>KK118339.1:558178-691937 GCA_000611955.2 Stegodyphus mimosarum | reverse complement strand
GGAGATCTCCGTATGAAATCCCCTGACTTTTCCAGATTTTGACTAAAACATTTAAATTCCCTGACTTTTTTTTGGTCATTTTATGAATTCCCTGATTTTTCCGGTTTTCCAGGTAACATCACAACCCTTAATAGATCACCTTAAAATCCTTAGATTTTTTTACATTTTTCTTAAATCTGGCATTTTATTATGGTGAAAATACATGAAGATTAGAAAGATACAGTAAGCAATAAAATACACAGTTTAGTCACATTAATGTGACCCCTGACTATTTTTGGAATCAAACTAAAATAACCACTCACAGAAGGCAGGTGGCAGCACTAACAATGGAAAGAATATAAAGGGTGTCAGTGGGAAACAAGAAACATTGCAGTCATTGGCAAAATGCAGAACTGGAGCAATTTATCTGACATATAATTTTGTAAACTGTTTGCATGCCAGTGTGGTAAAAGTATAACGCATGGCAAAAAAGCACTATCTAAAATCCATGACATGGCAGATGTGCACCATGGGCCACAGATGATAGAGGCGAATGACAGCTGCACAGATGCATTTGGGTGAATATAACTAATGAGCCACTGACCGCCCAGATGAAGCAAGGTTCTTCCAACAGTGGTCCTCAACAACAGTTCAGCACATGTTGCTGCATATGGGCCTTTACAGCAGATGCCTGGTTAATGCCTATACCACAACTAAGTACCATGGCCGCAATTTGCATTCCAGTACTATAACTGGACAAACACTGAGTGGCGATAGTTTTTTTCATATGAATCACGTTTTATGCTCCATCAGACATATGAATGTTGCCATATACAGTGTAAAACATCTGAAAATAAACATTCTGGAGCAAATATCAAAAAGTCCAAGCTGAAGGAGGGAGCATTATGGTCTGCGGAAAGTTTTCGTGGCATGCCCTGGGTCCACTTGTCATTGTGGAAGGCATCATGGATCAACAGAAGTATGCATCTATCCTTGCAGACCCCATAACCACCCCTAATGCAGATTGTTTTCCCTCAACATGATAGCATCTCCCAGCAAGACAATGTGGTGTGTCATACAGCTTGCAGTACGTGGTTCAGAGAGCACGAGGATGAGTTTACTATACTCCCTTGGCCCCCAAGCTCCCCATACTTAAACCCAATCTGTGAGACTACTTTAATCGGGTTGTTCATACCATGGATCTTCAAACATGCAACCTAGCGCAGATGGCCACGACACTAGAATCGGCATAGCTACACATCCCTGTCAGTACCTTCCAGAACCTCACTGACTCTCTTCCTGCATATCTCACAGTGGTCACAGTGGTCTCACAGTACAAAAGGTGGTTATTCTGGCTTTTGACAGGTGATCACATTAGTGTGACTGAACTGTGTATAATATGCAAGTACATAAATACATAAATTTTAATGGCACACTATTTTTCAAAATGGAACACTAAATCTCACAAGCAAGGTTAATTTCAACTACTTGTATTCTAAATTATAGAAATAAACACACTCTATTTAACATTCTTTATGTTATAAATGCAGAGCAATATATGGCGCCAACAACATGAGCAGCTATAAATATCAACATTAGATACAGCTTTGGTAAATTGCAGCAACCAAAAGTATGTAAATAATTTGCTAGTATAGGCTAACTAAAGGTAACTTAATTCCAAGCAGATAGTTGGGACCTGGAAGACCAATGCCAGTGTTGGCATCAAGGTTTAAAAAATATTTACAACATTAATACTTGAACAAATTTCTTTACAATCATAAATCATTAGTTCTTTCTTACAGTAACAGAAATGCATTGCAGTTAGCGCTAGAATATACTTGTACAGTTCATTGGCTATCAAAAGATGCATAATGTTCTGCAGCTCTTGCAGGTCCATGTCCTATTATAAAACGTGTAGAAGAGATTCCCGAGTTAATAAAAATTTAAGGTGACTATAGAAATAAAAAGTACCCACTTCTAAATGGTTATACTTCATATCAGAATTCTTGTCACTTAACTTGATCTTAATTTGAAGAGAAAGCAGTTTTCTTTTTAAGTTAAAGATTGGAATAGCAGCATAGTGATACTAGACATCAAAAGAAGAAGCTGAATCTTTTTTACTGGCTCATCTCCTATAAGCTTTACAAAGGCCTCTACACAAGCTAATAGGAATTGTCACATATTGAAAAAATAAGTAATACCTTCCCCCTCAAGGTAAAAGCCGGAAGGCTGATTTACAATCTAAAAATACTGACACATATTTACCTGAATTTTTGGAATGCTCACAAAAAATAGATAGATTAGGAAGAGATTAATGATGAAATATGAAAAAGAGACACATTTGACCTGTTTCTACATACATTCTATATTTATTTTAAACAACCTACACTTCTACCGATAGCAACAACTTAGAATAATACACAGTCCAGTCACATTAATGTGACCATCTGTCAAAAGCCAGAATAACCACCTTTCGCAGAGCGGACTGCTGCGAGACGTGCAGGAAGAGAGTCACATAGGTCCCTGAAGGTGTTCTCTGGGATGTTGAGCCATGCCGACTCTAATGCTGTGGCCAGCTGCGCTAGATTACGCGGTTGAGGATCCATGGCGCGAACAACTCGATCGAGATGGTCCCACAGATGCTCGATTGGGTTTAAGTCAGGTGAGTTTGCTGGCCAGGGGAGGACGGTAAACTCATCCTGGTGCTCTTCGAACCACGCACGTACACTGGCAGCTGTATGGCACCTCGCATTGTCCTGCTGGAAGATGCCATCATCCTGAGGAAAAACAATGCGCATGTAGGGGTGAACATGGTCCGCAAGGACAGATGCGTACTTGTATTGATCCATTGTGCCTTCCACAATGATCAGTGAACCTAGAGAATGCCAGGAAAACATTCCCCAGACCATAATGCTCCCGCCTCCAGCTTGGACCGTTCCGGCAATGGTTGCAGGGTGGTTCCTTTCAGAGGTTTCACGCCTTATACGCCAACGTCCATCTGTCCGATGGAGCATAAAACGCGATTCATCCGAAAACGCAACCTGTCGCCACTCAGTGGACGTCCAGCTGCTGTACTGGCGTGCAAATTCTAGCCTTCGCCGTCGATGAACAGCAGTCAGCATAGGTGCACGAACCAGGCGTCTGCTTCGGAGGCCCAGACGCAGCAATGTTCGCTGAATAGTACTTTGGGAGACACTTTTGGTAGCCCCTTGGTTCATTTTGGTGGTCAGTTGCTCAACGGTAGCCCGTCTATCTGCCCGAACGCATCTCCGCAACCGTCGTTCGCCTCTGTCATCTATGGCCCGTGGTGCACCACATTTGCCACGTCGCTGATTTTGGACAGTCCCATTTTGCCATGCACGGTACACTTTTACCACGGCGGCACACGAACAGTTCACAAACTCAGCCGTTTCGGAAATGCTTCCACCCTTGGCCCGAAAGCCAATGATCATGCCCTTTTGGAAGTCGGATAAATCGCTTCGTTTCTGCATTACGCCAACGATTGAAATGTTTTCCGAAGCCCTGACACACCCTTTATATACGCTCAACTGCACTGTGCTGCCACCTGCCTTCTGTGATTGGTTATTTAACTCTGACATGGAAAGTACGTGGTGGTCACATTAATGTGACTGGACTGTGTAACATCTATGTATGCTCAATGTAAGACTAAGAAATGTGTATGAATGGAATTTAAGTGAACAAAAAGTGATCCGCTGGAATGATGAGATTTGTTTCGTACCGGTGCATGTGATAACTAGAACATGATGCAAACACCATCAAAACACGTTATTTGGTTGCACAGTTCCAGTTGTATTATAAACTGCCATCTTACTGCAGGAAAACAATCTTTATTATTGGGTTTGAACAACAACTGGATGCCTGAACAAACAAACAATTATTTCATTGTTCACTTTTCCATCAAGCTCAATTACACATTCATGGGATATATTAAAACAGGTTGTAAGAGCTGTTGATCCTGCACTAAGAGCCTATGTGAAAAGATCATATTGCCAAGAAGACAGAAGCTGACTTAATGCAAAAATGAAATTAAAAACAACCAGTGGACCTTCCTAAGTATTTATGGGTGTGTTTCTGCACAGAAAGAAAGATAAATGCATTATGAGCTTGGAGTTCTTAATGAAAAGCAGATTATTATTTTAAAAAAATACTTTTATTCTTATATACTCAACTTGCAGCCATTAATACATAAAATGTTTTAAAAAAAGTTAAAAAATCATTTCTTAATTAAAAAAAGTTGCATTTAAAAATGTAAAAGAAAAACTTAAAAAGAGAAATGGGGGTACTAGATAAATTAAGTGGGGGAAAGCCATTACATTTTCAATTTACATGTTGTCAGAATGATTATAATGCTTAAGTTTTTAAATTGCAAAGAATAGTTCAAAAACATGAAACCATTTCACTGCTAATCCTTCATCTCTAGCATACCATCAACCATAACAAAACTGACAAGTTACTGAACAACCTGTTTGCAGCTACCTCTGAATGCAAGGATCAACCTGAACAACCTCTAAATGCAAGGATGGTACAGTCAATAAAGAAGTAAGCTGATGCTGATATATTAGAGGTGTTTTATCACTTCTGAATTTCAAGAACAAAAAATATCTGACTATGTAAGCCAAACTGGCTCAAGCACTGCCTAACAAATTTACTGAAGTTAATACTAATTCTGTGGCTTAGAAGAATGAATAAAGTGCATAATTATTCCCATAACTGTAATTTAAAATATGCAAATTAACTATAAATATAGGTAACAAAAATATGTATTAAAAACTCTTTAAAAGAATATAATTTGAAAGATGATTAAGGAAAAATTTTACACAAAAATGTACAAATATTTATATAAAAATAAAAAAAAATTTGAATTAGCATTTATCCCAAAATAGAGGAACTTGTTAACAGATATAGTGATCAATAAACCATATGGTTTCTGTTGATGAACAAAAATTAGAAAATACTGTTTTTACAACTGGAAAATATATATAAACATAAAAGTCTAACAATATTTGAAAATATAAATTCATGCTTACTTTCAAAATATGATTTGACAATAAAGGAAAAATATAAATTATAAAATGATATTATTTTGGTTCATTTATTACTATTAGTTTTGGTTCATTTGCACTTTTGCAGCTGAGGTTGATGGTTCGGTAAAACCATCAAAACTAGTCCTGTGAAAATTTGAAAATATAACACAGATTTTTGTTATTTGACTTCTAAATTAATATTTGTTTGGCGTGTTATTGTATCTTAATTATAAAATATTACATTAAAAATGTGCCTAAGTATACTACATATACTTAAAGGTTTAATGATTTTAATAGATATTTCTAATAGTAGAAAAACAGAAGCTTTCATCTTCATAGAGTTTTTAACTGAATTTGAAATACATATATGCTTTCTGAAATTTCTCATCATAAACTGAGGTAAATGTAAAATGAAAGATAAAGAGTACACTTAACCATTTCAATAGTTGAAAATGTGTTTTATCTAACATTATGATGACTATAAAACAGAAATTTGTACCTTCTATAAGATTAGTATAGTAAATGTATTAAATAATTCATATTATAATTTTACATGAATAACAATAGGAAAAATAAGTTTATCAATGAACTAAAAATTTAACTACACACCACCAGTGATGGATGAATGTGACCAGCTATATCAATGTCAAACTTATACATATTCTTAAGAATTCTCCAGTGTCTTATCAACTGTTTTACTGTGTCCCAGGGATAAAAGAACCTATTGCGAAGTTTCCTAGAATAATAAAAAAACACTTTTATTCATGAACAATCAGCATCACATTTTCCAACTAAATAAAAACAAACTGAATATCTTAAACTTACATGACAACTTCGAACTTTTTAGCTCCAACTATTTTTAACCCTGTCAATCCAATGAAAAGTCGAACAATATCATTTGGACCCTTAAAAATAAAATTAAAAAAAAATAATTAATATAGCATTTATTACTAACAGCTTGACAAAAAAAGTTGAATGGGTTGGATTACATTTTAAATGGCTCCATTTTGCAAATCATTACTCATACATATCCATGCTTTATTAGAGATTCAAAACTCGAGCAGCATGGTTGCTAATAACCAAACCAAGTTATAACATTATGGATGTATTACGCTTAACATTTGAACAGGTTAAGAACCTCAGCAATATTTTTCAAACTGCAATAGGTAATATTCATTGGAATGTACACTTGTGGCAGCTAAGAATAGCTGATTATAACAATAATATTTAAGTTTTTATCATTGCATCACAGCAATCTCTTTCTTAACAGATGAGTTAATTCTTGTTAAATGTAATGTTAAGAAGAATAATGTTAGGTACTTCTAAGTTATAATGGCCTTGATGAGTTGACATATTTTCTTTCAGCTTGGCAAGAAACAAATAATTACCAATTTGTCCACAGTTACTTCAACTAGTGGAGAATTTTCTCATTTTCATTGCTTAATATTATAGTTTTAAGTTTATTTTAAAAATAATTACCTTACAATTTTCACTTATTACAATTACAATTACAAGGTGAAACAAAAAACATTCCTTGTATGGCTAACCATCACAAGGAATTTCATATATCACAGTTTATGTTCAGTTATGTGTGCTTCCAGTTATACCATGTTGGTCATGATAATATGTTTGATGTATTACTAGCAGTAATTGTATTAAATAAAATAATAAATAAAAATTCATATTAAATTACTTCTGTAAATGCATATTAAATAAACTTTGAACTGTAGACATTGAATAAATTGCCTGTGTGCATCAGCAACTGTCTGTTAAGGCTGAAACATGTTAATTTACATTCCTTGCCAAGACTGCTTTAAATACAGAAGTACCTAATGTCATTTGAATATAAAAATGTGCATGAAATATGATAATTTAGCCATTAATCATAAAACGTCTTCTCTTGTATATGTATTTTTCTATCACTAATGTAAAATTAAGAACAGTCACATGTTTTATTTTTTACTTTTACTATAGTACTCACATATTTCTATCCTTTGCATATCCCCCCAACATCTTTTTAGCATATGATTTGGAAATTTTAGATTTATACTGCCAAGACTGGAAAGCTAGCAAAGTCCCTAGTATAAAGAAACAATGAAAATATTAATCTCAACTCTTTCTTTGAAAACAGAATGTAGTAATTCATATATGTTTACATATGTTTTTTATTCTGTTAACTTCTTCCTTTAAGCACTCTATCTGGTATATGCAGCACAATTTTCTCTTCTTTATTTCTGAAAAACTAAAAAAAAAGAGGAAATAAGAGAATAAATGTGGTAATTTCTTTAATATTATACAGAGTATTAGTTTGAATACAGTTCTGTGTCCTTTACTTTCCATGTGTTTTTTTCTGCAACAGGTTGTAGTCAGTATGTTTTATCGATGCAGGAACATGCAAAATGTCCAATGCCCTTGACAGGATTTGAATTCCGGACTCTCCAAATGTCAGGTGTGCTCACAATTAGTAAACAAGAACATGCAGAAAGAAAGGAGAAGATACCTTTGTAAGAACTGTCTCTGCTATTCCACATACACAAATCCTAGATCCTATAATGAACCTGGCCAATTTTCGCACAGGCGTGAATAAATACAAGTACACAAAAAGGGTGAAAAGTAATCCCTTATTAATTCAAAGTTTAACAGAAAGGCACGGTCTTTGTGCATTACAAACATTGTTAACTTATGGTGGGAAACTTAAATGTACAATATAATTCAAGTCGAATCTAAAATAGAAGAGTGCTGGATTAACACGTTAACTTACACCTAACAGGTTGACTCTCAAAAACCTAACAGGTGTGGTGATAATCTGAAATGGCCCAAACTTACTAACATGACAGCGAGATAGCAACAAAACATGTGCTGGTTAGAGAAAACATGCTCTGAATAAACTCAGAGTTTTACCTGTTTAAATATTCACTTCACTTTAAATTTACATCCTGGTGAGAAAATACAAGGGTAAGTTGACAGCTTCAGGAAAGGTATCAAAATAAATTTGTTTCGCAAAATAAGGAAAACCCTACACCTTATATACTTCCCCTTTTAAAGGGCAAGTGGGGTTTAGAGGACCCAATTCCAAATCCTAGTGGTGATGAATAATTGTTCACCACTCTTTTGTTTTGGCACCTCTTGTAGAATCATTAGATTATATCGATGAAGGCATGTAAAAAATGTGCAATGCCCTTACCGAAATTCAAACTCCAGACCTCCCAAATATGTGTTGAGTGTGCTTCCAGTTATACCATGAAAGCAAGTGGGAAGAAAGCAGAAAAAAACTTATAAGGTTTTCTATGTTTCATTGCTACATCAATATTTTTGCTGCATTAGTTGTTGCAATGTTCCATTATTACAGAGATTTCATTATTAATCATTCCTTAAACTTGCACGCTTCTTTCAAGCTTACAAGCTTGAGGATTTTGATAATTTCTTTACTATCGAAATTCATAAGTTACTGCAGCAATGCTTCAGCAGTTCAAAACATTCTCTTAAACCAATGTAATTCAAAAGAGAGTTTTTGAGAGCATTCCCCCCTTGTTAAATCTATCACCATTTTACCCCTACATTTGCATATTAAGTAACTAACATCAATTTTTACTTTTGAACAACTGTCAGCTCTACTTTATTCAAGCCTAACTAACTTATAATGTGTCATTTTGATGAAAAACTATGATTAACTGCTGACTAATATTAATCACTTGTGCATGGAAGCAAAAGCTTTTTCATCACAACTTGCATAATTCTTTCATGTCCTCATATCACGATTTTCAAATAACTTAAGCCACAATTTTATGCTGAATTCTTTCTAGATCTCATCTAAATACTTCAAAAGAAGCTGTCTGATGTACACGAACTGAATTAAGGTAATTTTACTTCATATCAAATAACATTAGATGACATTATTGAAGTATTTTAACTCAATATGAAAACTACATTTGGTTTATTTGATTACGGCAAAGCACACGAGGACTGTCTGCCTGGGAAGGTAAGCATTCATGGAAGACTACCTACGGGAAACTGGCTCATATTCGTATCATGCACTGAGAAAATCCTCAAAACACTCATGCAGCCAGCCCATTGCTCAAAATAGAAGCCAGATCAAATCAGCAGTGTTCAGCAATTTTACCACTTGGTTACTGGTCAGATATGACACATAAAAACTATATTAAGCAACAAGCAACTAATTTTTAAATTTCTATTATGTGGTTGAAGAGAATTTGACAGCTGTGGATGACTGAATGCTTTTATACTTATTTATCAATTATGTTTCTGACTCTGTGAAAACTGTTACATAAAAGATCAATACCAAATGTAAAACTATGTATATTATTGCAAAGATAGTGATTCAGTTGCTATTGATAAAACGCTAAAATATTCTGAAAACTCCATATGCATTATCTTCTTACAGATATAATTTAATTTTATTTATGAAAGAGTAATTAGAAATACCTAATTGAAATTATTAGTCTCTTACAGGAATAGACTATAATACTAATTTCAAATGAGTTAAACAATGGTCACAGTTTTAAGCATTAACTACATCAAAACTATATTCAATGCATTAAATCAGCATTTCTTAAATCATTCTGTGAAGATCTCCTAAAGGTTTAAGTCCTTTATTCATAACATTCATGAAAGTAACTTAAAAAAAGCAGTAAAAATCACTTTCATTTACTAATCTGGATAGTCGCTGCAACTGTGGCAGTCTAATGTCACAAATTCTGATGTCAAGGCATTTTTCGGTATATTACAGCAGTTGCATTGGGGAATCACCCCGAATCCCAGTATTGGTGATTCCCCAGATAATTTCCTCATTGATTGCCACACATGGGGAATCTCACATATATCTAGAATTACAGCTGCAAGTAGCTGGGCATGATAGCCACTTGTCAATGTGTATCTTATAAAATACAGAATGATTGAAAGTTTTTTTTTTCCCCCATGCATACTCTTTTATAGGATTAGAAGTAAAAAGCACAACATTTGGGTTAAGGGGCTATAGTGTTAATTATAAGAAAATTCAACCAGGACAACAGACAAACATTTTTTATTATTACCTAGATACAAGAAGAATGAAAACTGCGGCTACAGCTATTGTATGCACATTTCAACTAGATTATTATCCTATCCTGTGATCCACAGCAAATGGCTGTTATATTCTGCCCGTCTACATCTAAGTTTTAAAACCGAGAAAGCATTGGAGTTTTAAACTCAAAAACTATATTAATAGTGTGCTTGTGTTTTACATTCCACTGTTAACAGTATTATCAATGTAAGTAACCATTTGACTTTATTCAGTCTTATAAGGTACCTGCCATTGTATTTTTCATCTTAAAGCAATAAAAATCACTTTCATTTATTAATGAATTTACTAAATCACATTTTATTTACTAAATAGATTTCTATATTTTGTTACAGGATGGAGAAGTGGCTTACAGATGCACTTTAAAATATTTACTGCAGAACTTGATTCTTCTGTTTTGGACTTAATAGCTAGCTTTTTTGCTGAAGATAATGCTGTAATTAATGAAGGGTTACAAATGAAAACACACCACAAAATGATAGGCCAGTTAATGCTTTTATAAGTAATCAGCCCAGATTACAGCCCAATAGTTACTAAAAAAATTTAGGAAGTATTACATGTCTTAGGAATTCATGAACAATATTAGTAATACTTAGTGTGTTACATGCAGCAAAGTTCTCCCATATAGCTAAAATGCACTGTCCCAAATAGCAAAAATACTGTTGTTAAAATGCAATGTCATTTGGAATTGCTTCATGCCAAGTTTAAAAACAAAAAGTTCTTCGTTACAAAGTGTGGTAAATTCTTGAAATTAAAAAGGTATATTGTTCAGACCATAAAAATGGTCAGTTAAAAAAGTAGCTGAGGCTTCTAACTTAGCTATTAGATAGCTCAATGTGATGAACCTTACTTATTTATGGAAAATCTTTTTAAACCTTTTGCTGCGGGGATGGTAAAATGTATGTTAGATTAAAAAACAACAAAAGAAATAGATCAGATTTCACTTGCAAATGACTCAGTAGCTCAGCACATCAGAGATTAAGTAACAATATAAAGAATGAATTTACTTTTCCTCTGAAATCATGCAAATTTTTACTACAAATGAATGAATCTACTGATGTAGCTACAACAGAAATATTAACTGTCATCATTTTAAGTGTCAGCATGAAAATGTATTACTGGAGATCTTCTATTACACAAATCTCTACCAATACGTACCACTAGAGTGGAAACATTTTGTCTCCTAAATTCTTTTCTTGAAGAGAATAAAATACCATGGAACAACTGAATTGATATCCGTACTGAGGGAGCAAAGGCCAAACCTTGTATAATTAATGGAGCTGGACAGCTTATTAAAAATTTCGCCAAAAGCTGTTCTAGCAGTCATTGTATGATCCATTAGGCAAGCACCTATGCAAAAAAATATTTTCTGCCAGTTATAAGATTGTTATTGATGAGTTCGTTAGAGTCATTAACTTCATAAAACCTTGGCTACTAAATAATCATTTATTCAAAATACTGTGTGAGGATATGAGAAGTCTTTTTACATACTGAAGTCAAATGGTTATCTTGAGGAAAGATACTGACCCATATATTTGAATTAAGGGATGAAGTGCAGTTTTTTTCTATTTTGAAAAATTTTTTTAGAATATGATTTCAAATTGAAAAGTTGATTATTTGATAGAAATTGACTGCTTAAAATTGCCTATTTAAGTGACATTTTTTGCAAAGATCAATCAACTTAATTTAACTTTTTAGGTCAAACAAATAAATGTATTAACTGCTCAAGAAAAAATTCTTGCTTTCAAGAAGGCAACACAATTTTGGACAATCTGAGTACTCTCCAATGACCTTGACTGCTTACCAACAATAAAATGTTTTTCAGAAGGAAGGGGTTGAAACAGAGGAGATATTTATTGAAGAAATGATACAACAGCAGAAAGCTTTGAGTGAAACTTTTAATCAGTATTTTCCAAATGAACGGCAGATTACATACCAGAACAAACTGTGGATTCAAAACCCATTTATTATTACTGCACAATCTTTGACCATGTCAGCAGAAGAATAGAAAGCTTTTATTGAAAGGAAATTGTTCAATTGTTTTATTGATTGTTATTGTTTTATTGAAATGAATTGAAATTGATTCATTGTTGCAAGAAAAATTGAAATTAAGCGTAAAAGTAAAGCGTAAAGTAAGCGTAAAGTGCAGTTTAAAATGCAACTAGATGTATATGCAAAATGGGGTTCTCAGTTTATGTGCCGACAAAAAATGAATTTTGCAAAATAGACCAGATGCTGAACCTGACATGAGAATTCAACTTTCATCCATGAAGTCTAATATTAAGTATATCTACGATAATAAAAAGCAGTACCAATCACCTCATTACAATTTAAAAATCCTGTTTGAATATATTATTTTAAGAACTTTTGGATTAATTTTGAAATTACCTTTTGAAGCAAAAAAATATTATTTGAAATAATAGTAATTTTTATTGTAAATGATCCAGTTACAGAAAGTTGCATTAAAACCATACTATTGAAGCAAACCAGGGGTTCCATGATAAAAGTGTATGTTACAAAGGGTTTCACTTATCAAAAACAATTAAGAAATGCTGCATTAAATAATCACAAATTATATAATTAAATTCTTTTTTACTGCATCAGCCCTATAACTATGAAAATTAAATTAGCATGCTATTTCAGAAAAAGTAAGATTTTATATCAAAACCATAAGGCTGATTAAAATTAAATTAAAATTTATTGGCCAATTAAAGTGGCAGATACATAGCTGTCACATTTGCATCCCCTTGGTAAACAGAAAATTAAGAGACATACTAACTAGTAAACAAGTTCCTCTATAACATCAAAATTTATTATTTATGATTTAGCTTTAATGTTCTGTTGAACATTTTAAGTAAAAAGCTTATATATACATATATATTAATCAGAAATACATACATCAAATACAGCCAAGCCTTGAGCATCCCTATAAAGTCTTTCTAATTGATGTTCTTTCATTAGACTGGATGATCCAAGAGCTTTCATTAGTTCTCTAAGGCAGTACAAAGTCCCTTCAGAGTTAAATACCTATACAGAATACACGTTTTATATCAACTTCCCTAGTTATAAAAGTGTGTAATGCTAAAAATAGAAAGTGGCAAAAGAAAAAAAAAAGGAACTTACTTTAGTAATTGCACATTCTAATTCTACATCTGGATTTTCAGTAGTATCAATCAAAGCTGCAGTGAAGTATGAAACACTTTCCATAGCATAAATAATAGCATTAATTTTAGACAATCTTCGCTGCAATAGAATAAAATAAATAAATAATGACGATAACTAAAGTGAAATAATCTGTATTAAAAACAGCAATAAAATCAAAGTGGCAGAATTTCGATTATACAAATAAAAAATTCAAAATGTTTTTTATGAAAGAATTTTCTTATTTAAGATACAAGAGAAAAAAATTAAAACATTTTATTTCATTCTTGAAAACAATATACAAAAGAAATATTTCATGTTGTAAACATACAGTAAAAGCACTTGCTGAACCACAAAGCACCTTACAGATAAATTATTTGCAATACATTTAAAACTATATATTGGATTTATAATTATAGATGCATACTTTTTCTGCAGAGAATGAAGTTAAATGTCACAATATTACTCAGATTGAAATAAGAATAAAAAATTAGAAAACTAATAATGCATTTTACAATCTAATTTATGGATTAGCTGAAATTTTAATCAGCTGCGATCTTATACAATATAGTAATATGTAGAATAATAACTCCAAAAATTTTAGATTTTATAACTGAAGTTGATCAAGAAAAGTTATCTATTGTAGTATTATCACGGTAATATAAATTACCTATTTAGCATGTTCTATTGAATTAAATACACCCTATCATTAAGAGACATGAGAAATTAAGAAATTAATTAAAATGAGTAATTACGCTTATGGTATGACAATTTCAGCCAAAACATGCTAAATATTTGAAATCATATAAGAATTGAAATACCTACTCTAACCATCTGAACATCACCCAAAGACTTTTCAATTCTTTCAGTATGAATAATACGTTCAGTTACTGAATCTGTAATGTAACCGAAAACAGAAGTTATTTTTTTGCCACTGGTATAAATAATTAATATTTAATAACACAATATTTAATTAAGATGCATTATTTTAGATCTTTTGATTTACATAAAACAGTACTTCTTTGATTGTACAGATGAAATAGAATATATCTGAAATGACATTTTCATATTTAAAAATACAACAGTATCATAAGTAAGTTAAAAGCCACTATTTTATTACATGTAACTAAAAATGAGTTTATCTCAAAAGACAAACAAAACACTAAAAATTCCAATTTTGAAATTTATGTGCCATTTCCTATGGTTAAATGCATTTTTACAGCATTAAATTCTATGCAGATAACACATATAAAATTTAAAAAATGACTTGCTTAAAATTGCTTTTACATTTATTTATAACAACACTTTTGATTCCTGTATTGTGATTCTGTATGTAATGCTATATTTTCCTTCTTTACATTTCAATCTTTCTGAAAAAATTCCTTAAGCATGAAATATATTTTTTAAAAGCATATTTTCATAATGGTTATATTAGAATCAGCAAAATGAAACTAAAATTTTTAAAGTATGTTCTTTTATATCAATATCAGTATCAAAATAGGTTCAAAATTTTGAATTTTTAAAAAATTCTTTAGCATTAACCAACTTATTTTACTGTTTTGTTATAAATAATAGACCAGCTCAGAAAAAATGAAGTCATTTCCTACCTTACTTGCTTACATTCCAGTCTTGATAAAGAATAAAGAAACTAATATTCTGATTCCTTTAATTCATCCAACAATATTCATTACTACTTGAGAAATGACAGTAAACGAAAGTAGTTATACAGTTCTGGAGCAGATTAAATATGGATACAACAAGACAAAATTCTGAAACTTGTCTCTTGCTAAATGGCAAATTTTACACAAGAAAATGAAGCTAAAGATTTGTAATAGGTTACATTTCATTTTAAAACAGCCTAGCTTAATCTTCTGATCAGGGTTCGTACACATTTCTGCACATCAAAATTAAGTACTATTAAGGGCTTTTAAGGACCATTAAAGAAAAAAATTAAGGACCTATCAGCAAATTGGAACTGCATAAATTCAATTAAAGCCCATGCCTGAACTTCATATTCGTTATACCAACCTAATAAAAAATAGATCCGTAAGTAGGATGCAATATTATTAACTAATTATTATTATTAATGCAATATTATTAGCTGTAAGGAAGACGTTTTATAGTAATTTTTACATTTTTGTGTTGTATCTTGTGACTATATGAAAGGCTCGATGTAGAGATAACTTTTAAAGGTGAGCAATTAGTTACCAATAATTGAATTAGGTAGTTAGATACCCTTAGGTAGCAGATATTATAGATTTACCTGGCCACTATTAAATTTTATTTATTTTTTAAAAATATTTGATGAAAATCACAGTCTAATAACATTTCACAGTTTAAAATACATGTAATTTATGACACTGATTCTTAAACGACATCAGGATAATAATACATTAAAAGCTACAACACGTTTGTGTTTTGCAGCAACAATACTCAACAAAATATTTATGCGTCTTTTTAATTAGAAGCCCTCACAGATATTATGGCTAATTTATAGCAATTTCCTTCTCTTTAAGCCCCTTTTCTAACAATGAGAAATTTGTTTCAATAAGCAAACTAATGTTCACGTTAGTTTCTGCTTCATCTCCTAACTTGTCAATGTCTTGACATTATACCTATGAGGTTCTATATGATCTGGTAAAAGTTAAATAGTCCAAAATTCTAGGTATACATGAAGCAAATTATCGTCATGTCTGAAAGTAACTATAAAGTCAGATAAAAGTTAGAGTAAACCTCTTTATTTAAACAGAATTTAGAATATAAGTGCGTGTTCTTATGCTAGCAGAATGAACTACAGCTCATAGCGATGCAACTAAACAGGAAGAGTCAAATTCAAATTGTGGACCGGAACTCAAAGACAACACAATTTAATTTTAATCTGAGCTGACTCAGTAACTCATAATCGTAACAGATATTCAAATATCGGTAACGATAAAGCAAAGCTGAATAATTAATTACAAATTATCACAGCTGGCAGAAACTAATGCAACGTGCGAGCAGAAGCCAGAAACACTCTCTGTCTTACAATACAAAAACCTCAGTTTAAATACTATCTAAATGATTTGCATTCTGGTGAGAAAAAGAAAGGAGAAGCTATAGTACAGGCTGAAATTATAAACAAATGGCTAATTTATGTAATACTAACTGTACATATATTTAAAGAATAATTTTCATTCTCTTTATGCACTCAGTTTCTTTTCTCAATACGTTTTCCTCTGCATTTCAGAATTTTTGGATTTATTTAAAGATTTCTGTTATTCTAAAAACCACATGTATTTAAAATATATACTGTTAATTTTATTCCTTAAATAATATGAACACTGAGAGTAAATATGAAATGATACATGGTCAGAGCAGGTGTGGCAGAATTTTTAGAATTTTAGTGAATGCACAGAGCAATAAAACATAGAAATAGCAAAACTTTTAGAATTTAGGAAAGGCACTGGGGGCAGAATTTAGGACCCACAGAGACTTCATCAATAACAAAAATGCTTAACGCCAGCCCTGCGTGTCATGCATTGAAATATAATATGTATAAAATACATATGATAATCTTTTTAATTGTTAGTTTTCATTTCTTTTTAAAAGGAAATTCCTTTCTGTAGATACGTATCCATGTGCCAACATTAGAAGCATTACTGACATTTTCCATACTTCTGCTTAGGGAAAAGAAAAAAGAAAAGGGGGGGGAATGTTAAGAAAAAAATTTCTAGGATCAGAAGTAAAACATTCAAATATTAGATTTTCATTGTTCTCCCAAAAATTCTTCAAAGATTAAGCAATTCATCACAGACATTCTGTAAAATACATCCATTACGAGTTAATACTATGAAAACATTTTTCATTTTATCACATTTTTCTGGAATCTTCTAGAATCTTAGATCTATAAATCTTGTCTTCAAATCCTTCTAAACTTTCCAAAGTGCAATGTCTAAAATCCGAAAGAAAGATTACCACTACCAATTCTGCGGCAGCAAAAAGCCAGAAGTATTTGAAAAAAAAATTCACATACACACAAAAAAAAAATTAAATTAATTTTATAGAGGAAACGGATGCACATTCTAAAAGTTCTGAATATTCTGAGACAATTACATGGGGAAAAACTCTTACCATTTAAAAAATAAAAAAGAAGACATTTTAAAATAATTACACAGCTATTTTGCTTTTGCTAAGAATTGTTTTATAAATTATGCTTTTCAGCATTTATTAGCTTGTTTATTTTCGGATTCAAAATGTTGTAATAAGTTGCCAAAATAAAAAGAAATATCACTTTATATTTTAACAGGAAAAAAAATGTTTTATTTCAATGTTATTTCTTAAATATAGTTTCAATATATTACCATTATTCTAACGAAATTTATTAATGCTAGAGTGTTCTAAACAAAAGTGTTGAAAAATTCAGAGATCTCCGAATTAAACATTTTGTACAGAAATTGAACTTAAAATCACCAAAATGTTGATAAGTAGCAAATTTAGAACCATTTAATAAAAGAATTCAAATCGCCAAAAAGGAAAGGTTGTTTAAGAGCTCTTCATTAGAAAAAAGAAACAATTTCGAAATGCCTATGTTTCATTTCTTGCCTAAGAACTCGAGTATCGCACCATTTATATTAGAAGTAGGAACAAATTCAAACAATAACCATATTTGTCAGAGAATCACCAAAAATATTCCTCGAAAATGCTAATTTGCACTTGAAATGGCAGTTGCAAAAATGTGCCGAAATTTTAGATGATTAAAATTGAGGACCTTCCACTGATTTTGGACAAAATTAAGGACTTTTAAGGACCAAAAATTGATTCTAAAAAACCTAAGGACTTTTAAGGACTCTTAAGGACCGTACGAACCCTGTCTGATGCTATTTCAATGGGTCTAATGCTACAACAAACCATTTTCATCATCGTCTCTAGTCAATAAATTGACTTTGGAAAGCTTGCTATGATGAAGTAACAGAAATAAGAGTTCTAGTTAAAATCAAAGAAAAATAATACAGAATTGCTAATGTCATCAACATGGTATTTTGTAGGTTAATTTATTTAAGCAGCTCAATACGTTATTGATAAGAAGTTAACTGATGTGTTAGTTCCAACAGATAACTTTAATGTTAGAAAACATATAGCACTGCAGAGCCTCAGCATTTCTCAAAATGAATTAATGTTAATAATAATTCTCTTATTTGGATAGATTGCTTATTACACAGAATTATTTTGATACTTCTTGATGTGTTCCAAAGTTGAATGCTAACAATAATGATTTCCTTTTTTAAATTAACTTCTAAATTTTCTTAGTTTATTTGGAACCTCTTCTAATTGTTCATCCTTGCCCCGCCTCTGTTATAATGTACAGGTAAGAAAAAAACGGAACAGAAAAACTTATAGTGCAAATGAAAAATAAAAGATGATTGACTAAGTAAAATTTAGAGTTTTAGAAATGCATTTTAAGTATAAAAAGAGATTTCCAAAAAAATAATTTGAAAATGCACAACTGAGAAATTAAAATCAAGAAGTTCCATGGAAGAAGACAAATAACAAAATAGGACTAAAAAATCTATATATTCAAAGATGTGAATATATCAATTGAGTGGGTTCAAGTGCAAAAGAAAATGGATGCCATTACAACCATGTAATTCCCTTATGAAAGTGCAACTCTAAAAAATACAACTGAGCAATAGTTGAAACTTTTTTATATGCTTTTAAAAAAATATATTACAAAATAAATATGCATTTATATTACATGTGCATCAAATAAATAAATGCATATATAAATGCACATGAGGTGATTTTGATTTGCATACAAATATACATTTATGATAGTATGCATTCAATATTTATGTACAATGCACTTAATATTCTGCACATTTCTATTTTACTTGCTGCTTTTTTACTAAATGTAATTTATTGAATGAAATGCATAAAAATGTTTTTTTGAATATTGCAGTTAAATACACATTTAATTCTCCAAATTTCAAAAAATGTTTTTAACGGGAGAATCTTTTACTTTTAGTATAATGCAGTTTTATTTTGATTCTTTAACAAAACATTATAATACTGAAAGTTATATAATGCAAGCTATGATTCTGAAAGGCAAATATTTCAAACAGCTAAGGCGACTTTGAACAGTTGCAACAATGCATATACTCACAAAAATTAAACCAGAAACATTATAAGGAGCTTAATAAGGTAATCATGTAGTATGCAATCTACCACTTTTAGTTAGTTATTTATTTCATAGACAGTGCAACTAACATGCTATTTTTTAATCTGAATGTGGAATAAAATGATGATAATAGGAATGATTTAAAGAAGAACCAATTTCAGTGCTGCTATCAAAAATTAATAAATAATTGCTAAAAGCAGTAAATTACATACTATGCTATTACCTTTAATAATTATAACAAACAATGAATAATAAATTTAAACAATAAATCACTGAAAAAATCTGCGTCTCATTTTGTGATCAAGCCATTTATTTCATGCAATATTATATTATTCAATCATAACAGAATTTCACGTATGTCCAACTTGCATTATTAAAATTATTTATAAGCAAACAAAAAGCAAACACTAATTTTTTAAAGCAGCATTTACAAAAACAAATGTCCACAATGTTTACCTAGTACAGATTTCAGTGTCCCAAAGGTAAATGTATTGAGAGATAATCTAAGAGATTCCAACATTTTCAAATAAATCTGCAATTATGGAAAATTTTAATGAAATTAATAACAAAATAAAGGTAGCAATTTTATTAATATATTCATAAATATTTAATAAAAATAAGATCTTCTTTAAAATTCATAAAATCATTAAAGAACTTAAAAAAAGGACATGGCTACTTTTAAAATATTCTAGAAAATCAACTAATTAAAATTTGTTTATCATTGTTTTTAAAGAGAGTAAAACGTTTGTTTTATAAACCTGGAAAATTTCAAATTTTTTCTGAGATACATTTTTGGATGTTAAAATTAGAAATTCTGAAATTAGTCCCATAAAAGAACATAATATTATACTGAATGATAATATTAACTACAATAACATTAAGCGGCACCTATTGTAGTGCTATGCAGATATCATAGCCTTGAAACTGAACAATGAATACCTGACATTTTGTTTCATGTTGCAGCACATTTAAAAAAAAAAAATGTAGAAAATTGCTCAGTCATCATCTTTTTATTATTTTTATTTTAAAAAATCTGATGTGTACCCACAAGACATCCTTGTACGGAATATTAAATTACACACATTTTGCATTTCATTTAAACTTATTGGACTGAATCTACTTTGCCGATAGTGAATAAACCACAATAGAATAAATGCACTCTTTAAAATTCCCTATATTTGTTTATCATAGCTACACTTTGGCGCTAGATTCACTTAACAGAATTACATCTCATTCATTTTATAACTCAGAATGCACAAAAAGTTATATCATCTGAAGAATTATCTAATCGTTGCCACATGTTCTATACAAATACTATAATAAATCTAAAATGATGTATAAAAGAAATTAAACAATGAAACAGTTTTTCGCAGACAATTCACTATTTCTCATTCAATTAATCCAGTTTTCACTTTGCAACAAGGCAAAAATACATAAAAACTCAAAATATCTATATTAAAAATTATGAAGTAAATCTTATCCTCAAATAAATTCCAAAATGGATTACGTATAATTTAATTCGAAGTAATAAAAGAAGACATTACTTTGTTGTTGCAAAGCTTAGTTTCTCTAAATTGGCAACAAATCCACTACTAAGTTTCAAATGTAAACAAATATGGCAGCTATAGCAAAACAAATTAGGCTTGGCCACACTTAAGCAACTTTTAAATTGTTGATAATACTAAAACTATAATATGCAGGTTAACTAAAGGCATAAAAACTTTAACAGGAAGATAAGAACAACATAATTCAATAATTTTTAAAGCAAAAAATGCACAATTTACAAACATATAAGAATAAAGAAACTGAGCTCGCTGAGCCGAGTAACAGAGTGAAATATATGTATATATATATATATACATTTTATGTACTTTTTGTGTGGCCGATTGGAACCAAAATGGGATGTGTACATCTACATGTTATAGCAATCCCATATACGAAATTTCAACATTTTGAGGCTACTCATTTCAGAGTTATACGAGATACATACATACACATGTACATACAGACGCCACAAAAAATTTCTTCAGAATCCATTTTAAATCAGTTTTACAATTTTTTTAGGGAAAAAGAGTCTTTTATTCTGTCTTTACGTACAGATGTCACGTAAGAACATTGTTAAATTGCATTCGACAGTGGTCAAAATGGATATTTTTGTTGAAATATGATACCCAAAATTTTTCCCGATTACAATACTTCCTTTTTACTTCGTACAAGGAAGTAAAAAGGGCAAAAAATTTATTTTATAACCTTTGAAAATTTCAAAACTTTGTAAATGACATATTTTTAGAAGCTGAAATTTTAAAATAATGAATATTTAAGAAGTTTAAAAAAATCAAGCAATTTTCGAAAATATGTCAAAGAATCAGAAATTATGTTACAAATTTAATTAATACTGGAAATACTAAATTTCTGAGATTTTTCATTTGTTCATTAAAAGATATGTGCAAATAATTGTTTCAAAATTAAATCAGAACACTTTAAATTGAATTTTTAAAAAGTGTTTCACCAAATTGTATTGTCTTTTAGAAACAGTGTGTCATGTATCTTTCTCCAGTCAGTCACTCAGCTGCTCCTTATTGTCAGTGAAGAGCAACTGAGTATTCACACTCGAGTTTGAGTTTGGTTTATAGCTGGTGCTACATATAATTTTGCAAGGTGCTGAGATAATATCCGAGTTCAAATGTTCAAACCTATAGTTAATTTCTTAAATTAAATTTTATTAACCTCTGTGCCAATAAAAAGTATTAAAATAGATTTATCTTGGATATGACACCCCTACCATCCTGTCAAGCAAGATACAGTGTCTGTATAAAATTTGAATTTGATGGCTTATTAAATAGTAGTTTAAAAGTCAATGACAAGCTTTTGACTATTGCTACAAATGCCATGATAGAACTAAAAAAAAAAAAAAAAAGTTTATAAAAGCTACTCACTTTAGAACCCATTCCTAAACTTCCAATTAAATTTGAGCCAGGAACAGGAACTTCATCAAATGTTACCATTCCAGCTGGAAAGCAGAAGTTCTTCATTAACTTTTATTAATATCCTGAAGACTGATACTATAATTACAAATAATAAAAAAATATTTTTTCTAATTTTAATATAATATTAGCTATTGCAAAAAATGAATGTCTTATTGACTGATGACAGCTGTTTACCTTTTTGGCTTATGCTAAATATATTTTCACTTGTTTGCCAGTTAGTAATTTTGACTTATATGCTCAAATTATAATATTGTACGTATTTTTTAGCAAAAGTTTTTAAAAGTTACTAATCATTTGCTTCTATAAATTACACACATGCTATCATAAAAATGCTTGCATACTATACCACATAACACTGACAATTAAAAAATTAACACCTGAAAACAGAAAATTTACTTTTATTTTTAAAATTACATCAAAACTATAAGTTTATATCAATTAATATAGTTATGAATGCTGTTGTGTCTACACTTTTTTACATTTTAAGGAAAAAATATAAGATAGAATTATATAATATCAGAAACCATGAGAAATAACTATTTGCCTTTGCTATTACAATGGTCTAAAGAGTATCATGTTACTGTAAATCTGGAGATACTTTAACAATATAATGCAGAATTTATTATAACATTAAAATTTGAAATCTAGAAATCGACAGTTAGAAGGATGCTATGATAAATAACAAGTTGATTGATTTACACAAAAGGCACATAGCACATACTTTGGGTTCCACGAAGACATATTTTATCATGAGAAGATACATGCACATCTTCAGAATTCTTATCTACAATAAAAGCAGAGAGTTGACCCTCATTTGGATCCTAAAGGGAGGAAAAGTCAAACATCAAAATACACATAAGATTTTATGAAACAACACAGTACCTTCTTTCACTAAAATTTAAGAATTACAAGTAATTACAAAATACAAAAATTTAAGAATTTAAATTAATACAAAAATTTAAGAATTGCAATAAAATTTTAAAATTACAAGTAAATTCATATAGGTTTATGATCTGCTAATATGTAGCATATTTCCCCACTTATTTTCCCCCAAGCTTTTTAGCACCAGGTTCTAAAAACTTTAACATGTAATTTTAACTTTCCTCAATGCATTCAGAGAAAAAATTCTCCTAAATTTTAAAATGGATTCCTCCTGTTTTGTTTTACCAACAAGGACAAACCTTTGCAAACTGACTACAGAGTGCATGTTGAAACTTTACCTTCTAACTGTTGAATTTAACAAGCGTCTATGGAGAGAAGGCACCTTTTAGGATCATGTTCTGATCCTTAGATGCGCATCTCGGTTTGCACATCATGTGACGTTTTCAGATATGCCAAAATTTTGTTTACAAATTGCGTTATTTGACATTGTGCGTTTTATGCTTCATTAATATGTGAATTTTGCTTTCAAATATTTATTCTAAGCATTTGATTCAGATTATTAGAATATATAACACCAGTTTAAATTAGCTGGATGATGGTACCCATGATCATTCAGGCACTAAGCATTTGATTCAGATTATTAGAATATATAACACCAGTTTAAATTAGCTGGATGATGGTACCCATGATCATTCAGGCAATGGATCTGAAATTCACAGTTTTGCTTTGATTACGAGTGGTAACATCTTTCAGAAAACTGCAATTTCAAAATCTTTCAACTGTTCTATATGCAAAAAGTATTTTTCAAATGCCAGCAATTTATAGCATCAATTGAAGAACATACATTCCAATAAAGAGCACATTTCTACTTTTGAAATATCTAATTCCAGTACAGATCATACATTTTATTAAGTTGTCAATGGGAATTCAATTTCAGATATTCTTGCTTCAAAATCCAGTATAATTTCCAAACAAAAAAAAAAAAAAAAAAAAAAAAATTTTTTTTAAAAAAAAAAAAAAAAAAAAAAAAAAAAAAAACTTTTAACTGCTCTGATTGCAAAAATATTTCTCAAATAACAGCAATCTAAAATGTCACTGTATAAAATTGCATATGTCACAAGACACAACAGTGCTTAAAGCCAATAAAAGTAAAGTTTTCGAATTTAAATGCAGTTTATGTAGTCGTCAGTTCAACAATAATAAAAATTTACTATTTTTCACAAGCAGAGAGTGCATTGACTGCCCTTTATTCTTCATAAAAATATATACAAGGGCGAGTCAAATGAAAGTGAGCCAATGCGAATATATGACAAACAGAGTACTTTATTTAAGGTAGTCTCCATGAACATTGAGACATTTATCCCATTGACAAATGAGCTGCGTGATCCCCGTCTCATAAAACTCCTTGGGCTGTCGATTAAAAAAGTCTGTAACCGACTCCTTCACGGCGTCTTCCAACACGAATCTGGTACCCTTGAGATGTTTTTTCAGTTTCCCGAAAATGTGAAAGTCGCATGGTGACAAATCTGGGCTGTATGGAGGATGTTGCAGTGTGTCCCACTTGAATTTTGCCAGTTGTGTCTTAACCACATCAGCGATGTGGGGACGAGCATTGTCGTGTAGCAAGATCACACCATTCGTCAATCTTCCAGGTCGTTTGTTCTTGATTGCGACACGCAGCCGATCCAGCGTTGCACAATATCGCGAACTATTGATAGTCTCTCCACATTTAGCAAATTCAATCAGTAATGGCCCCTGATGATCGAAAAAAAAGTCAATAGCACCTTTCCCGAGGAAATGACAGCCTTTGCTTTCTTCGGGGGTGGTGAATTCAAATGTTTCCACTGTAAGCTTTGCCAGCGTGTTTCAGGTTCGTAGTGGTGGCACCATGATTCGTCTCCGGTCACAATTGCAGACAAGAAGTCGTCACCCTCATTGTGATACCGGATGAGATGAGATGAGATGAGTCAAAGCAGCGCCGAACCTCTCCGTCTTCTGGCGGTCGTTCAAAATCTTGGGCATCCATTGAGCACACAAAAGCCGATAACCAAGATGATCATGAATTATGGTGTGAATTGAACCGTGACTGATGTTCACACGCTCTGTCAGTTCATCGATGCTTATCCTCTGTTCTTGTCTAATCAGCTCATCAACCTGTGCAATTGTGTCGGGGGTGATTGCAAGGTGGCTTTGGCCCGGTCTTGGATCGTCTTTGCAACTTTCACGTCCTTCTCTGAACCGTTTGCTCCAACGCTTCACAGTGGCCAATGCGATGCAATGTTCACCGTACACAGCAGTCATACGGCGACTAATTTCATGTTGGGAAACACCTTCAGCTGTCAAAAACCTGACCACACCACGCTGTTCCTCTTTTGGAGCGTCCATTATGTCCCGCTATCCTCTTCAATCCAGTGTAAGAGCGCCTTAAAGAACTTTAACCTCACACTTTCGCGCCACTTTCATAAATGAAGGCTGTCTCTGTGCTACGTGCATGCGCCGCAGATGATGGACCGAACCATTCTTGCTGAGGAGGGGTTGGTTCACTTTCATTTGACTCGCCCTTGTACATAAATGCCCATTATGTAATGAATGTTTCCCCCCAAAAAAACTTTTCATTGCATTTGCAAATGGAACATGAAATAGCCATTGAAAAAGAGAGAGAATTCTCCGTGTTTAATGATTTCAAGCTGTGGAAGGAGAATTTTGAAATGGAAACATAATCTAAGTTTGTTAAATTTACAAAGGAATATGGCCAATTACATAAAAGACATTTATTTTGTATCGCATCATTCAGGGTATTATATATCTAAAGCGCAAGGTATGCGATATTTAAAACTACAAGGAAGTAACAAAATTAATACTTATTGCCCAACCTCTATACAAGTAAGCCAGTTTAATAATAGAAAATGTACTGCTTATATCGAAAAACCCACGTAGGTCATAAAAGGGTATACGGTTTCTGTCTCTTACAAAATTAGAATGACCATTATTAGCAACTAAAATTGCTGGGAAAGTCCCTTTTGATGCAGTTTCAGATTTGTGTGTCTGATACTGGGCTTGAGAGATTGCATCTTTTGACAAAGAAAGATTTATAGAATATTGAAAATTCAGTACTCTTCTGTTATCACTACCAGATTCAGAAATGCATGTATGTAATGCATGGATGGACATGTTCATGTATGCTAATATGTGTACATATGAATGATGTATGCTGATATGTGTACATACAAATTATGTATGTTGATATGTATACATGCTCATATGTGTGCATATGAATGTATGTGCACATACATACATTTCTGAATCTAGTCTTAATAACAGGAGAGCATCAAAAATCCTTATAATCTACAATCAAATGCTGTAAGGCACAAAAATGATTATATAAGTGTAGAAGCCTGGGTTAATGAAATAACTAGTGAAGACAAAAAACTGTATTTTATTTTACAAGCCTCAAAATAGAATTTTAGAAAATTATCCCGAATTTAAAAATGATGAATGGCTTCCAGAGGCATTTAGTACAAAAGTTTGGATCAGACTATATATGTATAAACATACACAAAGGTTAAACAGTTATGGATTTGAACTAGTCACACTGCTTGTGCTTAATGCTTTGCATCAGGGCTTTCCCTGCGCATTTTTTATTATGAACAGAACTGACCAGGAAATTTTGTCTGTTTTCTTTGCACATCTGGAAGATTAAGTAGGTCAGTTAACACCAAAAGTATTTATGAATATGAATACAAGCTAGTTTTGGCTCACCAGCAGTTGAGTGGTAAAGTCGCTGAACAAGTTTTGCCCGATGTTCAAATCTTGCGAACGGGCTGCTGCATGGGTGTTTTCATAGTCCCCATGTGTAACATGTATACCAGCCAGTTTCCCTTAGAAAGGCCTCCATGAAGGCATTCCTCCCCTTAGGCAGATAGCCCTTGAGTGCTTTGCCATAACAAAATAAATCAACAAGTCTACCATGAAGGTATTTTTCCTCTCACATGACCTTTGCCATATTCCAGTTCCAACAATCAAATCAACACATTTTTATTTAACTACTTAATTTGAAAGTTCTATAGCAAAGTATGAAATATACATTGCATTAATGCAAAACTACATTTTTTACTCAATTCTGGAGGAGGGGGCTCCTCTATTAAAAAACGGGTAAAAAACTTGAGGTAAAAAAATTTAGTAAAAAACCTCTGGAGAAGAGGGTTCATTCTTCCCTTTCCTGCAGACTTCTATGGTCCAACATTTTCAAACGTAGAACATGATAACCCTAATTAACATCTCACCATCATTGGTATGCATTAGTGCAAACAGATCACTAGAATCTACGTCTGTTTGCTTCATCATTAAATCAGAGTTTGCTGTTTCAACTAATTTACTGGCAAATCAGATTAAAGTATTGGTGGTATAAGAATGCAAAGCTGATACTTACATTTAACCATCCAACACATCTAACCATCCAACACACATGCCAGAAACACTCTCTTAAGATCCAAAATCCTCAGTTTAAATTATGGAAGTAGAAATAAGATGAGAGGTCTTAACTGGTTTTCTCCGTGTACTGCCTTGAAGCACAGGTACATCCCTCATGGAGACCAAAACATTTGGTGACTATCCATTAAGATCAATAGGTTTTGATATAACTGGAGGTAAACATTTTGTAATACATTGTAAATATATGTATGTATTTCCTTTTTCAGAGTTGTAAGTATGTAAAAGAAAACATTTTTAAACAATGTTTCATTCTGAACGGAATTAAGTGCTATACTTTTCTCACAACAGTTAAATTTGAATGAAATATTTTCACAAGTTTTTATTAATTACATTAGAAAGAAATTGAAATTTTAAGGTAATTTAATTTTATTTGGTTTATGATTACAAAAATTTATATCAAAGTTTATTATATTATTAATATCAAAATTATGCATTATTTCTTTCCTATTTACAGAGCTTCTTCCTGAATATTTTCTGAAATACAAACCGATTTTTTAGCTTCTGAGGCATTCTTTAAATAAAAAATCAGAGTCACTTTATAATTCTCTGTTTGGTTCATTTCAGATTAGAGCAGCTTTTATTTCAAAAGTGAAATACGTTAAATATTGCTGCTGTTTACCATGTACTAAACTTTCTATGAGTATTTTGGGGGATTAAAAAAGTATTATTTTTTAAATATTATTTAAAACTTGTTACTGATTTATTAATAAATGTAAGGAAATAATTTTTTTAATACTTATTTTATTTTTATATCCTTAATTTCAACAAACATATTCTAGAATTTCTTCTTTACCGATTTCTTAAGTACACATCTCATAGACTGTGCTTTACAACACTTTTTAACAGATTGCTTTCCAGTATGAACAGTTCTTGCTTAAATAGTTTTATAAATATATTTGTCAACAGCATTTCAAGTTAAGTTTACAATTAAATGTTAAGGCTATTATATACCGGGTGGCCATAGTTAAACTGGCAGTGCTCACAGTGTTCTGTAGCGCAATCTATTTGTGAGAATGACACCACATTTTGTAGAAAGATTAAACAAGACGGGGGACGAAGGATTCAGGGAAAAAACAAATTAACTTCAAAAGTCACCGCTTGAGGAATATTTGGCGCTGTGTAATAGAAAATAGAGTGTTAACAAACGCAAGTTAATACGGAATAAAATTACCCTTTATTATGCGCATTTTCTGATTTAAAGGGAGTAGCTCGGAATATGGATATGCCTTACAGTACAATATGGAAAATCTCACGAAAGATTCTCAACTTCTATCCGTACAAGATCAGCCGTGTACAGGAGTTACTGTACCCCGACCATGACAAGCGATTGACTTTTGCTTTGACCTTTCTTGCCAGAATGGAGGTGGATGCTGCTTGGCCGTGGAAAATCTTATGGGGAAACAAGGTCCACTTTTACCTGAATGGAACTGTGAATACCCAGAACTGCTGAATTTGGGATGCAAATCAGCACATGCAGTCACAGCAATTCCCTTACATTCACCAAAGGTAACTGTTTGGTGTGGGTTCACAGCGGAATTTATCGTAGGTCCATTCTTCTATGAGAACATTACCTGACAGGACCAGAAACCTGTTCTGCTAGCGGAGAGAAATATCGCCACATGTTGAACAACTTTGTCATTCCGGCACTTCAGCAAAGACAATGCCTGGGGGAAATCATTTTCATGCAAGATGGAGCCCCTCCACACGTTGCTGTAGGGGTGCAACAGATGCTACGACAGAAATTCAGAACAGAAAGAGTCATTAGCCGCTACTTTGCAACTGCATAGCCACCTCGGTCGACTGATCTTACCCCATGCGACTTCTGGCTATGGGGTTACCTTAAGTCCAAGGTCTATCAAGGAGTGGTCCAGGGCCTGGTTACGTTGAAGGATAACATATCACGGACTCTACAGGAGATTCCTGCAGACATGTTACTTTCTGCTGTTGTGCATATTGTGCACAGAATGGAATATGTGGTCCACAACAATGGCAGCCACATTGAACCTCATTTGAATGCAAAATAAAAGGTAATTTCCGTATTGATTTGCATTCGTTAACACTCTATTTTCTATTACACAGCGCCAAATATTCCCCTAGCTGAGACTTTTGGAACTAATTTGTTTTTTCGCGGAATCCTTCGTCCCCCGTCTTGTTTAATCTTCCTACAAAATGAAGCGTCATTCTGGCAAATAGATCGCGTTACAGAACACTGTGAGCACTGTCAGTTTAATTATGGCCACCCGGTATTTAGAAAATATTTATAATCATTATCAATTTAGATATATTTAATAACTAGATTTCTTCACAGTAAATCATTCTACCAGTAAACAGAAAATATAGAAAATTTTAATTGTAAAAAATACCTTTTTTTTAAACTGTTCCCATACACATGTGATCACATATCAAGAGATAATACAACAAGTATCATCAAAAATAGGAAATCTAACCTGCTCTTAAATTTTTTTGCGGGGGAAGGGGTAAAAATTTGGGTTAGCATTTTTTAAAGAAAAGTGCAGATTTTTCTTCTCTCTCTCTTTTTTTTAACCATGACTCTGCAACTGCAGGGTTAACATATGTAAATAAATAACTTTTGAGTCAAGGCTGCCTACAAATTATACAAATTTTCTCGAATACTTAGATTTTCTGAAATATACGAGAGCTGTTCAATAAGACTAAAATTATAAAAAATACAGACTACCTTTAATCGTCATCATTTACATGGCTTTTTTCAAAATAGCTACCATGGCACGCAATGCATTTATCCCAACATTCTGTTCACTTCTTAAAAACATGTAAAAGTCTGTTTTTTGAGAGCTTTTTCAAACCTGCCTCCGCAGCCTTTACACATTCTTTGTTGCTTGCAAAATGTTTGCCTCATAATGGTTTCTTAAGTTCAGGAAACAGCCAGAAATCGCATGGAGTGAGATCAGGACTGTATGGAGGGTGCGGTAAAATCTCTACTTTGTTCTGCTGCAAAACATCCTGCACGCATTGAGGAATATGTGGTCGGGCATTGTCACGATGCAATAGGAAGCCATTTTGGAACAATAGACGTTTCCTTTGAACGTGCTGTACCATTGTTCGTAGGACATTCGCGTAGTACGAGCTGTTTACAGTATTACCAGGTTCGACAGCGTGTTGATGCACAATTTAAAAAAAAAAAAAAAAAACTACGGTCATAACTTTACAGCCGATTTCACATTTTTGCTTTCTTGGGAGTAGGCGAAGATGGATGCTTCCATTCACTACTTTGTTATTTCATGGTTGGATCATAGTGAAACAACCAAGCTTCGTCTGCTGTGATGATGCGTTTTAAGAAATTGTCACCTTTTGTTCCAGTCTCTCTTTCCATTCTGTGCACACATCCACTCTATGCTGTATTTACTCAGGTGTCAACAGTTTAGGAATCCATTGCGCACAAACACGTTTCAGTTGCAAATGTTCTGCCATGATTGAGTGAATGCTTCCTACAGAAATATTCAAGACAGCATGCAGCTGACGTACTGTAATTCTGTGGTCCGCCTTGATAATAACCACAGCTGTGCTAATCATTGTCTCTGTGATGGACATTAAAGGCCGTCCCTCACGTTCAATATCTTCCACATTTTCCCTGCCTTCCTTAAAAGTTTTATGCCAACAAAAAAAACACTTGCCCTTGCTAATGCTTCATCGTTGAAAGCTTTATGTATCATGTCAAAGGTCTTCGATGCTGATTTTTGCAGACGAACACAAAATGTAATCGCATAACGTTGTCCCATCGACGCTTCCATTTTGACAACTGGCCGCGTCTCGTAGGCACCCGCAAACATGCTTCAGTTCAATCACGTGATACTCAGGAATATGAGCCTGTACACCACATCTATCGATAGCCTTTGTTAATACAGACAACAAACTTTTATTATGCCACAGAAATTAACATTCCAATGAGTGGTTTCGCGGCAGTAAAATTAGTCTTATTACTTAATGAACAGCTTACGTATTAATCTCAATCTTTCATAAACAAAAGTAATGCTTAAAATTATTCTTTAACTCATTACAATGAGTTAAACACACTTACATAAAGAATATTCATACTTTTGCTTAGAAACTATATAAGATTAAACCTGCATACTCTTTATTTCTATTCTCAAATAATGAAGAGTCTGTATGTACCCACATTCCTTGCATTATGAAAAAATAAGACACCTATAGCCACCAAATTTTGAACACATGAAGTCCTCTACCTGAACATAAGCCTTTCAAAGCCCAAATTTTAAATCTTGATTTTTTTCCCATTTGTTTCATATTTTATGCAAATTTAATGAATTTTTGATTAATAAATTCAGTGACTTAAAAGCAATGAATTGCCACCTGACAAACTCCAAGCTATTTGTGTTTCAAATTTTATCACAAAATTCAGCAGTCTGAAGGAAATATGTACGATGATCTAAATATTTGAAAACTAGAACTAATAAATACAATAAATAGTATTGAACAAAAAGAAACAGGCAGTTTCCATGATCCAGTCTCTCAAATTTAATCAATAGACTCAGTGATTTAAAAACAATATGTTGCCACTGTCCAAAACAAAATATTGTTACGAAATGTCCAGGCACGGTAAGATAGCTTCCCCGTAATGCAGGTTTAGGGTTGCCATACTTAGCGAGAAATTGCCCATTTGGAGACATTTGGTGACAAAATTGGCGGTATGCTATAGACACATGAAGAACCTTCTGTAACGAATTTTTCCTGGTTTAGCACAGAATGTTCGCGAACACAAGCCAAAAGCTACATAAACCCTGCAGGTACACAGAGAGTGAGTCAGTTAAGAATCAGTGCAAAGTCTAGTGCCGAGTTAGTCATCGAATGCGTCGAGAGAGTTTCTTAATGTATCACGAGGCAGTGCATCGTCGAGTTTTAACTTAGAGTGTGTTGAGCTCTGAGAACGACTGAACCGAGTCGGAAGCTGTTCTCTAGTGTATCGTCGAGTGCATGGCAAGTGCTAGCATGGAGAGGCTCGAGAGTACATGGAGTTCCGAGAATGACTGAGCAGAGCTGGGAGCTGTACGCTTGGTGCTTTGCCGTGAAGCTGTCTCCACCGTTATAGCCTGATAGTTTGAAGGCTGTGTCGCTGATTGTTTCAGCATGTTTATAGTAGTTCTTCATAGGACTGTAAATGTGATTTTGGAGCTGTCTTGTAAAAAACTGGCCAATAAAGTGTGTTTTGATACTTCATCAAGTGTTGTTGCTATTCACTCCAAATTCACAAACCCTGTAACGTACGTATGTAAGAAGAAGGAAGAAAAAAACGTAGCAAGTGGTGTCAGAAGTGGGATTTGAGGGTGAATGCCAGTGGCAAGAGCAATGGAAGAACTATTAAGACAGCTCATGACTGCCTTTGCTGAATTCCAAAAAGAGATGAAAGCTGGGCGAGAAGAGATGAAAGCGTAGGCAAAAGCCGGATATGATGGGATAAAAGCTGGATATGAAAAGATGACAGCTGTGATGAAAGCTGGCCAATTAAAGGTGCGAAAGCAACTCCAACAGAGAAAAGTGGAACTTGCAGAAGAAACTGGAGCCATAAAAGAAGATGCGGAAATCACAGAAGTGGCATCTGAAGAATCAGAGGATGAAGAAATGAAGGAAGTAGCTGGTGGAGTGTCTGAGAAGATCCAGAAATTATGGATGAAACATCTAATGGGATTAAAGAAAAAGAATGAAAATATGATGAAGTAAAAGATGGGAAAGAAGATTTTGATTATCCCGTGCCTGAAGTAGAGACAGAAGGAAGTAAAAATGCGACTGTCAAGATCGTAAAAATTGATAGTGAAGTTACGAAGTCACAGTTAGCAAGCACTGAACCATCTGAAAGTTCATGTGATGCTCAAATGGAAGAAGCTGATGTACAACTTATGCAGAGTGCTCCAGTATTGCAAGAAAATTTACCCACTTTGCAAACTATATGTGTGTCTCATAATGAAGATTGTCTAAACATGGATTTAATTCCAAACCAGGATACTTCTGTTTGTAAAGGATCAGATTCTATTCATGACCCTGGGGCAAACATCGGAATTGGCTTTCAGGAAATAGAGGTAAATAAGCATGTGCCTCCTGCTAAAAGTATCGAGCTGAACTGTACACATGATGCGAACAAACTTCAGAGTGGTGAACAAACTGTTTCAGATCTTCTTGTGGATGAAAAGCCTGAAAGGACTGAATCTTCAGACTGTGATATGAAAAACAGAAATACATCTGAGAACTACAGTGGAAAAGTATTTGACTCGGGTATAACTTATTGAAAAGCTTGAGACTGAAATCCATTATGCACATTAATTTGTATAATTTAAAATTGTTATGTGTTTAATTTGTGTATATAATTTGTACATAGTGTAAATATGTGTTTCTTTAATTATGTTATTTGTTTGTTTTATTACATTTTGTTTGTATTGAATTATGCTTCTGATCAAGGATTGTACTGCCCAGGGCGTACAGTCCTTGGGAGGGGGCAGTAATATGAAATGTGCAGGCGCGGTAACAAATTCTTCCTGGTTTAGCCCAGAATATTCTCAAACACAAGCCAAAAGCTACATAAACTCTGCTGGTACACTGAGAGTGAGTCAGTTAAGAATCAGTGTGAAGTCTAGTGCATTGAGAGAGTCTCTTAGTGTATCTCGAGGCAGTGCATCGTCAAGTTTTATCTTAGAGCGTGTTGAGCTCTGAGAACGACTGAACCGAGTCGGAAGTTGTACTCTAGTGTATCGTCGAGTGCATCGCAAGTGAAGCTGTCTCCACCGTTATAGCCTGATAGTCTGAAGGCTGTGTCGCTGATTGTTTCAGTGTGTTTATAGTAATTCTTTGACGACTGTAAATGTGATTTTGGAGCTGTCTTGTAAAATACTGGCCAATAAAGTGTGTTTTGATACCTCATTAAGTGTCATCGTTATTCACTCCAAATCCACGAACCCTTTAACATACGAACGTAAGAAGAAGGAAGAAAAAATATAACAGTATCTTATCTTCCACATGCACTTCTTCAGCACAGCAAAAATTATTTTTCTTTCAAATTTAAACTGTCTGTTATTAGTAAACAAACTATGTGATTTAAAAGCAACATACACAATTCTTCACCTCTTCTTATCATTAACTGTTAACTGGACCTCTAAAGTTATATTTAAAGGCTAAAATCATTATATATTTTTTCTTCTTTTTAATAACTATTTTAGGCAAGTGTCCACACAAGCAGCTAGTGATTTAAAACAGCGTTCATTTAAAAATAGATAGATAGGAGACAACTATTTACTCTAATATTGTTTATGGTAGTTGAGAAATCAAAACAGAATTTCCTTACAATAAGGAACTTCATATATGTAATGATGGACCTTGTCACAGTTGTAGTGATGAATTATACAAGACTACATAATTCTGCTTTGAGTAGGGTTTGTACACATGTGTTAAAGTGAACTTAAAAATCTTCACTTGCTAGCTTCACACATGATCACATACTGAAATTTTAATTTCTTTTTTAGAATAAATGTCATTTTAATTAATATTAAAAGTAAAAAAATAGATCAATATGGTAAAAATATTAAATTCCCCAAACCTTAAATGCAGAGATATATATAAAAATAAAATAAATGGCACGCTTATGATTAAATCAGATAAACTAATGCTTTCTTCATACTGATATATAGGAAGAATCATTGGTTTCTTATTTGTAGTTCTACGTAAATTTTTTACACGCAGATACAAATATACTATAAAAGTCAAAGTTCTAAAATAAAACTAGCATTTTACAAAACTATAGAAACATGTCAATGAACTATTACCATTTCATTTCTCAGATATCTAGATGTTAATCTGGAAATCCTTCCAATCACAAAGTATCTAGATGCTGATTTAGAAACAAGAGAATGGCTAAAGTCACTTAACTTGTTTCGACCATTTAAAAGATGAACAGAATAAGAAATAATATGTGGCACCAAAGAGACTTTGTGTGATAAATTAACCTCTTTCTAACAATAAATTTAACAAGAAAAGAATGAAAACAGACACAACTACTCCCAAGAAAAATATTGGGAATACAAATAAGTCTCCCGCTATTTGAAAAAAAAATGGTGCCACCAGCAAATTATGGTTAAAACTGTCCAATGTCAAACATTATATCATAAGGTTGGACATCTGCTAACAACATAACCTTGAGTAATCTTAAGTGATTTTGTATCAGAATCATATATATATACTTTTTTTTTGGTACTAAAATGTTGAAATTTGAGCTGCACGCGCATCATTTGCGGGAACTTCTGATTTACTTCTTTAATTTGAAGAAATCTGCAACTGAGGTGCATTGATTGCTTGTAGGAGCATATGCTGAGGGGGCCTTAAGTGAGAGAAATTGTTGTGAGTGTTTTCAAAAGAAGGATCAATTTGATATCAAAGATAAAGAATGGAGCGGAAGGATGAAAGTATACAAAAATGCGGAATTGGAAGCATTATTGGATGAAGATTCGTGTCAAACACAAGTAGAACTTGCATTTACATTAGAAGTGACTCAACAAGCAATTTCACATCGTTTAAAACCACTGGCAACTATTCAAAAGCAAGGAAACTGGGTTCCATATGAATTGCAGCTGAGACATGTTAAACACCAGTTCTTCAGATGCGAAATGCAGCTTTGTCAGGCATAAAAAGTTTTTTTTAATATTTTTTTATATAGTTTAATATAATAAATATAAAAAGTTTATTTTATCGTATAGTTATTGAAGATGAAAAATACTACAATACCCAAAGAAGAAATAATCAGAACCACCTGGACATGCTTCAACATCAACAGCTAAGTGGAATATTCATGGAAAAAAAAGTCATATTATGTATATAGTGAGATCAACTTGGTGTCATATATTATGAATTACTCAAATGGAACAAAAACATTTCTGGGGTTCTCTACCAAATACAGCTAATGAGACTGAGCAAAGCACTCAAAGAAAAATGCACCTACTACTCCATACATGACAAAATTATTCTCCTGAATAATAATGCTCATTCACATATTGCAGTCAAAACTTACTCAGAAACACTCATATAAGCAGTTTCCCTCTCCCACTGTATTCAACAGACATTGCTAGTTCTGATTATTACTTGTTTTAATTATGACATATGGCCTGTCTTAGCAGCGCAGTATTCAGTATTTTTTAAGTAGTCTATATTTTGGGGTACCCTCTGGATTATTGCTGTTTCATTTATCGTCAAGTTGTTGTTTCATTTATGGTAACCCAAGTGTTTCACAGTGTATGTTTCGGAAACCCCTTCATGATGTGATTGGTTGTAATGCATGATCGTGCAGAATTTGATTGAAATAGGATAATATTTATAGGAATAGGATAATATGGCTTATTTCTGTGCTGGATGTTGGTTAGGAAGTACATAACTTATTTCATGCTTTACACTGTAAAATGGCTGTTGGTGATATATTTAACCTGAAGTTTCTGCATGAATGGAGAAGAAGGCATTGATTGACTGGAGTGCAAATGAAAGTTTAATCATAATTCAATGGAATATCGTACCTGGAACAATGATCATATCCGACTGTTGGAAGTCTTATGATTATCTTTCAGATAATGGCTTTGTTCACCTCTCAGTAAATTATGCAGTGACATTTAAAGATTCGGAAACTGGAGCTCATATCAATACTATTGTAGGTATGTGGGGTGTAATAAAAGGGGATTTTCGAAAGAAATGCCACTGACGATCCGGCACTATGGAGGATATTTTTGATTCTCCCTTTTGTGAATTTATGTGGCGACAGAAGTATACAGATTCTAGTTCAGATAATTTTAAACAATTTTTTAATGCTGTTAAGGAAATCTGGGTGCCACATACCAACAATATAGAAATTTCTAAATAAGGTAAGTCGATATCTCCTCTTTGTACTGCTCTTCTATTCTTCTGATAAGATATATATATGCTGCCAGAAAGATGCAAAAAAGTAGTGGCTAGCAATGGACAATACAGTGAATAAAATGTACCATTCTTTCACAACAAATGCCCAATTTTTGATAAACCTAAACATATAAACCATACCGCCAATACTGGCAAACCCATAAAAATAAAGAACAATCAAAGATCCAAATAAACTAATTAACTGAATTGCAAGAAAAACTGGGCAGCTCGCCTTAAACCGGTCCTCCGAGGAAGATTCTCTGGCCTCACCAGCAGTGTCACCTCAACCTTTATTCTGAATAGATTCAACACAATAGCTAGAATAAAATATGATACAATTAAAAATATTGTTTTAACAATTTTGTGAATCGAGATTTTCCATCTTCCTGAAACACTGAATCACTTTAATCAATTTTACATAATTTTTAACATAAATTTACAGTTGTGAAACCCTTATTCCTTATTAGATAATCCTTCTAAATTACATAAGTAATCATAAATATATGATTCAACTTAGTTACTATTTTAGAATTTTACTATATAATCAATTTACTTCAAATATTGATATCCAATTAAATTATTTACAATTTTTATAATGCCTAACCCGGATTTTTCTTTCATAAATAAATACTTTATATTTTCTTTTGAGATATTTTTAAAATATTCTTCTCTAATAGAGATTGTCTATAGGCACTCATACAAATAGTGTATAGTCTGCATTTTGTGCTTCAAACCACACTTATATTTTACTTTCTATCTGCGAAATCTCTTTAAATATTCTGGACTTTGTCCATAACCTGTCAGTGCTTGATTTACTTTTGTTACTAAAAAGGCTTGCTGTCTTAACTTTAGGAAAAATCTGAAATAATTTTCTTCCAGTGTTGTCATTATCTCATCGGTCCTGCCATTTTTTCATTATTTCTTTTTGCAATAATGTTTTCATGCATTCTATAGATATGGTGAAAAAAATATCTATATTATCACTCTTAGTTGCTTCCTTCGCAGTGTCATCTACAGCTTCATTTCCTAGCACTCCTGTGTGATCTTTAACCCAATTAATTTTCTGGTTATGCTTTTTTATAAAATCTAGTTTTATTTCTTACTTAAAAAAAAAAAAAAAACACCTTCTAGAATTCATTGCTTTCAGCACACTTTGAGAGTCGGTGAAGATTGAAACAGAACAATTTGCCAAATTATTTTCAGTTATCAATATATCAGTCCATTCTAAAGCTTTTTTAAAGGCTGATCTTGTAATAATATATGGAATTTTCATGTGTATCTTGTAATATACACTTGCAAATCCCCCTCCTTTTCTCTACTAATTTTACAGCTTGATAATTAAATGACCTTAGTCATTAACAGATATATATGATAACTATTAAAAACTTTTTTTATTTAAAAAACATTCATTAAAATCACACCTAAGAATATTTGAGTTTAAAATAACACATAATTACACACTTAATTTATGATATTCAATTTTATTATGCTAGTAAAAATAAAAAGTCACCAAAAAATTCAAAAATCTGCAAATGAAAATTTTGTATAAAAACTGATTTTAAAATCATCAGAATGTTGATAAATTGCCAAACTTAGTACCACATAATAAACATTCATTTCCCAAAAAGAAAAAAAGTTATTTTTGATGTAATATGTTATAAATTTTTTACTCACAGTTTTTTTTAATGCTTATGATTCGATCTAGTCTTCATGGCTAGAAACTTGAGTATCACAATATATTTTTACTTCCTTGTACAAAGTAAAACAAGTACTGTAATTGCAAAAATTTTGGGGTATCATATTTCAACAAAAACATCCATTTTGACTACTACTGTATGCAATTTAACAATTTTTTTGCATGACATCTGAACATAAGAAGAGAATAAACAACTCTTTTTCCCAAAACAGGTTGCAAAAAGGATTTAAAATGGATTCAGAAGAGATTTCTTCATGATGTTTGTACTTATGTATGTATGCATCTCGCATAACTCAAAAATGAGTAGCCTCAGAATGTTGAAATTTTGTATATAGAACTTTTATAATATGTAGTTGTGCACCTTCCTTTTTGGTTGCGACTGGCTGCACCAAAAGTATATATATATATATATATAGCCACTCTGTTACTTGACTCTGTGAGTTCAGTTTTTTTTTTATTCTTATATGTTGGTAAATTGTGAATTTTTTGCTTTCAAAATGATTGAATTATGTACTTCTTATCTTCTGGTTAAGGTTTTTATGCCCTTAATTAATCTGCATGCAATAATTGTAGAATTAACAACAATTTAAAAGTTGTTTTAGTACAGTTAAGCCTATTTTCTTTTTTTTTTACCATAGCAGCTATATTTGTTTACATTTGAAACTTAGCAGAATAGTGAATTAACTTAGTTTCTGCACCTTCAGTGTCTTTTTCACGAATGGGACCAAAAGTAATCTTGCAGTTTTGTGCACTGAAAAATCTGCCTTCTTGCTCACTATCTGAATTGAAATGTATATAGAAACTCTAATTTTTATTGTAAAAAACATTTAATTGTTTTAACTGTATTTGGTATTGTATATTTTTCTATCTTTTTCAATTTTCAATAAAGATATTTTGAGTTTTATGCATTTCTGTCTTGACACAAAGTGAGAACTGAATTAATTTAATGAAAAATATATCTTTAATGCAGCAAAAAGTGTGCATAATTTAATATATCATGCAAGGAAGTCATGTGGTGTACACATCAGATTTTTTTTTTATTAGAAGTAGGAACTAATTCAAAAGATAACCCATCAAATACACATTTGTCAATGAATTTCCAAAAAATATTCCCCTAAAATGTTAATTCTCGCTCAAAATGGCAGACCTTTTAAGAACCAAAAATCATTTCCAAAAGACCTAAGAATTTTTAAGGACCATATGAAGTTTCACAGACAAGTTCATTTCATGATTACAACAAACTTTAGAACTTATCGCTCCAAGAAAGATATGAATATCAAGTCATAACATTCAAGTTTTGCATAGGGTTTATGAATTTTAAGAATGAAGTAAAATGTTTCAATTCTTGCTATGAAACAAACAGAAAGAACACAGAAAGCACCAAAATTAACTTACTGATAAATTAGGAGTCTTTGCGAGCACAATGAATACATCAGCTAATTCAACGTTTGTAACCCAACATTTTGAACCAGTCAAAATGAAATTTCCATCTGTATTCATTTTAGCTATAGTGGATACAGAGAGTAAATCAGAACCACTGAAAGATAAAAAAAAAATTTTTTAAAATATTACATAATATAAATTATTCTCATTTCAGAAAATGTTCTACATATTTAATGAAAATATTAACAACATTTTAAAATTTAAACCATAAAAACAAATGTTTAAAAAACTAATCTAGCTTCAAAAAAAAAAAATAAATAAATAAATAAAAATGCAGGAAATTTGTTTTGATTTCCCTCTAAAATATATGTAATTGATATACTGCCAAAAAAATAGATTTCAGAACTGATATCAAATTTAAAGAATTTTGATTAAAGGATTAACGTTATGGCAATACTAAAAGTGTGTATGCATGCACGTATGTCTCTCTCTCTATGTATATATGCATATATACATATATGTAGGCTTAAAGTCCTTACCTGATCTTTATTTTTGCGACTCTTGGTTGTAGTCATATACTTTAAAGGATTAATGTTATGGCAACACTAAAAGTATGTAATTAGGTATGATGTATGTATATATATATATATACATGGCTTAAAGTCCTTTTCTGGCTTTTATTTCTGCAATTGTTGGTTGTAGTCCTATACTTCCAATTACAGATATGTTTTAAATAATGTGAAATATTCATGTTTTAGTAAAGTGAAATTTAACCCCCCCCCCAAAAAAAAGCTTTTGGACAAATAACAAAATCCAGCTTTTAGTGCAATTTCTGATCTGATAAAATCCAGTGATTCATATTCTTAGCTCTTCTCCATCCACAATTCTAAGTTTTATTTAGCTTGAACCCTTAAACATTCGGAATTATTTCACTGAGGCTTACTGCTGGCTTTTCTTCACCAGAATCTTTCCATTTTTATGATATTAAGGACCAACCTTTTTCCAGCCATGAATTAATTAAGTTTACAGCTCCTCCATGCTGTCACAATGAGATTTACTGCAAGAAAAGTCATAAATGGCTTATGAAAGGTCACCAACTTTTCAATATCTGAGAAAAATTCTAAGAATATTTTCAAGGGATAATGCATAGTTAATTTGCACATGGATAACTGGGGTTCATTAAACAAGTAACAGTACATAATATGATAACTGAAAGAAGATTAAATTTATAATAAAATAAATAAATGTTCTTATAAAAAATCTGAGTCATTAAAATCTATTCAGATAAATATGTATATATCAATATCGCCATTACCCTTTATATTTAACCCTGCATTAGGTGGATGGTTAACCGTTTATCTATTTTTTATAGGCGTGCAGTTGAAACCCAGCAACCACACTCTTAATCTAGAATTAACACAATAAAAACTCAAAACTGAATTTCAAAATATCATTATAAAAAACTCAAATGGTAAGCACACTTTCAATTGATAAAACAGAATATTAAACAGACTAATTGTCATTCTTATTGCAAATGTATCATAAATAAAGGGTGTCTCAAAATCAATGCAGAATTTAAATTCTGAACCATTTTTTTCCCACTGGCCCAACACAGTCTGAAGCATATTAGTTATTAGTGAGTTAACCATGAAGGAGTTTCAATATTCCAGTTAATATTGAGTTAATCATGAAGGGGAAATAAACAATGCAGAGTGCATAACTATTGTAAAAACATATTACAAATATGGAGACTGATGTACTGGAATTATGCACACATTACATGTCTGGATGGAAAAACACAGTAAACAGACTGGCTCAAAAATTTGAACAAACTGGTTCGATGATGTACAAAAGAAGTGGTTGTCCTTGTAGTAGACGCTTAGTGAAAAGCATTGCCGCTGTGAACACTAGAGCCACTGAATGTTCGGAAATGCCAATTCACTGCAGATCTCTTGAATTAGACATTTCGAGGAGGACCATCAGCCAGATAATGGCAAAAGATCTGCATATGTACTTATACAAGATTTAGATGACCCAACAGCTTAAGCCAAACCAACAATGTCAAACGACAGCATTCATCAGTTGGGTTCCTGCAGAATCTGCAATGGATGATGATTTTGCTAAGAAAATTATTTTCAATGATAGGGCACTTTCATCTGGATAGGATGCAAACAAGTGGAACTGTCGCATTTAATACATGTTATTGAAGAAAAGCCAATTTACTCCCAGTGAGTAAGTATATGTGTGACGTGTACTTTGGTGTGGTAGAATTATTAGACTGTACTTCTTAGGAAAACAATTTTGGAAGTGCAGTAATTGTCAGTGGTGTTAACATGTCAATGGTGATTATAACAATATTTTTGTGGCCTCAGTTCGAAGCCAAGGTCTTGTTGTTGATGAGATGCTCTTCCAGCAGAACGGTGCTAAGTATCATCCGCTGTGTGAAACCATGTCATTGTTAAAGTATAATATAAATTTTATGGTGATTGTTTTATGCAACAGTGATCACAACTGCCCATCAAGGTAAAGCGATCTTATATGGTCTGACTTTTACATCTGGGGAATTGTAAAGTTCAAGGTTTACAGCAAACACAGACCAACCATTCATGAATTTAAAGAAGTCTGACTGTTATTACAAGAACTTCCGGTGATACCTCGGCACTGAGGTGAGGACCGGATAATCCAACTTCATGTTATTACAAGAACTGAGACCCAGGTCTTAAAAAATGTGATTACAAATTTTATTAAAAGACTGAATGAGTGCCAGGTGTGGAGGGCATTTGGCACATATTATTTTCCATTCCTATATTATGTAGAGTCATTAGGTTATTTTGATGCTGGAGACATGAAAAATGAGCAATGCCCTCATCAGGACTAGAACCTGGACTTCTCAAATACATGCCGAGTGTGCTAGCCATTACACCACAAAGACATGCAGAAAGGAGGGAGATAATAATTTCTATTATCTTTGGGACACCCGCTATATGCCGTGTTACTTTAGAAGATCCTTCACTAAATTCATCACTCCCTTATGTAACAATCCTGAAAATTTTTGCAATAGATGCAAGGTTAATTCCCAGAGAGAAAGTAGTAGTAGTTATAGAGAAATACACATATAAAATATGGACTCCCTTAAAAAGGAATTCGGCAAAGGATAAAATATACAGAAACAAAACAGGCCAAATTGAAATTTTAAATCAGGCAAAATTCACACTTAAAGTGACAATGATTTTACAGAGAAATTCTATACAATTCTCTGGAAATGTGTCAGTATAAAGTTCAGCTAATTTTAACAATAATGCAACTGATAAATTTAATGATTTTTAGTGAATTAAAATGACTGCGATATAAAAACACACTGAATAACAAAATTTTATGCTGTTAATAGATTCAAATGCAATCTTAATTGTCTCATACAAATTAAATCAATAAATTATTGGTACTTACATATCAGCACAGCTACCTTGGCGTAATTTGGAGATTTTTCAAATAAACAAAAATTCAAAAAACTATTTAATTACATGTACATATTTTACACTTTAATTAGGTTTATATCCCCCAAATTAATCAAAAGCCTGCTTGTAAACAGTGTTTATTTCTTTTAGTATAATGAAAATTTCATGCTGATTGCTTTAAGAACAGATTCAAAGCAATGGTTTCCTTTACTGATTACTATTATACAGCTAACTGCTGTATTCCTGCAGAAATTTTACCACAATTTCCTCCAATGCAAGGAAATTTGATAAGCAAACATCTTAAAATCAAGTTTAAGACAAAAAATATAATGATTTGTCTATTAAATCCATTGGAGCTTGGAATACAAGAAAAATAATGCATACAAAAATGGTGATGCTCATTGACAAGACTGAAAAACTGTTACATGCAAGATTATCTAAAGAACTGTTATGAGCATGGTTGTCATAGATTCTACTAAGGTGGTAGTGGTAATACATAAGTACCAAATTATTTTATTATTTGAAAAATATAAAAGTATTAATATTTAACATTCCAGGAAAGTACCTTCCTACTTCAGAACAACATACAGCTGCAATAAGTTTTCCTGAAGCTAGAAGGGGGAGATATTTTTGTTTTTGTTCTTCAGATCCAAAATGTAAGATAGCCTAAAACAAATTTGAATAAATTTAAAAAATAAAGTGACACATGTAAAAACTTTTTTTATCAGTGAATCAGTAATAAAAATGTTAAAAACAGAAATTAAAAATGTTATTAATTTGTTTTTTGAATTGCATAGGTTAGTTTTTAATAAGGATTGTTTGTGAATTTGCAGATATACGAGAATGAATATGCACAGAAGCTCTCAGCATTCTTTGTGCATTATCAGATGCCACCTGCATTCTATGTCATCTACTCTCATGCTTCACAGTGTGAGGTTAAAATATTTAAGAAAAGGGACTGCTTGCTGATAGTGTTATATAGCAGTGACCTGGTTTTTAAGAGTAAGAAACATGAAAACTGCAGATATTTATATGAAGTGTATGGTGACAATGCACCAAGAGACAATAGAGTATGACAATGGGTAAGAATATTCAAAGAAGGTCAAGACACTAATGAAGAAGTGAAAATGATCATCAATATGGCTATCATCACCAGTGGCAGAGATATCCAAAAACCTACTCTTTGTTATAATAAACATTTAGATTGAGGAAATTATGTATAAAAGATAGAGAATAGCATATGTAAATAAACCTGTTTTTAGCCCAAAAGGGAAATTTTCTCCAAAGGGCTATTATTTTCATTTTGGCATTTTGTTTTGGTTCGCTATAAACGGTGCTTCATTTTTCAAATTGTTGCCACCAAATACTACAGCCTTGCATTATATTCAAAGAAATAAAATAATAAAGAATCTGGATGAATGTATGTACATTTCTCGCAATGTGAAAAACAATGGTAATTAGATACATCAAATTTTGAATAATGTAGTTCTCCACTAGAACATGGGCATCTGGAAGCCCAAATTTGGAATTTGTTTTATTATCTATCTCATACTTTTAAAACTTAATGGATTTTTGATTAATAAATTCAACGATTTCAAAGCAAGCAACGGCAACACTATATGGAAAAAAATATTTTTATCTCCAACGCACGAAATTGTGTATAGGAAATTCTGAAGATTTTTTTTAAAAATTGTTTTGTGATATTGCTGTTGAATTGAATTTTATGGTTTAAGTGCAAAGAACATGATATTTAATAAATAAAGGGGTATTTATGGAAAATCCTGTCGACCACAAGAGATGGTGCCAATCGTGCCAAACCCTCGAACCACGTTCCCTTTCGAATTGACTCGCTTCGCACAAGCCTTTATGTTGCAATGCCATTGCTTCTTAGTTTTTAAATAAGTGCCATATTGTGGACATTAACTCATTTTTTTTAGGCCGGTAAGATTCCATAACATTGTAAATATTCAACAGCATGCTTTTCTATAGTAGGCAGGTCCCAAGTTTTAATCATTTTTTTTTCCGAAAATGTGTGATAGAGGGAAAAAAAAGAGTCTTTACTCAAGAATAATAACTAACACGTGTAATCAAGGTTACACCAAACGTAGTGTGTTTGAAGAAGACTTTTCCCTTTTTGGTGCAAAATCATGTAGTTTGGCATCTTTTCTTTAATAGGCAAAAATGGTCGATGGGTTTTTACATAAGTACCAATAAAGGTAACACACAAAACATGAAAAAAAAAAAAGGGACTCTTTGGGCATAATATAAAATCTGAAAGCTTTCTTTTTTTTGTATGTTTACTTCCTTTTTTTCATTGAAAATCGAACCTTAATTAAAAAATAATACTCATATAAAGTTTCATGACATATAAAAATAAGGCATTAAGAGTGTTATTAAAATCATAAAGAAAAATCAAAGTCATTAAAAGTCAGAAAAGAAAGACGAATAGATTAAATATCTAAAACTTAAAAGTAAACTTATCTAAAACTTTAATCAACAACTATACAAATTTTATTTAAAACATCTTTTAAATAGAAAGATTAAATCTCAATGCTAAACTCTTTTACTGAATGTTTGGTAAAATAAAAAATTTCAGTATGGTGCATTAAAAATTAACTATATAATTTAGGGCCTTCTAGCAAATTATAAATGCTTAAAATAAGAAAGCAGAAGGAATATTTTACAGCACAGTAACTGCTAAATAATTAAAAAATTACTTTCAGTTTGTATTTTTTTTTTAAATAAGCATCTCTACATTTCATAAATAAGAGAGTTTTCATTTTTAATACTTTGTAAAAATCTGTTAGTTTTCACACTGAAGCAACACTTTTCAAAATAAATTAAGGAACAAAAGTTACATAAAAAATTATACTTGACCATGCATCACCTCAAGAATTCAAATTTTTATCAAATTTCTAAGGGATGAAAATTTTGCAGATGGTTATAAGCTCTAAGCAGCAAGCACATGTACAAATATGGCAACATATTAAATAATTATTACATAATAATAAAAACCGAAGCCTTAATTTCAATAACTTGCATAAAAATATAAATATATAATACATAAATTATTAAAAACTATTAATAGTACATAAATTGATAGTAAAAAATAAATTCAGTTTCAAATCATACAATTTAGTAAAATTAAAACTGAAGGAAAGATTTATACCCTTTTAATAAAACAAAAGCAATTACTTCAACAATTAAAAAAGTGAAATGAAAAAAGAAAAAGCAGATTCATGAGTACATATTTATAAAATTTTAAAATAAAATTCATTTTTGAATTGAGAGAAACAACTAACCTGTGCAGCAAAAAATTCATGTGCAGCCAGAGTAGTATATACTGAACAGTCTAAACCAAGAACTTCATTCAGACGAGTACAAGCTGTATATGACAAATCTAGGCCACCTAAAAATATTTTCTACTTTAGTTAAACACCAATTAAATCTTAAAAAAGTAAGTACCTATGTATCATTCTGTTGATTGTAAAAGCTGGCTCCCATTGAACTATGAAAGTTAGTGGAGATCATGCTAAATTTATACTAGTTATTTATGTGGGAACTCGGACCCACACTTTTATCTGTGACTCTTAAAATGAAACATCTTCAATCTATGCACAGTCCACCAGATAGTTACTGCTGTGGAAGTACTCAGTCCACTGATCCTCTGATTTTGCTGAAGCTCTGTCTAGAGCGTTATAGCTACAATCTTCTTATAGCTACATCCCCTCTTTGTTAGTATTTCTACTACTATTTGCCACAACATAAAAATGAAATAATTAGGTTTATGTGCATTCTGCATTAGAAATCTTATTAAAAGAAAACTCAAATCCTGGGGGGTGGGGGGGAATGTTGCTAAACGCACGTTTACAGATAGTTAAGCTTGGGTGTTATGAACAGAGACTTGTAACTTAATCTAGACACTTTTCTGAACATTTTTCAATTAATTTGTAATTAGAAAGGATTATAAAAATTATTTTAACAAAATATTTACACATTATACAAAAAGGAATGAAAAATGCAAAACTAAATACCATATTTAGCAGGAATCATTCGACCAAAAAGGCCCATATCTTTCAAATCTTGAAGGAGACCATATGGCAATGCCTTGTCCCTGTCAATCTGCACAGAATTCACTGAAAATAAGGAAAATATGGAAATATCATTAATGCAAGAAAACTGCAGATATAAATAAAAATAACACATTTCCCTATAGAGGGTTCAGATAGAAAATAGGTGAAATTTGCCTCTCATTTTAAGCTGACAAGAAAGGAAACAAAGTAGCAATTACTAATAGAATTTAAGCTCTCATGGAAATTAAGAAAAAACTAAATGAAAATAATATACTTCAACTACGAAACAGAACACATTTGCATAAAGACTATGGCATAATTTGTCCACAACATAATTTTTCTTAGACAGTCATTAATCAAAATTAATTCTGAAATATAAGCATTTTTAACTAGTGCTTCAAATTCTTTTCATGTTGATTAATTATGATGAAGCATTCAAAGAGTTATGCGTATATAAATGGAATGTCTCTTAAGAACAACTTTGTGAGGAAAACTGAAGAATATTACGGTTATACATGGGGAGGGGGGCATGAAAAGACCAATGTAACTAACTTTTCATTTTCAAATTAAAATTCAAACCAAAATGAAACTATCAATGTTTCATGATTCAGGTATTTTGCCACTGGTAAGTCATATTTAATTGGAATTCAATCCCATGAATAATAAGTACTTACAGACGACAAGACAAAAGTTTTTAATTTAATAAAACTTATATATATTTATGTATACATGTTGAATCTGAAAAAGTGGGCAAAACTTTAAGGATTGATAGAACACAGCTATACAAGCAGTATTTGTCACAGAAAATTTGGGCAGAACACAAACGGCAAGCTGCTAGATGGCACGGTAAATGTCAGTCCTCGCACCCAGTGGCATTTTCTACTGTGGATTGCTGAGAGGATGGCTAGCATACACTTTCACTCATGAGGGCACTTTTAATACCCATAACTTACAAAGACGGGAATCTACGAACTTGTATGCAACATGTCCTTATTCGTTCCAGCAGAGGTTCTCCGTAAATGTTGGGCATGGATCCTCCATGACTATTTGGTTGGCTCATATCTCCTGCCACATTGTCTGGATGGTGAATCATATCACACATTCCTAAGAGAGGTGTTGCTGGAGTTGCTGCATTTGATTCCAACTCCCATCAGGTCAAGAAAGTGTTCCAGTCCAATGGTGCATCTGCGCACTTCAGCTTGGATGTGCAGAACACTTTAGATGCAAAGTTCCTAGGGCAATGGATTGGTCAAGGTGGTCCCATAGCTTGGTCATCAAGATCACCAGATCTCTCATATTTGGATTTTTCCCCATCAGGCCATTTGAAAAGACTAATTTATGAATACCCAGTTGAAACCAATACGGACCTAGTCACCAGGATCGCCGTTGTTGCTAGCGATACTCAGGAAATGCCTGTTGTCTTTGCAAATGTGTGTTAGTCCCTATCCTGCAGATGTCAAGCCTGCATTATAGCTGGCAGAAGGTCTTTTGAGCAATTTCTTTGAGCATGTACGTCTATATTCTCTTAATAAAATGTTTTCTGAAGTACCTCCTCTTATTCCTGTGTTAATTCTTTAAATACGACAGACTTTTAACTTCTCACCACTTGCGTTCCAACCATACATTCTATGATGAATACTGCTCGTATAGCTGCATTCAATCACCCCGTAATGTTTTGCCCACTTTTTCAGATTCACCCTGTATAAATTATTCTGATAACTTTACATAAAGTTCTTGATATAGCTGACCAGCCAGTAACATATTTTACCAAATTTTACTTTGATAGTTTTATTAAATGCATTATTTCACTGGTTATCACAAATTAAGGAAAAATACGATTACTGAAAAAGTTACATATAGAATTTTATGAAATTTATCCACAATATACAACACATAGTAAGGTATCAAATAACATAAAAAGAAATTACCAGATAATTATGGTAGTATAGAAATTTGCACATGTATAAAATGAACAAATCAAAGGTGTCAGTTTGCTATAGGAAAAGTACCTTCAGTATGGAATATGATCGCCTCTAGAAGCAATATTGCACATACAGCGATGAGTGATGCTTTCAATTATGAGGTCTATCAGTTCCACAGGAAGCGAGAGCCATTATTCTTGCAAGGCAGTTGCAAGCGCAGCAAGGGTCTGAGGGGGTGGATTGAGAGCAGCTAGACATCTCCCTAAAGCATCCCAAATGTGCTCCATGAGATTCAAGTGTGGGGATCAAGCTGGCCACTCCATGCGTATAACTGTTTCCTGTTGAAGATAATCCTCCACGATATGAGCCTTGTGTGGTCTTGCGGTGTTGTCCTGTAACAGGAAAGCATCACCTATTGCCCCAGTATATGGGCATACATAAGCATCAAGGATGTCATCTCTTTAAACCTGAGCATTCACGATTCACCTTGGTAAGACACGGAGGTCTGTGCGTCCACCCAAAGAGATGCCACCCCAAACACAGACACTGCTTCTTCCGTATGCATCTCTTTCACGGATGTTTGATGTATGATAATGGGTTCCAGGTGCTCTCCATACCAAAAAACGCATACTATCGCTTTCTAGACTAAACCTGGACTCATTCGTAAAGAGAACAGCCCTCCATTGATCAGGCGTCCAGTGGACATGTACTCGTGCCCACTGCTGAAAAGCCTAAAATGAGCTGGTCACAATATAAACATAGGTCTTCCTATGCTCATACTGTAACCAACTCATTTTAGGCTTTTCAATCAGAACTTCATTAAAAGTTGATATGGATATCATAATTTTAATAGAAATTTTAATAGGATGCATAGGAAGACCTACGCCTCTATTGTTTGCTGGTGGTCCCGAATTTACATCATTCTGGATATTGGTCATCTGGATTTCGGACTTTGTACTGTAATGCTGATACTATTCGAAAGAATTGCAGATTTTGTAAACAAGTCAATTCACCACCGCAGATGCCAGAGTGTATTACAGAATAAATTTATGCCAATAATTTCTAGTATTGATACAAAAATAATGTTAATGTTTAAAATACTACATATCTGATTTTTGATACCTTAATTCTCAATACTTTTTTTACCACTTTCAAAAGAGATATAACTTTACAATTCAAATATACATATATGTCCTTTACTACATAATATGGCTATAACTTATTTCCCTTTCAAAATAAAGGAGTATATTCACACTTCTTATTTCACTCACATACTTTGTTTTGTAACTTATTATTAAGCACAAAATTCTAGTAGTATTTAATAAATCTAAATTCTGACTTATCTAACTTTTAAATAAGATTAATAACCACAAGCTTAGTATCTCTAATATTTTTTTTTAAATTGGTTAATTATGCTTTGGTGATAATGTTAAATAATTAAAGTACCTTTTTCAGCATATAATGTATTTACTTTCTTGACAACATTTTCCAGCTCAGCAAGTTGCTCATTATCCAATACTAATGGGAAATTTAATAAATCCTATAATAAAATATAATAATAACAATTAGCAGGTATGAGGAATGATGTAGGTAATGACAAAAAATTAATTTGTTATAAAAGTGATAAAAGCATCACAGGTTAAACCAAAATAAAATTTTCAGTACTTTCTGATTACTGCATCACCCTCTCAAAAAGTCGCCACTGCTAACAACTAATTTTTTGCCAAGTTAATATGCAAAATATGATTGCAATTTTCAAAATGGTGATACACTAAGAGTTCTATAAAAAACAATCCATCAACAAAATTTTAAAAAACAACAAACATCCTCAATAAAACATTAATTTTTTTTTTTTTTTGTGCACTCTTCTCCTCATGTACACAGTGATCTGCTTTCATTTAAAAAAAAAGTTTAAAATTACACTCATGTATTCTAACAGTCTGCCTGCAATTTTTCATCTTGTTTTTCTATAAAATTCAATCGTTTAGGAAGTAAAATTTCCAGGAGCACGAATTTTTGAATTTTCTAATATTGGATAAAATGCTGTATTTCTGAAGAAATGCAACACTTTCTCTTCATCAGCCTGCAAATTCCACAGTCCCATTACAATTCAATAAGAGGGAAAAAAGTGTACTCAATGTAAATACACCCATTAATTAAAAAAAACGACTATCGAATTTGGAAGGCTGCTTGGGTGTGCACAGATCTGGGTTGCAATATAACTACATTTTGTTGATGTTATGGATTATTACATAACTTTTTGGTGACACAGAGCATTGCCTCATTTTCAGGAGATATGGGATAATTAGAAAGAACCAAATATTCTTTAGATTATGTAAATACCCATTTTCTTGAAAAGTTGAAAAAAAACATACATGAAGTAAAATAATTTCAAAAAATTTTATTTCATGAAAAAATAGAGTTAATCAAAGTCCCTCATATCACTCTTACTTATTTAATGATACTAATGACAAAGTATGTGACTAACTGCCTGTTTCTAATGGTTTGTTTCACCAGAACCTGGTGTACATAAGTATTTTACAAAGGGTAGATAAAATGTAGTGGTAACACACTTATAGTTTTAAAAACATTTTATTACCATATGCACAAATACTTAAAAACTCTCAATGCAATCACTCAACCATTACATTCTGCCTTATTAATGGAAAGCGCCATATACCATAATGATGTTTACTTCAGTTGTGTCCCACAATATCCACCATAGTTTCCTCTAATGGGTCTCTCACAGTGGTTCTTTCATTTTGATAAAATCATAGTCACACGGGCATTTCAATATCTCCCATTACCACACAATGCATTGAAAAGAGGATAATGGGATTTGTCACCAACAAGCGTCATAATTTTTTTATGAGCACTGGATATAGGTGATGTTGCAAGAGATAATAGTTATAAGCAGTAGCTTCCCATAGTGCAGCACAGCATGCAGGTTCTGCGAATGAAGGAAACCCGGACGTTTCCGTTCATTTATTGGAAAGTTATTTCCTGCAGGGTTTTTAACAGCAAACCCATATTTCATTCATAGTTCATGATGTGCCCAATGAAATCATCAACTTTAATCTGAAATTCATTAAAAAAAGTCTTATACAAGTGCATAAGTGCATCAACAATGTACACTGTACAGAAAAAAAAGGGGGGGACAGTTCTATATCTTCCATTGTACAGGACCGATTGACGAAATTCAAATTGTGTTTTTCATGTCTTGAAAGTGCAATTTAGGATATATATTAGATTTATATATAGCATTGTTCTAACATAGGTATTTTGACACAAAATGGGTCTTTTTACGAAATAACATACCAATTTTTTTTCCATATTTCAATTCTACGACTGAAATTATGCCTAAATATTAAATTTTGTAAAATTTGGAGCAAAATTTATGGAGAAATTCAAAAATCTAAACCGCTGAATTTTTTTCAGTTTGCACCAAGAATAATTCACATAACAAACTTCTTAATGTATGGCAACCTATTTTCCTATCCCTTCCATTGTGCATGAGTGGGAAAAGAAGTCACATTGTTCCTACCTTTTTTTATTGTGCATGAGTGTAAAAAAAGTCACATCATTCCCTTTCAAACAATTTTAGCAAAGTGCGTAAACCACATTAGATGTTATTATCGCTTTCAACAAATATGCCAAATATCAAAATGCGCTAACATATAAATTCACGTATATCTTCGAAGACTTTGAATAAAAAGCTCTAATTTTATTGCAGGTATACTCAGAAATACATCTACTTTAAGTTGATGGTAAAAATTTTATAGGTTATAATTCTAAAGTTTTTTCCAAAAATTTATTAAAAATACAAATTATAAAAATAAATCATAAAAAATGGGCATGATACAAATTTTAAAAATAAATCATAAAAAATGGGTGAATTTTATTTGGAATGAAACTAAATTTTGAACTGTATAAGAGGGAATGAAATAAGTTTAATATAAAAAGAGATATTAATAAATACATACCAAATCAAATTAACATTAAGGAGCTAAAATTTTGAGAGCTAATTTTTTAAAAACTACTCATGCGATTTTTACAAAACTTGGCAGTTTGGCATAATTTGAGTCATAGAATAGAAATATGGGAAAAAATTGGCATGTCACTTCAGAAAAAGTCCAATTTTTTGTCAAACTACCTATATTAGAACAATGCTATATACCAATTTAATACATATCCTAAGTCGCGCTTTTGAGACATGGTAAACGCAATTTGAATTTTGTCAATCGTCCCAGTAGAATGAGGGATACAAAACTGTCCTTTTTTTTTGCAGTGTACATGAGACAATGCATGGGACATCTAACCTGCTGCAATTTTGAAGTATTGAAGGATGTCGTGCAAAATGTGGATCACAGTTTTGTAGCATACAGCTAACTGCCATGCATCCATTAACAATCAACATCCGACAAGAAAGCAAAGAGCTGAGTAATGTGATTGTCAATCTACGGTTACCAGAAGCAATACTGATCCTGAATAGCATCCCTTCTTTTTCATACAACGGCATGCCGTCAATGGACTAGAAACTCGGTGGTCGCGAGTCCAAATGCAGATCAATCTCATTTTAGAAGTCCTGTACAGAATAGAAGGTAGCATCAGCAATATGTAGTCACGAAAAAAGTTAGAAGGAATGATATCGGGGCAATATGGTAGGTATGGCAAAAGATCCCATTCCAGTCTGTACAGTTTTTGGTGAATGCAGACACATGTGGTCTTGCATTATCTTGACGGAATATTAACTTTTTGCATCGGAACTCAGTTGGATCTTTTTCCTTGATAGCAGTGTCAATTGTGGACTAGCATGTCGCTGTATGCCTTACTGTCGAGGATTTTACTTTTTTCAAGATACTCTTTGTGGATAATACCATGGCAATCTCAACAGACACAAAGCATGATCTTTTTGTTAGTCAAAATGCAATTTGCGACTCTGCTGACATACTCACCGGCAAAGACCAACCCCCTTTTTGGCCTGTGTTGTTGAAGTAAATCCACTTTTCATCACAAGTAATGATCTGGTCCAGATTTCTGTTCTTGTGTTGATATTTGAGCAGATTAGTACTGGCCTGAACAAGTCTATCCTTATCTACTTGAGTGAGCTTATGCAGCACCCAGCAATTGAACTTGTACATAAAGTTTACACAGTGCACACAGCGAATAATGAGGATGACACTAACAAACTCCTTAGTAAACTCTCGAGTGGTTGTATACTGATCTTCTTCCACAAGTTCTCGTAGGTGGGCCTCAATCAATAGGCCCGGAAGAGTGCTGTGCTTCTCTAATGTCATAGTCCTTGTTTTTTTAACTTTCAGTACCAAACTTTCACAGACTCGTACGATACAATATTAGCACCTAAAGCTGTACACATGATTTGGTGACATTCTGTAGCTGACTTTTTGTAACAGAACTGGAAGTAAATAATGGTTCTAATCTGGTAGTCTGATAGTTCCATTTCAGACACCTTGTACTTAATGATATCAATATTTTTTTTACAAATTTCAAAACATAGTGTTCTAAATTAAGTCTTTGTTTCAAATGCCAAAAATCATTTTAAAAAATGCCGCACTGTCTGCACATATGATATTTGCGGTGATGGGAAACTTTCATTAAAACCTGATGACTTAATTTTAAAAGCATTAAAAGGAACATCATTTTACCTTTTCTGTAACGGCACAACATTTGAGTGTAGTCAGATGTTACTATGAAACTACTAATCATTACTAGTCAGGTGTTACTAAGAAACTTGAATTGTGTTGGCTGTATGCCAGGAAGGACTAGCTGCTTTCAGCTGTTAGTTGCCACACACACATTGTCATCTACTGGTAGTAGTCCATAAAAAATTTTTAATTTTCCCATGATTCATATAAGCAAAATTAATTTCATTTTTAGTGCTATACTTTAGCTATTTTCATGAAAGCATTCTTTTAGTATGTGAAACAATTTGAAATAAAATATATTGATGCATATGAAATATATGAAGTTTAAACTATACAGAGAAACAGCATGAAAAGCTGGCCCTCATGCAACATATCATTATGAAGCCTGCGCAAGCAACCTCTGCAGCCATTTTATGACAATCCACTCATCAGTTATTAGTATCAAAACACTATGTTCTTGATCACTTGTCTACCATATTCTTTGGGACAGTGTATATTCAAAAGACTAAAAAATTAATGATAAAAATAGGTTTATGCTGCATGTTCTCATTTGTACAAACATGAAACCTGCTATTCCAAAGTGGAATATTATATAATTTAATTAACAATTTTTGTTACAACAGTGATGCAGTGGTTATAGCATGACGCGAAGACCACATAAATGGTGAGTTCGAGCTACATTACCGACTTGTTTTTTAATGAGGGGGCCATAATAAGACAGCAGCTCTTCACCTTTTCCAAGTTATGTGCTATCATTGCCAGATATTATGTGCAGCTGGAATGTTTTATGGACTTAAAAAGCTCTTAGGTCATTGACCCAACCTCCTATAGCAGGCCACCAATCCATGTTCTTACTGAAATCGCTCATTTATGCAAAACCCTACCATTCACGAAGACAAGCTTTCGTCCCTCACAGCTTCTGCTGCTTGTTCCCTTAGCAACCTTGCATGTGGCACACACCTTTGTCAACCTCACTTGACTTTTGACTAAGTCCTCTTGACAGGGGATAACTGCCCCTTTTATGTGAGCTTGCTTCAGAATATCATTGCTCATGTCTATAGGTTATTTATGTGAGCTTGCTTCAGGATGTCCTTGCTCATGTCTACAGGTTACCCTTTTTCTATTTCTCTGTTAAACCTGTAATGTTACTTTACACTTTTTAGCCAATGCTTCTCTTACTTATTTCATTTTGATGATCTGGAGGTAATTCTATATTATGAAGGTACTCTATAAACAAAACACCTGGGTCCTGGCCTTGTATTCTTTTTGAGATAAAATGTTTTTCATTAATTATTTATGACATCCATCAGATTAGAAAAATTGCCTATTTATTATGGTATGATCATTTTGACTTCCCCTCGTCATTTGATTTTTATAAATTTATTACAGCATATTAACCATTATTTCACTTATTGCCTCCAAATTATATAATTAGTCTTCGTATTCAAAATATAATAAATACTGTAGTGACAACTACCTCTCTCAAATGGCCACTTCTGAAAGTGACGAATATTTCTGAGGATATTATTAAACACTAGTAGTTTCACATCTCTGTGATGATCACCCCACGTAAGTCATATTAGCAAAGATTATAATTTTTCTTCACACCCACACCTCTTCGGTAAAAACCATGGCATACCACTGCCTTAACAGAAGATTTTCACCCACTGGGTCTCTTTATGATATGGTAATGCAGCATCACCCTACGCTTTTTGCCAACATTGAACAACATTTCGTGCATTATGACCTCAGGCAACTTCAGTTTTATCCAAGAACTTTGTTTCTGCTTTGTAAATATTTTATGTCACTTATTTTTTTATTTTGCATTTCATGCCATTTTACAATACAACTAAATGAACTGCCATTCACTAAATTTTTTCATCTGACTATTTGTTTGTCTGCTCAAAAAGGTACTAAGACCATCTGATGAACACTGTCATGACAGGATGATATTGTCACTATTTTTAACCCAACCTTTGTATATAAGCATATGCATAAACTCTACGCAACCAATCCATTTTTTACTAAGAATACAGTTTTTGATTTATCTATAAATAAATTATTAGCACTTATAAATTAGTAACTGGTAGAAGTAATGATAGCTAAATGATAATTTAATTTTTTCGACTTTTTTCATCAGAAAATCTAAATTCCTAAATGACATTCATTACAGCTGAAGAAATTTCGATTAGTCTATATTTAAGGGTGACCCTTGGATTATTGCCAAATTGTTGTTTCATTTATGGTAACCTGAGTAGTTGAATGTTATGGAAACCCTATTTGACATAATTGGTTGCGTAATTCTGGTGAGTTTGACTCGTAGGAAAATATTTTTTGGATGTCAGTTAGGAAGTCCATCATATATTGTGTGCTCTGCATCATAAAATGGCTGCCAGTGGTAAAGTGGGTGTTTGGTAGTATAGAACGAGAGAGTGGATTTTTTTTTTTTTTTGAGGTGGTTGAGGACAGAAGAATTATAAGTGTTCTGTTTGTATGAAGGAAATGTGTATGGTTGAACGCAAAGTTGTTGAACGCTTTGTTGCAAGAAAGGTTCAAATGGTCACTATACAAAGCATTCCATTAGAAAAGAAATATGGTTTGAGGAACATTTTTGGATGCTGTTATGGAATTTCTTGTGCCACTGACTGTAGACACATAAATTTCTAAATAAGGTAAGTGGATATTTCCTTTGTGTAGTGCATAGTGCTTTTTCATGTTATTTCACTGCTTGATTTAAAACGCAGTTTATTGAGATTATATATTTTTTGTTTGGCTCCAATGTGGATGGGTGCTCCTTTGATTTTTAAGTGAAAATAGATCGCCGTGTACATGGGCAAAGTCAGTGTGCAATGCTGGGTTTGTGCAATTCTTTGACTTGTTACTTTGGCTTTGTGCAGCAGCGACACAAAGCCAAAATAACAAGTCAAAGACTTTATGCCATTTTTTAATATTTAAATACAGCAAGATTACAAAATACATTCATGTGTACCTATATTATTACAGAATGATAAATCTGTACCTGTAAGGAACTGAAATGATTGCAAATAAAAAATGAGAAATACTTACAGTATCAAAATTTCCAAAGAACATGTTCTTTACAAAAGGAGGTCTTTTCACCTTTTTAATGCATGGTTTTATTAGACTAATTTTTTCTTTTGATACTAGCTCTTCAGCTTGTACATTTTGAGTAGAATATGATTTGAAAACATCCCAGCAACCACAAGAAAGCCTAAATATAGGTGAAAACTGGCAAACATTCTTTGATCGTATTAATATAAACTGCAGAAATCTTGATTCCATGGTTTTAGATCTTCAGGAAACAACACAGGCAAACTATAATAAATTACAAATTGGTTTTACTTATTTCTATGACATACAGCGAATGATCAATAATTTTAAGTGCTTTCTAATAATGACTGCTCAAGGAGTAACACATGAAAATAATCATAACTTAATATGCATAAGCTTTACAAATTCCATGTTTGCATATTTAACTATACCAATTTTAATCAAATTAATTTGTTTTCAAAAGATCAGTATATTCAATTAAAAGAAAATAAACTGCAAAATAAAAAAAAAAGGCACAGAGAATTTTATAGAAACATTTTAAAATGAACAAAAATACATTCAAAGAAAAAGATACCTTTTAACTAATATCTTATTTGTACATTGATTGTTTAATTTTATTACAAAAATATAGTAAAATAAGCCTCCATATTTAACAAAATTCATGCAATGTACACAAATATATTTACATAGAAATACATCATTATTGAGATGCACAGGAAAACTCTTTGAGCTTACATGTATGGATGATTTTTAACTATTAATGCCTGATCAACTTTTTTGTTACTGCGAGCATATAATGGTACTTTTCCATAATATACCTGTTATGAATTTTGGCAGTATTATTGTAATAATATGTGTATGCATGTCTATTTAATTATTTTTCTTTATACACACAGTTCCTAGATGGTGCTATTATAGGTCTTAGTGTGTGTTTTGATTTTTTTCCACAGATGCCAAAAAGTGGAGCAGGTGTATAATGAAAAATTGTCTATATAACTATACCTTAATTCCACAGAAACACAATTTACTTCATAATGGTATAACAAACCAGCAGATAAATAGACTGTTGGGTACTCAGTGCCAAACCTAGGTTTTCAGCCACCCACGTTCATTTTAAAATTGGATGCCCTTTCTTTACAGAACTATAATATGTTTGATAATCATTTCGCCAACCCTTAAATTTGGCCTCCCACATGCTGTGCACAATCTTGCCCACTGCAAGGATTGGCTCTGTACGTACTGCCTATATACTTCAGTTTATCCTGTAACAGCAATGAATTACACTTGTGTGCAAATATTAAAAATGGGACAGATTTCACACATAATCAGGTTTTTAAACTGGCACATAGCAATCATAACATCATCAGCTATAAGAGCGTGAAATACACTGACCAAGAAAGAAATGTAACTCATAAAAGGCATTTGTTCTGGGCACAGCAGGATACAACATCAATGTACAGGCAATAAGCAACAAAAAATACAGTCTTTAATAGGAGGACAGGATCATCACTGGACATGCAGAACGTGCACTGTTTATGCTCAATGTAGGCCTGTCGAGAAACTCTTGAAGCATTATGGCTCATTCCTCTTGCACAGCTGAAAAATCACTGCTGGTGGCTGTAAGGAATCTTTTAAAAATGTCTCAAACATGTTTAACTAGGTTTGGGCTTGAAGATCATGCAGATAATCCAAATGGCAAATACCTTCATTTTATAACAACTTAGCAATAGCTGCAGAATGATAAGATGCACGGTTGCAAGCCATTAAAAGGAATTCAGAACTTACAATACAGTGAAAGACACACACAAAAAAGAAGAATCTTGAAGCAAGAGCAGTCATCAATAACTAAACCTTTTTGGAAGATGGAGAACCCCTTACAGCAACTGAGAACTATGCTTTTCTAAAAGTTATTACTGTGCAAACTATCATTTTACTACATTAATTGCTAATAAATCATATTCACAGTTAAGCATTTTCTGCATGGATTATATGGAAAAGGATCTGAAGTTCATATTTATTATTTATTAGGCTATTGCCTTCTCTTCAATCTATAATTTGCAATGCAGTAATGCTTCCCACATGATTCTCAGCACTGCATTTTAGTTTATTCTTCTTAGTTTTCAGACTGGATCTAAAGAGAATATGGATGGAAAAGATAGAAATTAACAACAGATGGTACACCAAGAGTGATTTTTTAAAAAGCGAAATGCTTTTTATGCATATAATAAAAATGATACGGACTGTGAAAACAATTTAAATATCAAAAATCATATTTTTAATAGAAGGAAAAATCAGGTAGGAAGATTCAGAGAGAAGGATTCAGACGGATATATCTCCCACTTTTTTTATTAAAAGTAGTTTTCTTAATGTAACGCATTTATGTTGGAAGTAATAAATATTATCTATTTATTATATTTTAATTTCTATGCTTAACTGTTTTGGTTCTCTATTCCATGATGGAGATTCCATAATAAGTAGTTAATTTTAGCATACGTTATAGCGCTGCGATTTTATATTAGAATAAAATTACTGTTTATAGTAACACTTTTTGTGCATATAATTTCCAAAATTTGTATTTTACTTCTATAATTATGTTTCGAAAACTTGCTTTTATTTAAAAATGCATCCTATAAATAAGTCGTAAAAATTTCCCTTAATTCTAGTTTTACTATCAGCAGCAAAAACCATATCACTACACTAAGTACACTGAGCGAGATTACTTTTATTATTAAATTTAAACAAATGCAATTCGTTTTAAACCATATTCATAAATGGATTATAAGGAAATAAATTTACATATAGGTAACTTTTACATACATATTAGGTTTCAAATGTGTTCCCTAGATTTATATCCCTCTATGCATATGTAAAAATTGAAATTTAAATATGAGATAATACTGAGATATTTTAAATAATACACTTTTGAAAGATATTTGATGTATGGTCATATCAAAGAATTATATTTAACTTTTGCGATGGTCGGTTCACATGTAAATAGAATTCACGTTTTCAGTTAGCACACGGTTATATTGCGGTTAGATGGAGACAGACAAAGAAGACAGATGTCTTGTTTTGCAGAGGCCAAGTCTTTCTGCACCGATGGGCGAAAAGTCAAGCTTAGGTGCGAAGTAAAGGTATATAGAAAGAAGGGCAATTTTGTGTTTCAGGGGAGAGTAAAAGAAACTTCGTATATTTTATACGAGTTCAATAAGGCCTGGAAGAAAATATGGGACAAAATAAATTTAAAATAAAAAAGGCCCAAAGTAGTGGAGAGAAGATAGGAAAAAATAATAAAAAAAAGTGGGCCCCGAGGAAGAAAAGGAAAAGAAGAAGAAGAAAAATACTTGAAATACAATTTCATCCGTGAATGCGGTCGAACTGTGCTCATACGTGATAGTATGTGTTTTCCAGGTGTATGTGGTAAGTGGTAAAGGCGGATAGATGAGCCGACGGGAGAAGATATGATGAAAAAGGTTTTTTTTTTGGTACCAGTATGCTAACAGTTTAAGCGTGGATGAGCTGATGGGAGAAGATTGAGCGAATGGAGAAAGCCAAAAAAAAAAAAGTCTTGCTACCATTTTCCAAGCAGCATAAGCACGGCAGGGAGGCTAAGCGAGACTGCTGTAGCTTAGAAACGAAGAATTGTAGTTTTTTTTTTTGACAAATAGTGTGGGATGCAAGGCTATGTGATTGCCATTTACTATAGTAAGAGACAGAGAGGTAAGTAAATAAATCCAAGGTAGCATTCAAATTTCCAATCATAACTAAATTTTCAGAAGGTAGCATCAGACGAGAACATAAATACATACTCAAGCGTTAAAGTATATCAACATAATAAATTGAGTGGAGAAACTAGTTTTAATTTATAATTGGTATATATTCCTTGCATAAAATTTTATTGTATATTTTTTCTATTATTATTATTTTTATATTTTGTATATGCTGTATACTAGTAAATCAAGTGATGCCTTATACCCAGTTACACGTGCAGCTAAATAGGAATGCATAAATTTTAGGTATACATGAAATGGAGGAATGGAAAAAAAGGAGTGGTAGCACACAGGTAAATATAAGAATAAAGGTATATTTAATCAAATTGAGGAACATGAGCAAGAATTTTTAAATCTTACTTGAGAGGCTTAAAATCTAGTTGAACGAAGGAAATTTTTTACCTTTGTATTTGAAGCTTTTTAAACCATTCTTCATGTCTGGACCTTCTTACGTCTGTTGGGGCTTGAACTTATACAGAAACTTTAAGTACTGATTATTATTGTTTTATTTATTTTTTATTGTTTTGAGAATGACAACAAAAAGATTATTCAATTTTTGTTGTTCTTGGAATGGCAACAGTAGATTATTGCTGTTATCGTTCTAAAGAGTTGTTCTGCATTTTCTAAAAACGAAATAAAGATTATTTTCCAGGCGCCCATTGAAATAAACAGATGTTCTCAGATATAAACAATAGCCCTTACAAGCTGTGCAGCTATCCTCCAGTTCAGTCTCAGCATCGTCACCGCCTCAGAAGGACGTCCGAACTTATCGACCGAAATGGTGTCTCTAACACCTCTAATGCCTTGACCCTAACTCACTACACCATCGGTCTCTACTGCTTCTTTTGTATGAAAAGATGAATTAATAGAAAAGACATGAATGAATAGACCTCACAACCTTAAAGTAATGCTATTACTTCATATTCCGACGTTCATCATTGCTTCCATGCCATTATTATGCCAATTCCTTACCATCGACATCAATGTTCGAAAAATAAATGCAACGTAGATTGGGAAAGGAGACTCTCCAGGCACCCATTGAAATGAACAGATGTTCTCAGATACAATAAAGATTATTTTCGATTTAAAAAGTGGACTAACGTTTTTTTTTGATGAAACGGAATTGTAATTATAAGGATTGTTATATTATAATTTGAGGTCAGACCCAATAACTGGTGACTTGGAGTTTTTATTTTTAAGTGAATATGTCTGAAAACGATAAAACTGTGGAAGATCCTGCACACGAACTGTGTAAACTCAGTGCCAAAATTCCTTCATTTTCGCTGGATCGCCCAGAAATATGGTTTTTTCAAGTTGAGGCTCAGTTTAAGATAAAGAAACGAAACTGAAGAAACGAACTTTAACTATATAGTATCACAGTTAGAACCGAAATATGTTGAGAACATCTGGGATATCGTAACAAGTAATTCCGCTACTAAATATACATAATCCAAAACAAAGCTTCTGGATTTATTTAAAGAAAGCGAAAGTACTAGAATTTAAAAACTTCTTACAGGAATCGATTTAGGCAACTTGAAACCCTGTCAATTATTACAAAAATTAAAATCTGTTGCAAGATTGGATGTGTCCGAAAATTTAATTAAAACGTTATGGTTAGAAAAATTGCCGGATTCTATGCATAATATAATACTTGTTAATGATGAAGAATTACCCAAGCTGGCGATCATGGCTGATAAAATTTCAGATATGAAGCCTTCTAAAGAGATTTCTGGTGTATCAACAGCTGGTAATTGCTCGAATACAGAAATGTTAATGAAAATTCAATCCCTTGAACAACGAAATGCCGAAATGACTGTTCATCACATATCGAGACCACGCTTTAGGAACAACTCTCCACCCCGCAGACGATCTCGCAATTCTTCGAGGAAAAGATTTAATCCTAAAGGAAAATATTGTTTTTATCATTTCCGTTTCGGTAACAAATGTCATCAGGATAAATGTACTCAGCCGTGCAGTTGGTCAACTGATAGATCAGCCAATCAGGGAAACGACAATGCGCAGTAGAGAGAGGCGGCAAGCTCTACTGCCGATAATGTTCCAGAATGTCGTCAATTTCGCCTATTTATGAGAGATAAAAAATCGAAAGTGCGTTCCTTAGTGGATAGCGGTGCCGATGTTAGCATTTTACCAGCATCAGCAAGAGACAAATAATCCGCGTATTTCAAGTTGTATGCTGCGAATGATACCGAAATCGGAACATATGGTATAAAAACGTTAACACTAGATTTGGGACTTAAGCGTGAATTCCAATTTCCATTTATAGTGGCCAAATAGTTGATTTCCTTAAAAAATTTAAATTAATAATTGATTTACATGGCAAAAAACTGATTGATGGAGTAACTCAGCTAAAGGTAACTGATGAAGTTGCTTCCATCAGTGAAAATAGTGATATCGTTACAGTAACCCATTCAACAAAGTTTAATACACTTCTAACACAATACCCAGACTTATAAAAACCAAATTTATTCTTATCAGGTTTAAAACATAATGATCAACATCATATCATAACACGTGGTCAACCTGTGCATTCTAAAGCAAGACAGTTGGATCCTCGATTCCTGTGTTCATAAGGTAAAGGGGAGAGCGAAAGCTCTCTCTAGCGCAGGTGGACATAATGTGGTGCACTCACATTTATACTTGTCTGATAATCCATATGGGGTGGTAGAAATGAGATTCCTGAAACAGGGGCAGGGAAATGAGAAAGAACGCCAGGATGGAGAGTAGTAAGGAGAAGATTTGGGAGAGCAGGCTAATGGAATGAAGATAGTTTGTGAGGGGGGAAGGCGTGGAAGAAGAGTGAAAGAGATAGAAGGATCGAGAACGAAGATATGCAGAGATTTTTACTAAGTAGTTAGGGACAGCAGGGAGAGACAAAAGGTGTGTATAAGTAATATTTCGACAGTGATGCAGGGCACATGAAGATTTACTATAGTCAATATATTACTACTCGGAAGGTATTTATTATCTTGTTCACAGACAGTGTCGCAGAGCACATGGAAACTTAGTATAATCAACATTAGCATTTAGAAAGTATTTTGTTACCTTTTACAGGGTGTGAGCGAGGACAAGTGGTAACACTACATTTCAAAAATCTTATTAGTAGCAGTGTTTCTTAATTACAGCTGGAAGTTGCCAATTTGATTGTATAAGAATTTATACATGGTATATGAAGACTAGAGTATAAAATAAGTATAAAATAAAAATATAAATTAGAACAGGATGCATAATATAGTTAAGGTGGTATAGTGAAAATTATATTAAAACTGGAAGTTAAATCTAAGCAAATGTACTTACGTTTTTCGAGATATGTCTGCCATGATTGTAGGTTGTTTATGATATCTTGTTGGGATGTTCTCCAGTTGTAGGACATTTGACCAGGAGTAATTTGCCTTTGTAGCTGTAAAACGTGCTATGGACTTTCGGCCTTGTAGATATGCGGTGTAGTGGGAGATAGGGAAAGGAAATGTAGGAACAGTAGGCAGATATTTAGTGCATGAGGGATAGCTGTCAAAAGTGGTTAATTGCAGAAAGGAGTGTGGGAGAGATAGTGTGTGAAAGAGACAGAGGGATGGTGGTGGGAGGGAACGAAGAGGAAATTTAAAGCATATTTATGAAATTACAATCCTTTACGAAATCTCCTAAGAATGGGCTGAGGAAGTGGAATAGAGTGCGAGGCAGATAGAAGGAGACCCAGAAAGTGTAAGAAGTTGATTTTGAAGAGTGTTTCTGGGCACAGAGTAAAGAGAACAGTAAAGCAGGAGGTGTTCCAGGGTATCGGGAACGTTGCAGAACAGACAAAGGGGGGGGAGTCTATTTTATTAAATTTGAAGAGGATTTCACGAGTGAGATTTCACGAGTCACTGAGGCGGCGCAAGCAGATATCAACTTTTTTTGGGGGGCGGTGTGAGTGTAAGCTTTTGGAAAGGGTGATTGAGGTGAGGGAACGCCAGGGGTTTGCAGAAATGTCTTGAAGGTAGGAAATGAATTCAGTATTTAGGGAGAGCATAAGTGATTTTTTGGTCCGAAGGGGGGAAGGTGGAAGAGAAGAAAGGGTACCTGTAGGAAGTTTAGCTATTCGATCCGCCTCTTCATTGCCTGCGAGGCCGATGTGAGAGGGAATCCACTGAAAGTTGACTGATTTGCTATGGGAAATGCAAGTCTGATAAAGAGAATACATTTCAGATAGAAGCGAGTGAAGTGAAGCCGTTGAAGGGCCAGTAGGCCAGATTTGCTATCAGTGAGAATAACGCAGTGGGAGTGGTTTGAGGAGAAGAACCAGGAGAGTGCCTAACGAATGGCTAGAAGTTTCAACTCCATAATAATGCATTTACTTTGCAAGGCAAAATTTTTTTGAAGGCCCAAGTTTGAGACAAAGAAAGCTGCACCATTATGAGCTGGAGTAAGAGAGCCATCGGTAAAGATGGAAATTGAATCTGGGGGAAGGTTCCCTAGAATGCCAGGCAAAGGGACTGAATGGCTGATTCGGGTAAGGAGGATTTTGAAGGGAGGGAAGGAATGTAGCATCGAGAGGGTGCTGCAGAGAATACCCAGGGAGCTGGAGAGTTGCTAGGAGAGACTGGGAGATTTGAAAAGAAAGGAGAATTTGAAGTTTCAGCATTGAGAAATTCCATGATGTTGCCTGAACGAGTAGGTGAAAGTAACAGAGGAGCCAAGGGATGATTGTGTGCTGAGATACATACCCTGTGTAAAAGATGTGGTGTTGGGCCTCAAGGAAGATATGTTTTTCTTGAGACTCAATATAGACTTCAGAGGAGTGGGTGAAGCGGAGAATTCCGAGGGCTCTCTTAATGGACATCTTGTGGGCAATTTCCAATGGCTTGAGTTTGTTGGTTCACAGGTTACATAACAGGGGTAGGCTGTAAGTGGTGGTAGAGCGGACAGTAGAGATGTAAAGAAGGAGCTGCGAGGGTGGGTTGGGGCCGATAGAAGTGCCAGTGCAAGATTTGAGAACGTTTGATGTGGTACTGGTCTTTGAAGTTAATTGTTTGACATGAGGGAGAAAGTATAGTTTGCTGTCAAGGGTGACTCCTAGAAATTTGTGAGAAGACACAAAAGGAATGGGGAGGTCATAGATCAAGAGCGTAGGGGAAAGGGGACGGCGTTTTTTGGAGAAGAATAGAGGGCGGCATTTCATTGGGTCTAGAGAGAAACCCCATTCTGTTCAATAATCTTAGACTTGGTCTATTGCATATTGCAAGTTAATGTCTTTGTCCGAAATGGACCAAATCGCAATATCATCCGCAAATATAGCAATGCGAATGTTGCTGTTGAGGAAGGAAGGGAGGTCATTGAGCATGAGGTTGAAGAGAAGAGGAGAGAGCACGCCTCCTTGCGGGGTGCCGTGATCCATACGGAAGGGACTGAAAAGATGAGAGCCACGATTGATACTGCAGTCACGGAGAGAAAGAAAGAATTGGGTATATTTGTTAATTTTTGGGCCGAAACCAAGTTTTAGAAATTTGAAGAGGAGTGTTCTTGGGTTTACAGAGTCGAATGCACTTTTTAGGTCGAAAAAGATGGCAGAAATCTCTTTTTTGTTGTGAAAGACATCTTCAATATCGAGGGTGAGGAAAAGAATGTCGATTACAGGTCTATTGGATCTGAAACCATAAAGGTGAGGATTGTAGATGTTGAATTTTTTGAAGGCCCAAGAGAGTCTATTCTTAACAAGTTTCTCAAAGAGTTTACCAAGATAGGAGCTGAGGCATACAGGACGATAGGAAGAAGGGGAAGAGAGGTCTGTTCCTGGTTTAGGGATTGGAATGATAATTGAGTGTTTTCAGGAAGAGGGGAACTAAGAATAGTTCCACAGGAAGCTGAAGGTGGAAAGCAGTAGACTGAGTTTTTTGACTGGGAGAAGCTTTAGAGTTTTGTTGGGAATGCCATCTGGCCCTTCAGAAGAGTTTGCGTGGAGGGAAAGAATTGCAGTACGCAGTTCCTATGGGAGAAAGGGAGAGTCGAGGGCATGAGGAAGAGGAGGTTTGTGAAGGAAGATGAAGGGAGATATAGGCCTCAATAAGTTGAGAAGGGAAGGAATCAATAGGATTTATGGGGGTTGAATTCTGAAGAGAAGAGGGAGCAAACAGTATTGAGGTCTCAGTTTTCTTGAGCAAGGATGGAAAGCCATGCAGGTTTTGGGACAGGCGAGTAGGAGAGAGATTTAATAATTTTCCAGATTTTGGACTTTGGGATTTTAGGATCAAAGGAAAGGCTTGCAAGTTCTCATTTATTTTTGCAAGGTATTTGATATGGCGGTTTACTTTGGCATTTACGCTGCGGCAGGTTATGAGGTTTTTTGGGTCTTTAGTTTTATACGCAATTCTTTTGTAGCGGGTTCTGATTGCGCACAGTTTATTAATCGAGGTAGGTTTTTCTTCCATGCAGGTACTGTAATTTTCTGGGTGCTCTCGAGGGTAGCGAGTTGAAGGTGAGAGAAAAAAGTCTCACAGTCAGAGAGGGAAGAAAAGGAAGCGCGGTTTGGTAGTTTGGCCAATTTAGAGACTACCTCAGAACTGTCGAAGATCTTTCTCTTTACAGTCTGAGGAAGAGAGGAAGTAGGGAAGTGAACGTAGATGGGAATGTGGTCACTGCCATAAGAGTGGGGGTGTGCGTGCCAGGTAAGACGATTTGTGAAGTTGGAGGAGATTAATTTGAGGTCAAGGGTGCTGACAGTGCCAGAGTGGGGAAAATAAGTAGGAGCAGGATAGTTCATCATAGTGAATTGGGATTCTAGAAGAAATTTTTCAAGCGAGGCCCCACTAGCGCTTGTGGTAGAGGAACCCCATAGGGATGAGTGGGCGTTAAAATCACCTTGAATATTGGTAGGGATAGTAGATAGGGTACTATGGGACCAAAGGAAATTTTCAGAGAGTGCGTGCTGAGGGGGATTGTAGACTTCAATTAAGAGAAGGGGTTTTTGTTTAATGGTGATTTTAACTGCAATAGCTTCTGTGCGGAAGTCATGCAAAAGGTGGTTTAGGGAGACTTTGCATCGAGGAAGATCACGGAGAACAAGAATGGCGACTCCGCCTGCGCAATTTTCTCTGTCTCTGCGATAGAAAATGAAGTTGTTAAAGCTGGAAGATTTTTTCTTTTCCAGCCTAGTTTCACTTAGAAAAATGGCATGCGCTTTGGTAGAAAGGTTGCTATTTTGCATGGCAGTAAGATGGCCGTTGAGTACATTGTAATTAAAGTGGAGGAACATAGTGGAACGTGACTTGAAGTCACTGTACTTTAGAAGAGGCTCAGCTAGGTGCTGTAAGTTGGAGGCGGCTGAAAGACGGACTTTGCATGAGAGGAGGATGAAACAGTTGTGAAAGAAGGTGGTGAGATCTGCAGAAGACTAAAGTATGCATAGTAAGGACGTAAGGAAGAAACAGGGGTGGAAGAGGGGTAAGGATGCGTCAAACAATCAATCAGGCAAGATTGAAGCAAGGAAAGAAACTAATGATAGTTTTCGTTGGTTAATTTAGTGAAGGTAGGTATTGCAAATGATTGCATAAGAGAGATTTGTGTCAAAAGGTACAAATAAGTATGTATAAAAGTACGTATGTAGTAGACATAACCTATAAGAAGTTTACTTTAAAGGTGAATAAAGTTTTTGAATAAAGATGAAGAAATCAAGGAGCAAGTGTTCAAGAAGGCATGCTGAAGTAAGGTAGGTCGTAGGAGGTAAGGATGACAGATTGCTGAGGCAAAAATGCACACCTATATAAAAAAGGTTAAGGAGGGAAAAAAGGAAAAACAAAGAATTAAATATAAAACTAAATACTGCAGTATTTGTACTTACTCAGGCCCAGATGGCTTCTTTTAAAAGCTCCTTGGCATTGAACCTGTGAATAATCTTTGTAATGTCCACAGAATGAAAAATAACATGGAGATAAATTTGAAATGCTCCGAATATGTCAGCCGAAGGTACTAATGAAGAAGTGAGAAGAATTTACGATAGCAGTGGGTAGAAGCAGGGGACTTTCAGGGAGTCGTGAAAGTGAGAGAAATGCGGGATGAAAGGACGTCTCCTAAGACTGGAGCTCCGCCGTTTCTGTGAAGTAGGAGGGGGAATGACTGATAAGAAGATGCGCAAATAGTCTAGAATCTGACACATGTGTTTGTACTAGAAATGTCGGTAAGCAGAGAGCTACAGTGATAGGCCGAATGTAGGTCTATCAAGCGACGAAAGTATATAAGTGGGGATAAGTGTACTGCCCCCTTATTGAAGGAAAGTCAACTCTCAACTTAAATAGCAAAGGAATCCTCTATCAACGATGTATCAAATCTATTCTTCTCTACGCCGCCCCCGCTTGGTCTGATACTGCAAATTCCAACAGAAAGCAGCTTCAAATTATACAAAATAAGGCACTTTGAATTTTGACTAACGCCCCATGGTATAAAAGAAAGTCTGTCTTACACAACGACATAAGGCATCCTATAACAGACGCCGAAATTATCATTATAACGCGCAACTCCTATCAAAATTACGACAGAACATGGCAATCCAATAGTTAAAGATCTTGGAAACTACAATTTTAAAGTCCCTGAAAGTATCAAGGACCCAAAACCATTCATCATAACCCCAAATGGTAAAGAAATCCGCTGGATAAAGAAATAAAGTTATATCGCATTATAACCACCATAGCTGATTGACACAGACCCCGGACTCCAGCGGAAGAGGAAACCAGTTGACACCCAACGAAAATCGTGTTTTTGAAATAGTCAAGTTTGCAAAGGTACAGATGTAAATTTAGTGAATTGTAAATCCTAGCACATATTCGTCATATTTAACCAGGAACTTTATCATAATTTGAAAATATAACATCTATTTTATTCACGTACTTGCTGAAAAAGGAAGAACTTGTAGGTATACGTATATTTTTGCACTGAGCAAGAAAGGACTAGAATGTGGAAAAAAAAACAAAGAAAAAAACCTGTAAAACTAACAAACGATGTAAATATACTAAAAGTAATAGTAGCAACTTGTAATGGAAAAAAACCCCTTTTCTACCTAGTTAAAAAGAATAAAGTACAAAAAACTGCACCGCACCAACGAGAGATGGCGCCACTGAAATTTGGTATCAGTAGCTTTCGCAAATTTAAAACAATTTCTCATAATACTTCTGTGAAGGCAGTGAAGAAGGTGTCTTAAAATAAGAATGAATCTTAGAAAAGGAAACTGAACTTGTTTAACCTATCAGGAAGAATTTCATCAAAATAAGATATATCCAGCAAGAAAACTATCGCTCTCCTCATAGAAAAAGCTTCGATGTACATCAAAAATTGTATCCTTTTAGTCCATCCATCTGATGGATATTTACAACCATTGTAAAGAACAAATTACGTGAAATCTGAAAGTAAAGGCCTCCGGGCCGAAAACTTCACGATAAAACGTCGATTTCAGATAACCGCAGAGGTGGCCGAAGAGGGGTGGCATAGGAAGAGTGGGTGCGAAAAGGATGAGTAAGGCTAAATGATAATTTACTAAATATGAGAGAGACAGGGATATAATTTAATTTAGTGTGGAAGGTATTTAAGAGGGATGAGTAGAGGATATGAAATTTCTGAGGAGGGGCCTCAGGGGATAAGGGGAGAGCGTAGCTGTCTTGTGGGTAACGTAAAGGCGTGAAGTCAGCATGCTACATGCCCCCTTTTTTATTTGGTCTAGAATGCATTAATAGGGGACAGGATAGGATATAGTAACATGGGAGGATGTTGTGGTAAAATGAAGAATGTGTGGAGTTTAAGAGCTGGGGATTAAAGGAAAAGGTTTATAGCCGGGGTTTTAGAGGGGAAGTGGGAGTGAGAGGGACTAGAGTTCTGGGGCATGGGAAGTGTGCAGAGAATAAGGCAGTGCATGAAGAAGTATATCCTCTATTCTATGAGAGAAAGAAGAAGGGAAAGGAAAACGTTTTTACTTTTGAAACTCTTAAGTAGACAACAGGCATTGAGGAAGTAATTGTAAGCTAAAGGGGAATTCCAGACGGTGTGGGAAAAGGGGGAGGTGACGGAAAAGAGAGGGCATATGGATGAGGAGATTGAAAAAAAAGTGCGTGCAAGTCAGAATTTCCCTGAATGGCATTGAGAAGAATAGAGCTTTAGGAGACGGAGTGAGAATAAAGGTGAGATACACAGAGAAAAGGGGAGCCAGACTGGGAATAAAAGTTAGAAGACCATTTTTGTTCATGACAATGTGGGAAGTACAGGGAGAGGGGCTGAAGTTGAGAGTTAAGAGGTGTAGGAATACTGAGTAAGACGTTTAGAACTTAATTGAGTTTGAGGAAAACTAGTGAAGTAGAGGATATGTAATAAATGGTGTTTTAAAGTGGGAGGGGAATGTAAGAATGGAAGGAGTGGGAGGAGTATTTAGAAGGGAGGTATGTGGAGGGAGGGATTAGGAGTTTCAGATAGATGTGTAACTAGTGGTCGGCAGAGGGGAAAAGCTAGAGGTGAAGTGAGCTAGTGTATTACAGCGGCGCGTGTATATAAGGGCTATTTATGTAGAGATTCTAAGGGAAGGAAGTCATATCATAAAAACAATAAGTACTGATGTTAAAAACTGAAGAACATGCAGTAAAGGAAGAAGTGTATGATAAGTGAGAGGAAATTTAATTTGTCTACGGTATTGTAAGAGGGGAGACATGTGGCAGAGAGTAATTTTTAATTATTGAGGGAATGGTGTTTAAAAGAAAAAGAGGACATTTGATTTGACAAATTAAGGAATAAGGAACTAATATCAGTAAAAGAGAAAAGCAGAGTGATACAAGTGAGAGGGCACCTGGGTACATTTATGTCAAAGTTGTGATTGAGCTTATAATAATTTGTAGGAAGATGTTCGAATTTTGAATATATAGATACATAAGATATGAGGGCGAAATCTACTGAGCCAAATCCAATTTGGAATGAAATTTATAAAATTTGTACATTCATCTGCAGAAGTACTTTTGAAGCTGAAATGAGAGATCGCGCAATATATCTATATGAGAAAGGCATTTCTGAATTTCAAAACAAGTCGAATATTTCAGGAGAATAGAAATTTAAATCCATACCTGATGGTAAGCTCAAGCGCAACAGTAAAGGCAAAATTTATATTTGAATCATGAATGATGCAGACGATTTCGAAGGCTTTGTGGAAAGAGGTGTCCCCTTTGTTGGGGTTTGTCAATGCTCTAAGAAATTTGAAGATCTATAATAATGTCTGCCCATCTAAATTCTGGAGCTTCATCGTGACATCACCGACAAGAACATTCACTGTCTCAATAACATGTTCGATTTTGATAAAGTATCAGAGAAATATACCCCGAGAGAACGCCCCGTACAATGTTATAACAGCCAAGGGTGCGGGCACTTAAGCGAGATAAAACCCAATCTACCCGAAACTGAAGTTTTTCCTGACAAAATCGACTTTAAGAGAACAGCTACTCCATCGGCTTCAAGTTTCAATTGCAGTCAAGCTCTTAAGAGAAGTTCTAAAAACCTGAAAAGGATTTAACCGATATTGTGGAAGTCATCGAGGATCCCAAGATTCTCGCAGTATTTGTGAAACTGTACCCAGAGATCTAATGAACATCTTTAAGAAATATGTTTAAAAATTCAGAACTGCCAATAACTCAACAGACGAAATGATATTCGCGTAGCGAGCAGTATAATTGAAATTTTAATTTGCAGAGGAAGATAAATGATTTAAGATATTGTCTGTTTGAAAATATTTTACAGCTACGAACCTCACCCACAGATGGCGGCCCTGGAGCTTGCATTCGATCTTTGACCATAGATGAGGAGCCGCAGCATTCTACTATCGCGGTAGGATTTTCTCCATTTATTTATATGGAATCGTATTTATTTGGAGGCATTCTTCTTTAGGGTAAGGGATCGTAAATCTGAAAAGGCAGTTATTAATGCCATGTACCTATTAAATTGGCGTAGGATATGGAAATGGATGAACAGTAAAATCTAGTTTAAAAAGCCGTAAAATGGACATCATTGTGTGGGGAGAATGGAGACTATTTGGAAGAGGGATTGGTGTATGGGATATGAGAAGATCATGGCGCTGTCAGTGAGCAGAAATGAAAGGTAGGGCTAGTATAGGCTTTTGAAAGTAGATTTAAGACGAGAGTTTTGATGGTCAAGAACATAGGCAGAAAGGGGATAAGACAATATGAAGAACTACGTAGGAGAATCTGGATATGAGCGAAAATTGAGAGGTTAGAGAGTGCAGAGTGAGTTTTGAGTACAGGAAGCGAAACAATAGTCGTATTGAAAAAGTCAGACCAAAGTCTGAAGGTTTAGGTAACTGGGGAATAGAAAGTCCAAGGTGGCTGCAATGAGTTTCAGAAGAGATATATGTGCCAGAGAAAAGGAGGACTGTAGTATATAATCTAAGGGAATGGTGGACTCCAAAAATTTGATATTAGGAAATAGTCCTTTCCACAAGAAATTTTATACATGTGCATGAAATAGCATCAGTAAATGAACACCCGTTAAAAATTTCATATATTTTAATTTAAACAGATTGTTAATTATTCTTTTTTTTTCCACCTTACACTCACATTTACAATAAAACTTCCCTGATTTTTCCTTTAAGTAAATTAAATAGACTAGACAAAAGGAATCTGTGTGGAATTAAAAAGGCGTCATTGAATATGACAGCTCAAAAGAGAAAGGAAAAAAAATTGAAGGATCTTTGTGAAATTTAATCCAGAGGTCGGGAGATGCAATCTAATGTTAAAAATAATAATCCCAAGTTAAAACCTCTTTTTTACCGCATATCCAAAAATGCATACACTGATCTGCTGAAACAAATATCAAGAAAGTTCCTTTCAAAAATCAGTTATTATTTACTAAAAAGGTGACGCGTGGATCATTTTCAAATTCATAAAACTGCGAGAAATATGTAATGAGAAAATTGAATTTAGAGATTTTCTTCAATTTGCCTTATACTATAAAAATATGAGGAACAGAAAATTATCTTTAAATAAGAATTTAAAAGCACTGGAAGACAATACCGTAATAGATATACTAATTTTATTCTCATAGTATTAAGTGAGACAAAAATGATTATTTCGTAAGTTGAAAAATGATTCCAAGTTATAGGTAGAAATAATACGTGCATTTTAATCAAAGAAACTATAAAGATATATCTTTCACCACATATGAAACTTACATAAGAAACATAAACATTATCTATCACTGCATTATAATAAATTGTATTATTATTATTTTTTTTTAGCAGCTAAACATTCTTTTCTTGCTTAGGAGTAAGTAACAACGAGGAGTCTTTTCCGTCGAGTCGGATTCCACAACCATACCTTGTCTCCTTCGTTGAATAGATGTACTGTAGCTCTCGTGTCGTACTGGGTGTTCATCTTCTCCGTGGCCAAGTCGACTCGCTCTCGTTAAAAATTCTGCATCACTTCATACCGGGCCTGGAGATCTTGGTGTATTCCTCAGGCGAGGAAGGGGCATCCGGAGGGCGACGAAACAAAAGATACAATATCACAATATCACGAAATATAGACATTAGCTGTATTTTAAACTAATAAAACGTTAAACAGAAAGCGCAGAGAAAGCTAATCCGGTCTCACTGCGAATTTGCTATAATCAACAACAGCTCACTAAAACAACTTAAAATAAAATCGGAAACGAAAAAGAAAATGCCGCACTAAATATTTGAACCCATTCTCTCCATATAATATATTAAGCTAGAAAAACGTAAATTAAAGAAAAATACCAAACTGAAAACAAAAATTTCATTTCAAAAGAGAAAAAAAAATGTTTTAGATTTTAAATTACGTCCAAAGGGGCGTTTTTTAACGTTTTGTGTGTTACTTTTATTTCTTAAATATCATCTTCTTCGCACTTAAACCATAAAATTGAGTTCAACAGCAATATCGCAAAATAATTTAAAATGAGCATTTCTTTAGAATTTCCGATATACAGTTCCGCGCGCCGAAGATAAAAATGTTTTTTTTTCCGTAGAGTGTTGCCATTGCTCGCTTTTAAATCATTGAGTTTGTTCATCAGAATGTCGTTTAAGATTTATAAAATATGACGTAGATAATAAAACAAATTCCAAATTTCAAATTTGGGTTTCCAGATGCGCATATTCGGGTAGAAACGTACGTTATTTAAAATTGGATTGGCTCTAGGTACCGTTGTTTCATCACATTTGGAGGAATATACATACATGTATGCAGATTCTTCATTATTTAATTTCTTTAAATATAATACAGGGCGATAACTTTTGGTGGCAACAATTTGAAAAGTGATACAGCTGTTTATAGTAATTCAAAGCAAAATCCCAAAGCGAAAACAATAGTTCTTCAGGGTCAAAGCTCCTTTGAACTAATAAACAACTGAGCTGAGATGTTTGTCTCTGGCTTTTATAGCTTTCTAAATCTGCCCATGAGACAGTTTTAGCAGTTTCTGGAAAGCAAAAAGATTAGAATTACGGTTACGGTTAGTCAATTACATTTATTCAAATTAAATTTCAGTTACAGACATACTTTACAGAACTTAACATTACAGAACTTTTATTCAGTGTTACATGCACGTGCTGTTGTATTTTTACTTTTCCGGCGTAGCTTTCTCTAAAAATATGTGACGTGCTGCATTGCACGGGGAAATAAAACAATTTTAAATATAATTCTATTAAAAATATCTAATTAAATGCAAAATTTGTAACAATATATAGTGTTTTTCAACTGTGTTTGATGTAAATATGTCTTTCTGAATGCACAGAATGTGTAACTTTGTAAAATTAGAGGTAAAATTATTCAGAAATTGAAATTTAAAATTTAGCGAAATGTAAAATCTAGCAGAAGAAAAATTTGAAAGTAGCTTAGGTATTTTAAATGCTAGTTAGACTCTCCGGCTGACCACAAAGTTAATGTATATCGAATAAGTACACTAGTGTTTGAGTAATACCAGCTACAACTCAACTCTGTTTAAGTTTTATGTTTAAAAATAAGCTCTATCGTTGTTTGTAAGAATAACTGCTTCTAAAATTTTGGAAATATCTGCAATTAAAGTGTTTCTTTTTTCATATTAAATCCATAGTTATTTTCGAATCCTCTAAAATACTAGCGTCCGTGCGACAGGATTGTGGATAATTTAAAACGGGAAAGAACACAATTACGGGGATATTTCACAACTTCTTTGAAAGAAGTGGAAATTGTTCTAAAAGATGAAGCAGTAACTAAAATTTATTTGATATCTGTATTTAATATTTTTAATGATAAAGCTGACAGATTATTTCAGTTAGATGAAAAAGTTAATGTAACGTGGGTAGAAATGGAAAATTTTAATGAAAATGAATTTTCTAAGGATATGGATTTAACGGAAAGCTATTGAAATCAGAGAGTTGCTATGAAAACGAACGTTGATTTAATGTTATCAACCACTGAAAGAAAGGGCGATGTTTATAGTGTAGTAAATGAAACTAAGCGAGATTTCCATCTTCCTAAGTTAGAATTGAAACGTTTTGACGGTAAAATTAAAAACTTGCTAGGATTCTGGGGACAATTTAAAAAAAAATTCATGATGATGATAGCATTGCTGCAGATGACAAATTTCAGTATCTTTTACAAGCAACTGAAGAAGGTTCATCGGCCAGAGATTTAGTTGCAAGTTTTCCACCATTTGGCGAAAACTATTATAATGCTATTGAACAATTGAAATCTCGTTTTGCTAAAGATGAACTCTTAATTCAAATTTATCTTCGTGAACTTTTAAATATAGTTTTAACGCAAGCGGAAAGTGGCAATAATTTTACTTTGCGGGTTTTTTATGATAAATTGGAGACACAGCTGCGAGCATTAGAGACTTTAGGGGTAACGTCTGAAAAATATGAAGCGATGTCATATCCTTTAGTAGAATTAGCTCCGCCAGAAGTTCTTATCAAGAGGTGGGAACGCACCCATAACCGTGTAGAAAATAAAGACAAGATGAACATGTTAGGAAATTTATTAGAATTTCTTTGTTTGGAAGTCGAAAGTGAAGAGTGGTTACAACTTGCTCGATCAGGGTTTACAAATGATCAATTTGAAAATTTTAAAGCGAAAGAAAAAATTCCCACTGCAGCTTGTATATTATCTAATGAAAAGCAAAGAGCTGAGAAAAATGGCAAACATTGTTTATTTTGTAACAAGTCATTTCATAATACCTCAGAATGCTTTAAGGCTGTCGAGATGTCACTGGAGGCGAAAAAGGAAACAGTTAAGAAAAGGAGAGCTAGTTTCGCCTGCTTGAAACTATGACACAATTCTAAGATCTGCAAAGCTTATTTAAAGTGCATTATATGCAAGAAAAACACCATAGCATTACGTGTCCAAATATAAATCAATCAAAATAAGACAAACAGTCTGAAGAGGATGCACAGGTTCTTTTGTCACCAAACAATTCGCCAAAATTGTTGTTAACTTATTGGTGAACATCATCAATGATGACAGGTCCGGAATCGATCGAGGATTATTTGATACTGGTGCTCAGAGATCTTTCATACGAAAAGATATTGCGGAGAAACTAGGGTTGAAACCTGTAGATCAAGAGATGATGAGTCATGGACTTTTTGGGGGCAGTGAAACTAAACAAGAGTCCCACAATGTCTACAATATTACATTACCAAGCTTGTGTTTTAATTTCAAGTACATTATTTCAGTTTTGGGCGAAAGGAAGATATGTAGTACAATTCTACGTGTAGAGGATCCTGATATTTATCCAATTTTGAAAAAGAAAAATATACGTTCAAGTGATACAGGAGAATATGTGCCTGAAATAGGTTTATTAATAGGAGAAGATTATCTTGGCGCATTATTGACTGGGGGAACTGAGCCCATTGATAATAATTTGGTTGCTATTAAAACAAAACTTGGATGGACGCTTCAAGGTAAATAAAGAAACTACTCAAAACCTTTGGAGAGTATTGCATATGCTAATAATTTAGATTTGACGGAATTATGGAGCCTAGATGCCATCGGTATAAGATGTCCTGCAGAAGTAAAGTCAAGACAGGTAACCAGTGAAGAAACGATAGATTTTTTTCCGTAAAACTATTAAAAGAAAAGAAGATATGAAGTATGTTTGCCATGGAAAAGTGGACGTCCAGAATTAGAAACGAATAAAGGATTAGCCGCTAAACGGTAATGTCAACTACCAAAACTCTCATTAGATCTGGACATTTAATGGAATATGATGATGTGTTTAATGAGTGGATTCGGGATTTAATTATTGAAATTGTAGATAAAGACGAGAAAATAGGGACACTATTTACCACGTCATCCTGCGATAAAAACTGGTGTAACAACAACAAATATTCGTCCCGTTTTTGATACGTCGACGAAAGATTCCAAAGGAAATTCCTTGAATAATTGTTTAGAAAAGGAGCCAAATTTATTAGAATTGGTACTCAAATTGATAATGCAGTTTCGGAAAAATGCAATTGGCGTAACATCAGACATAAAAAAAATTATAAATCAGTTTGAATCCAGAGGATAGGGAATATTTTAAATTTCTGTGGTGGAGGAATTTATCAAGACGAGAAGAAATAATCGCTTTCCGACATTGTAGAGTGGTATATGGTCCTTCTCCTAATCCCTTTTTACTAGAAGCAACTATAGCTTACCATCTAGAGAACGCTCCAGATGAAAGGAAGCAAACAACTTGTCGAGTCAAAGAATCCTTTTATGTTGTCAACTGTATTACGAGTTTAGAAACTAAAGAAGAGGCAGAAAAATTTATTTCTGAAGCTAAGGAGCTGATGTCTTCAGCGAGGCTGGATTACTTCTGAAAAAATTGTATAAGAGACACATGACAAATTCATTTCAATTCTAGGTCTTTCTTGGGACACTGAAACCAAACGTTTTTGCTGCAGTATGGTTGAAATTCCAGAAAAGAGGATTATAAAAAGAGTTGTGTTATCGGCTGCCCAAAGATTTTTTGACCCTATTCGTATAACATGTCCCGTTTCACTGATACCTAAAGTATTGCTTCAAAACATTTGGAAGAGGAAAATTAATTGGGACGATGTGCTTCCAATATATATATATATAATAGATTTTTAGCCTGGTCAAGGAACTATCTTTACTGAAAGAATGTAAGATTCCACGAAGAGTCGTCAGGTCCATTTGAAGACTGCCGAATAAGTCTACATTGTTTCTGTGTTGCCAATGAAGTTTCCTATTCTGCTTGTATTTTCTTACGTTCTGAATTTAATGAGAAGGTTTCAGTCAAATTAGTAACGAGTAAGTCAGGAGTGACACCTACCAAAGAGATTACAATTCCTAGATTAGAACTCTTGGGAGCTTTGATCTTATCGAGATTATATGGTCAAATCCTAGATGGACTGTAATTGAAGGACAATACAGTGTAGTTTTGGATTCATTCAACTGTTGCTTTAACTTGGATCAAAAGAGAAAGTTCTTGGAATGCGTTTATAGGAGACAGAGTCACAGAAATAAGAAAGAATACTAACCCGAATGACTGGCATTTTATGCCAGGGCATATGAACCCAGCAGATTTGCCATCAAGAGGTTGTGATGCTAAGAATTTATTGAAAAGCAAGTGGTGGGAAGGTCCAGAATGGTTATGGAAGTCACAAGAATTTTGGCCATTAAGTGAAAAAACAAGTCATTGATGAAAATTTGGTTGTTTTGATCGGATGGGAAGAGAAAAAAATGATGGTCAGTAATGTGGAGCATGGATCAGTTAACTTCACTGACAATTTACTTTATTTCTCGAAATATACGAAGATTCTTAGAATGCTTGTTTGGATACTTCGTTTCATTAAAATCTGCCAACGAAAAGAAAAACTTAAGAAAACTGAGCTAACTGATCAAGAAGTTCAGTCAGCGGAAAACTATTTGCTAAAATTAAATAAGCAGGAAAGTTTTGCCGAAAGAAAAAGGAAAATCTTGAAGAACGGCAAACATTCAGAGACGAAAATGAGATTGTTCGACTCAGAAGAAAGCTTTTCTTAGGAGATGAAGAAGTTGGAAACTATTTTATGTGACTGCGAAGCTACAACAAACTTTAGGCCACTTACATATATTGAAGACAATTTGGAATGTCTGAAGCCATTGACTCCCGCTTGTTTCTTACAAAGTATTCCTAGTAGTGAAACAACTGATTTAGACGAAATCGTATAAAATCTTCAGGAAAGTCAAGCTGCATCTCGAAAATGAGATATACAGTCGTTGTGATGTGTGCATTGCAGTTGCTGACCGTTCGTTTGAACAATTCTTGTAAATATCAAACACTATTTCTTATAAATGTCTGCGATTAAAAGGGCTTTTCATTTTTAACGTTCTTCCTACTCATTGTGTTTCCGCTTTCATATTTCATATTCCACCATGTACTGTATAACGAAAACGTTAGTTCTGTTTTGCTACTTCTTAAATTTGTGAACATCAGCTCTATTTATAGACTGCACATGAAAAGCTTTTATGGATGTACGTCATTTCTTTAGTTTATGGATCATACATATTAAAAGCATCAGAGTTTTTAATCCATTTATATGTTACACTCTTGAACATTAATCGCAACAGTCCCATTGTTGAAGTTAATTTCATACCATAAAATATGCACTTGTAGCACAAAATTCACGAAGGATGGTTTTTACAGTCATGTTGAAATACATGCTTTCTTCAAATCTGAACAAAAGTTGTAGCAGAAAAGAATTTCTTATTCTTTACTCAGATTTTTCGATGCACAGAAGGGAGAAAGCGTATAACGGTTGCTTGAATAAAAAATCTGACGTAAACACCTCATGGCTTTTTGTACGACCTATTAAATTATGAAAATTATTTGCTGCACCTCATTTAAACTTGTTTCCTCGAATTTCATTAAAGATATATTTCTCAATTGATCGATTCAGTTCTCACTTCGCGGCAAGGCAAAAAGTTCATAAAAACTCAAAACATCTTCATTAAAAATTGCAAAATACAAAAAACCCTAACACACCGAGTACAGTCAAAAAATCAGTTTAAGTTAGAATTAGTTTCTTCGTGAGAAAAACAATTCACCCAACAGGCAGGAAGACAAAATTTTTGGTGCAGAAAACTTTAAAGTTAACTCTTAGTGCCACTTGGAAAAAACTTGAACCTGTTGCTCCAACTGACTTAATTCACTATATTATTAAGAGCTTCAAATGTAAACCAATAGCACCCTCGTTAGGCCTAGTTGCCACTTTTAAATTGTTGATAATTCCAGAACTATTGCATGCATTGCATGCAGATTAACTAAAAGCATAAAAACCTTAACCGAAACACAAGAACAACATAATTCAATCACTTTTAAAGCAAAAAATGCATTATTTGCCAGCGTATATGAATGAAAACAGACAGCTCGCCGAACCTCCATTTGATACAAGGTAGAAGGTGGCGGTGACACCAGGTGGAGGAGGGAGGGTATACATACAAACATACATACATACGTGTCACGGACGACTCGCACCTTGATGGAAGAGTCGGCAGTGGAGTGGTAATCAAAATGCACGATACCATATTAGCTACGTGGAAAGGGCACTTGGGACCTGAGAATTCCGCCTTTCAAGCCGAAGCGGTGACCATTAGAGAGGCCATAGCAGCTACAGATGACTATGTTGGGAACATGGTTAGCATTGTTTCAGATAGGCTCTCAGTAATTCATGCGATCAGAAATCTTGTTTCATTCTGCTTCGCTCGCAGAAGTTATACACTGCATGCTCCGTGAAAACAAAAGCCACAAGGCAATTCACATTTCCTCGATAAAGGCCTACGCCGGGTATCAGGGAAATGAAGAAGCGGATGAGCTCGCAAAAAAAGCCGCACGCAATATAGATGCGCATATTGTACGCATCCTGCTTCCAAAATCCCGTCTCAAGAGAAGAAGTATCCTGACCACTACGCTATAACATTAGCAGGATGAATAGGACGGAATTCCCCAGGAGCTGTTTTTTACAACAAAGTTTCTACCAACCGCCTAATTTCAGCACCTTAAATAACTCGTTTCGTCACAGACCATGGTCCTTTTCCGGAATACTTCTGGAAAAGGGGTATTGTTTCCTCTAACGTCTGTGTGTGCGGCGAGGCTGGATCCCCAGACCATTACGTAACAACGTGCCCACTCACAGAAGCCTGGCGCATGCGATTACCAGACACTGATGACCCATTTAAGCGATTCTTCATCAAGCATCCGGCTCCCTTAAGAAATTAAGGAGTATAATGAAAAAACTAGAGGCATTAGGGTGGGACCTGTGTCATGTAGATTAGTGTGCACCAGTTTATTGATTATTTATTTGTATGTTGTCTGTACAGTATCTATTCATCTATAATATAGTTATATATCTGTATATTATGCAGTGTCTGTATACCTCCGTAACGTCGGCATAATGCAAAGTATAATGTCCGTATCAGTATTTTGTCCGTATCTGTGTAGTGTGTAGTAATATATTTAGGCTCGATGTATTTGTGTGCTGTTTTGTATTGGTATTTAGTATTGTTTGGTATTTAGTCATTCGTATTAAAAATCTGGGTAGTATGTTTAATATCTGTATAGTTTATATAGTGCAGTTTAATATTTGTGATTCGTATTTTATATGTGTAGTCTTCATTCGCATTTAATATCTGTGAAGCAAGTAGTATTGTATAAAGTAGCTGTTTATCAGTATAATATAGTATCTGTGTATCTGTTTCAATATTTAGTACCAGTGTAGTATGGAGTTGCGTATTTAGTATTTGTAAATTTGTGTAAAGACTTGCTTTAGTGTATTCGTATTTAATATATGTGTAGTAATGTATTTAGTAACTGCATATCTGCGTAATATCTTGCATTAGGATTTAGAATCAGCGTCTGCACCCGCATTTAATATCTGTGTAGTAAATAATAATGTTTATAATATCTGTTTCTAAGTATAATATAGTATCTGAGTATCTATATCACTATTTAGTATCTGTGTAATATGTAGTAGTGTATTTAGTGTCTGGATTTGAGTAATTATTTGCATCAGTATTTAGAAGTTGTGTCAACATTCATTTTTAATGTCTGTGTAGTATGTAACAGTGTATTTAGCATCTATGTATCTGTGTAATATCTGCATTAGTATTTAACATGTGTTTCAGCATTCGTAATTATCTGTGAAATTTAATTTAATTAGTGTCTATATTTTGGTTATTATCTGTGTAACAATATGTAAAATGTATAGTTTAAAGTCTCCTTCAGCATATGTAGTATCTTAATAAACTTCCCATGCGTTCCTTGTGGGACGCCGAGGACTAAACAGTTGCGGGATCCGGACAATACCCGATTAGTCTATGTAAGCCGCCCGGGTGTCCGGACCCGCTTTCACCTCTCACCTGTATACAGATATGTATATATATGACTGATTACATCAAAAAAGGGAGGTGCACAATATTCGCCCCATATAACAAAATTTGAACTTTCTGCAGCTAATCATTTTTGAGTTATGCTAGATAAATATATAGTTACGTACAGACGTCAGGAAAAAAACTTTTCTGAATCCATTTTACAATCTGTTTCGGAAAAAAAAGTCCTTTATTCTGTCAGTACGTACAAATGTCCTAGAAAAACATGGTCCAAACGGATTCGAGAGAGGAAAAAATGTAGGTTTTTGTTCCAATATAATACCCAAAATTTTTCGCTCTTACAGTTACTTCGAACAAGGAAATAAAATCATAATAATACTAATTTAGAGATAATATATATGTGTCTTCGTACAGTTTTGTACTTCTCAGATATAAAAATATCTTCTCATTCATCATTAAAATAATTTTTATTTTTCTTTCCAAACGTTTTTGACCATGTTCATTATTATCTGATTAATGAACTTCTACATTTACTTGCGGGAAAGGATATGTCCGCAGTTATACAATTTTATATTTACATTTAACTTTCCTAGGTCTTCCACAGTTATTTCTTCTTTTAAATATTAATTTACCCGTTCCTTTATATTTAAAAATGTGGATTTAAAATATAAATGTGTTTTGAATCGGAACGTTCAAATCAAATTGGTAATCATTTAAACTTTCCCTAGGTTTAGTAAACTGAACCGGCATTAAAAAGTTAGCAGCTTATAACGACTTTTATTAATAATACGTATCAAAAGAATAATTAGTCAATTTGTCCCAAGTTGTCACCTAACTGCTGGGCCTACGCCGACTAGGCATTCTTCTGCAATTTCGACTGAAATGGTTGGTATTTGACCGCCTTATCACCCATACGCTGTTCGAATTGCACCACAGCTGGCAACCAATACCATACTTGGTAATACATAACCAAAGATAACTCACAGCTAAATACTTATAGGCAAATACAACTCATGCAGATTCTTGATCACTCACTCTTACATTTTCCTAGAAATATACAATTTCTAGCTATATCTACGAACTCCCCCCCCTTCTTGGCATGCTTCGTGGTGTAGTGGTCAGCACTCTCGGCGCGTATTCCAGAAGTCCTGGTTCGAGTCCTGGCGAGGAGATTGCTCATTTTTCATGTCTCCTGCTCCAAAAATACCAAATGGCTCTACAAGTGGCGCCCGAAATAAAAAAGGTGTTGGATGATGATTCTCCACCACCGGGATTTGGCGACTGGGTTCCCTAATCTCCAGTCGCCCTTTAAAAGGGGAGTACATAACGTATTTCTCCCGCCTTCTTCGAATGTCTTCGTGGTGCAGTAGTCAGCTCGCTCGACGCGTATTCGAGAGGTCCGTGGTTCGAGTCCCGGCAAGGGCAGTGCTCATTTTCCCTCTCTACTGCTTCGAAATGAATCTAATGACTCAGGATAACTTTAGAATAGAAGAATTAAATATCCCTATTATGCATACAAAGAAAAATAAAACTAATTTATTGGAAATAGTATAACGTATATCTCCCACATTCTTAGCGTGCCTTCGTGGTGTAATGGTCAGCACACTGAGCCGGTATTTCAGAGGTCTGTGGTTCGATTCCCGGCGAAGGAATTGCATATTTTTCATCTTTCCTGCTTGTAAGTAACCTAATGTCTCTACAATAGAAAAAGCTGATTTTTTATAAAAATTGTGTTAAGGCAACTAAAATCTACGCTGTAAAACTAAATTTTAGTCTAAAATCTAAAGTCACAAATTATAATGAATACAGTTACTTTTAAGAAAGTTGAAACTGCTTCATTTAACAAGCCAGTGCTCACAGAAAACAAAATTTCTGAAATTATAGATGGTAATTTTTATAAGAAGATATAACTTTAAATTGTTTTCTCAGATATTAAAATTCTACGAACTTTTTTTAATATTTTTTTTATCAGGGATCAGTTTGATTAGAAATCCCGCATCTCTGGTACCTCTATACTATTTCAGATATACTTACAGCATAATACAGTACTTGTAATATATATAATTTTAAAACTTATGCTTGAGTAGTTTTATCTTTAGATTTTAAAATTTCAGCAGTTTAAAATTAGAGTTGAGAAAAGTAAGCTCTAAACAAATTTGCTGAAACGGAACGTCTGAAGTACACTACTGCCTTTCTCAATAAAAGCGCAAATTGCTGATACTTGCCAATATTTAATTTAAATTAAATAAACATTTAAAAACACTGGAAGGAAAGCTGTTGAAATCAAGAAGATATTTCTTTACGAGTTTGGATTATTTATGCTGGCTCTTATCCTTTACCGGCGACAGCGAAACAATTAATAATAGTGCACATTAGGAGACCTGTCTGCAGGATGCAGATCTTCTCAAGTTCGTGACTCCGTATCCAGCAAAAAAGGAACATCAATAGCATTAGTCCGGGAAGGAAATGGATCGAGGAGATTTTGTCTTTTTCGGGCTCCACCCATATTTCCTGCTGCTAACTATCGGCCTACGAGCCTTTGAAGAACTGACTTCGGATGCCAACTTGTCCGTTTCGCTTTCGTGCGTGTCCAAACGAAACACTGAATGATGTCATACGTGTAAGGAAATACATAAGAGGAAAGGAATTCTAATGATGCTGCGTCCTAGACCTCAGCTTTGACACTTTCGAATAATTGTACTTGAAAATGTCTCAAATTTCCAACGATTTACAAGTTCACTGTACCATTTATTGTCTTGAAAGAATCTATGGTACATCCTCTTTAGTATTAAACGAATTTTTCTCTCTTCATTAGATGAGTGTATGACATTCATATTCTAATATTCTAAGAAAATCTTTGTAAATCGAAGTCAATCACTCAGAAAGTAAATCGATACTTTTAAGAGTATCTATGAATTACTACAGTAGGTTTGTAATAAAAGCTACATTTTACTACTTTTATTTAGTAAAATTAAATGAGACGTTGAGTGTTGGTAGCATTTCATTTTTCTTTCTAATGTTTGGCTTTAATATAAATCTCCAATTTCGAGAAAAAAACTCTCGATTATTAGCCCGAAAGGGACGTTAGTTCCGAATGGGACATTAATCTCGGAACAACATTTTGCATCGAAATATTTAAATGCTGTATATTACTTTTCAGATTGCTGCCACCAAATATCATCGCCCTGTATTATATTTAAAGAAAACAAATAATGAAGAATATGCATGAATGTATGCTTGTTTCTCGCATTGTGAAAAATAAACGGCATCCAAAGTCGTCCAACTTTGAATGAAGTAGTCTTCCATCCGAACATGAGCCCTCGGAAACCCGAGTTTTGAATTTCGAATTTGTTTTATTATCTATTTCATATTTTGTAAAACTTAACTTATTTGTAAACTTACTTAATTTTGTAAACTTAACTATTTTTTATTAACAAACTCAACGGTTTTAAAGCGAGCAGTGGCAAAACTGTACGGAATAAAATATTTTTATCTCCAGCGCTCGAGACTGTGTACGGGAAATCCTTAGATATGCTGTTTTAAAATATTTTGTGGTTTTGCTTGTTCAATCCAATTTTATGCAGCCGTAATCTCCAAGAATGTGATATATTTAATAAATAAAGTAAACACACAAAGCGATAATAATAAAAAGAGAAAAAAGTTGTGTAAAGCCATCTTACTACGAAAACGGAAGATTGATATGATGAACTGAGAAAAAGTTAAAAAAAAAAGAGAGAGCGAGAAAGAGAGAAATGTATGGTACCCCCTAACGCTACGTCGGTATCTAAACGTATACTGGTATGCTTTCAAAATTTTTGTAATTTTGCTGTTGAACTCTATTCGGCGTTGCGAAGAACGTGATTTTCAATAATAAAGTTAACGAACAAAATATTAACTTAACAATAAAAAGACGAAATAAATAATAACAAAAGGACAAGAAAAACGTTTAGCGAGCAGTCTTACTAAGGAAACTGAAGACTGAAAAGAATAGAAAAATGTATGGCAACACTTACACGGCATCGATAATTTTAAACATATGCTACTATACTGCTTTTAAAATTTTTGTAATTTTGCTGTTATATCGTATAGCGTAAGTGCGAAGAGAATGATGCTTAATAACAAAGCTAAAAGAGGGGGAAAAGAAAGTGATAATAGGAGTGAGTATAACAGCAGACGGTTGACTTCGAAATCAGCGCGAGCGTAAAAAATCTTAGCAATTCTCTTGGGTGACCGTTAAAATCTGAAACTGTTCAAATTTTTTTCAATTGTATAGTGTTTAAAAATTAAAATGAAATTCTTAAGCAGGTTAAAAAATTCTCATTATCTAATAAGTGTAATTTGTGTTCGATTTAGAAATGCCATCCGAAGCTCTCAATATACTTCCCGCAACTAGTTATGCATTACTTCTTAAAACACCTTACTTTTGATAAGAGTTTCGAGAATAAAAGATATCAATTTTGAGGTAGGATTCTTATCTAATATAGTTATTAGTATTATTAGTACTTTCAGTTCTATAATATATTATTTTAGTTCTACAGTATAATTACTAATACTTTCAGTTTTAATATGGGTACTTTTATTGCCATAGCATAGAATTAATGTTACTAAACAGCATAAGAATTAATTTAACTAAACCGTTCTTTCAATTCTATTACAGGTATTTTACTAAACAGTGCATGAGAATTTATATCCTCAAACCTCAGAATTGATGAGCATTTTGCTTAAAATTTCCTTTGTGAACTAGAAATTCTATAGCTGAAGCTAGAGGGGCATGCATTAATTTCGTTTTGGCTATTCAAATGCAGACAAATACGCAAATAGAGTAGCATATTCATGTCAACATTAAACTTGGTTTTAACCTAGAAATTGATAATACTCTTACGAATCGTGTATTTATTTAGACATTTTTAGCAGAATTATAATTAAAATTGTTGTGTTCCCCGTGCAATGCAGAGATACAAATTTTAAGAGAAAGCTAAGCCGAAAAAGCAAAAATACGGGAGCACGTGCATTCAACATTCAGTAAAAGTTTATCTCGGTAATTTATATTGTAGTAAATGCAATTGAACACTATGTTAGCTGTAACGTAATTACATCCTCTTTTTGCTTTCCAGAAATCTTGAGAAACAGAATTTACTAGAAAGTTACTAGTTACGGCGGGTTAAAAAACATTTAAGGCCGAAGAAAAAGCGTCTAAGTTCATTATATTTTCTGAGGTTTTTGCGAGCGCAAAATATGAATACTATTCAATGGACATGTCACTCACTATCTTATATTGTTTTACTATTTTACTCTCTGTATGTGTGCATATTTTGTCTACTTTCAGCTTACTGGCCGAATTTTACTCAGCCAACCAGATGTCTTACTTCACTCACATGACACTGGTCACGCCCTCTGTTTTTACAAGTCAACTCCTGTCCTCTTGGACTTCATATTCGGCTTTCCTATACCTGCGACGCTCATAGAAGTACTAACTCAAGGCAGCCGGAACAAGTTGCGTTCATACACTCAATCACGACTCATCAGCGGCACTTGGAACTTGAAACTCGTCTTAGTTCAGTTGTTGTTTAGTTAGTTGCTTAGTTATTACTGTTGCAAGTATGGTTCCGCTCGAACTGAGATATTTGAATTAATTTTCTCTTACCCTTTGCATTGCGTTGTATTTTAACGTTAGTAGTTTGAAAAAAATATCTATTACGATATCTATTACGAAACCTTAAGCAGGCAACACTTTTTGGTGTCAGGCGTGGGGTTGAATGCCTGTGACAAGAGAATGGAAGAGGAGTTAAGACAGCTGGTGGCAGCCTTTGCTGAAGTTAAAGAAGAAATAAAAGATTCTGTTAAAGAAGAGATGAAATCTGTTAAAGAAGAAAGAAAGCAGGCCAAGAAGAGATGAAAGACAGTCCAGAATCCATTAAGGAAGAGATAAAAGCCGTTCAAACAGGTCAAGAAGAAATGAAAAGGGAAATTACCTGCATAATAGAAAACAAATTTGAGGCTATGGAAGGCAGCATAGACGCGGTTCAAAATAAAGTCGGACAAATTGAAGAAAGAGAGTCATTTTTAAAAAAAAAAATTACATTGAAGAAAGAGGGTCATCTGTAAAAGAACAAATAGAACAGAGAATTTCTGCCGTGTGACAACAAATTGATGACAGTGTTACTGCGGTGGTCAAAGAAGCTACCTTGAAGAAATTCGAAGAATTTCTTAGAAAAAAGTTTCTTCCTTGAAAGATCAAATAGAAGAGAAAGTTTCGGACGCGGAATAACAAATCGATTACAGAGTTTCTTCTGTCAAAGAACATATCGAACAGCAAATTGATGACAAAACTTCTGCAATCACCAAAGAAGTTGTCACTTTAAAGAAATTGGTAACAACGGCAGGGAGCAATTCTGACGGTTTTAAATTTTTACCCATGCCTGCTCGTCCCTCCTTGAAGTTATCCTTGAAATTATCCTTGAAGTTTCAATTAATTACAGAAAACTGTAGTGGCGGAAGCGAACGGATAGGATTCCCAGGCTAAGGCCTGTCATCTTGCCGCTTTTCTGACAGCAGATGCAGCGGATATCCTTCAGACTCTGCCAGAAAACCCAGGACTGGATTTCAAAGCTCTATCCGGTGCGTTGGAGCTGCGCTTTGGGGAGAAATGTTTAAAAGACTACAGTAGGCTTCAATTTAAATCTTTTCAACGGAAACATTACATCCAGGAGCTCGCCATAGATGTTGAAATGCTGTCTCATCTTGCCTTTTCGGAGTGCTCAACAAAAACAAGGGAAATCTTGTCCCTGCAGTACTTCATCGACGGCATCCGTGACCCAGAAATACAGAAAGCTCTACGAATGGCGGATATCAACGACTTAGAAAGCACTCTAGTGTACACCATGAAATTCGAGGCAGTCCAGTAAGCAACTCGTAGAGACTGACACCCATTCAGAGCTGCTCAAGTCCACGAGACAGTCGATCAAGCGATGGCTCGTTTAGGTGATTTATCAAGACAAGTCAATGCTTTGATACGGAATAGTGAGAGCAAACTGACTCCAAATTGTTGGAAATATGGTAATGAAAGCCACATACGATGAAACTGCAGAACAAGGAAAATAAAACTTAAGCTGCCGATATCACACTAGGGTCGACGAGAAACAGGAGCTGTTCAGTCCGATAGCACGACAAATTACAACAATATTGGCTGATCGAGACTCATGGAGTGAAAAAGAAGTCAGGAAAGACCAGCTGGAAGATGGCGACATTAAATCCATAATTGACTTAATGGAATCTTCAAGCTGAAAACCAACCTGGCAGGATATTTTGATCTATAGTCCCACAACAAAACAATATTGGCCTCTCTGCGACCTACTCCATATCCGAAACTGCGTCTTAGACCGGAAATTCGAATCGGATGATGGTAAAGCTTTCCGATGTCATCTGATACTTCCGAGATTCTGGATCCCGAAAGTCATTAAAGAACTATATAGCATCCCTACATGAGGCCACTTCGGAATAATGAAGATTTTGAAAAGAATTCGATAGCTCTTTTACTGAAGTAAGGCTGTTATGACTAGACACTAATAACTCCCAACTACCCGTTGTGGAGCTGTGTCCTCAGGTTCGAAAACAAAAGTTACTTCCATTTCACATATATATATATATTCTCAAAATGTTCAGTTACTTAAAAATGAATAAGCCATGAAATAAAAAATATGAAGGGGATTACTTACCCCTCTATCCTTCTTTATTAAACAGATTTACTACTCATCACAGTTGGCGAAAATCGCCTTTCATTATTCATAATTTTACACAAGAGTAAAAAGGTCTGTCTTAACACTTCCGATTCATCAAGCGCTCCCCTTCCTCCCCATGGCACCAGTTCGTCCGTCTCTTTAGCATAAACATAAACATTTTATTTGTGGACGACTAATGCCATCTATTGGGGAAAAGTTGAGCCGAACACGTAAATGTAATAAAGGCAAAGGATGATGTACAAAAGTGGTGCTGATTTTGCACAGCACTTTGCATTCGGTCCTTTCCGGTCGGAAAGGACCGAAGACATGGCAGTTGCAGGGGCCAGCTGCCAGTTGCAAATCTGCAACGTTACAAGGTAGGAGAGCCTTTTGAACGTATCACCTTTGACATTTAGGGACGTCTGACACGAACTGCTGATGGCAACAAATACATCCTCGTTGTCATTGGTTACTTCGGCAAGTGGGCTGAAGCGCATCCTATTCCTGATCAAGGGGCTGTCATAGTAACAGAGGTAATGATGCAGCATTGGGTTTACAAGCTCGGTGTGCCTCTTCAGTTATATTCCGATCAAGGAAGGAACTTTACCTCGACTGTAATTAAAGAACTCTGTTAGCTACTCGGCATTGACAAACCCAAATGACACCTTTATATGCTAACTCAGACGGCATGGTAGAGGATTTTCATCGAACATCCTTAATAACCTCTCTTTGGTGGTTTCCAGAAACCAAAACGACTGGGACAAGAAGTTTCCTCTATTTTTACTCGCGAAACTCAGTTCTGTCCACGAGACTACCGGCTATTCCACATCTCAAATGCTTTTTGGTCGTGATCTTCGTCTGGCTTCTGATCTTTTGTTTGGTCGCCCTCCGGATGCTCCCTCATCTCCTGAGGAATACATCCAAGATCTCCAGAGCCCGTTTGAAGTGATGCGCAATTTTGCACGAGAAGAGTCAACTTGGTGACAAGGAAGATGAAGACCCAATACGACAAGAAAGCTACAGGACAGCGATTCAAAGAAGGAGACAATGTGTGCTTGTGGCATCCGATTCGACGGAAAGGACTCTGTCCTAAACTACAGTCGTCTTGGGATGGTCCTTACAGAGTCCTAAACAGGCTGAACGACATCGTAGTTCGGATGCGTAAGTCATCGAACTCTAAACCTAAAATCATTCATTACGACAGGTTAGCTCTTTACTATGACCATAGTGAGGAGTACGTAGTGTATATAATGTAAATAGTATAAGACCATGGCCCTTTTTGTTTCTAAATTTGTAAATTTGTGTACACATTTGTTGATTTAGTATATGATTTGTTTCAAGTTATTTATTCCCATTATTGTTCATGTTATTTGTTGTTATATTGTAATGTTTATTATTGCATTGATGACTGTGATGGTGTGGCACCATTATGTGCTGAAGTGTAATTGATACTAAGCGAGATACGCTCTAGGAGTAGAAAAGAAAGTCACATGTGCGCAATAATTACTAGCCTACACTAAAATTTAGTACATTGCGTTAATAACCCTAGAAAGAGAAATACATAAAACATGTCATTTACTCGATTATGCATAGTGCCCATCAATAAATGCACTCGTAATGGCATCACATCAATTTATATAATTACTCATGAATGAATAAAATCTCATTCCAGATTATGGTATATAAGAACATTATCACTGCAAACACAGTCTATACATGCACCCCGTGCATCCGATTAGTCTTGGATACAATCCGTCAAAATTATTGTTTATTTCTCTTTGTAAACTTTATAATAGCTTTCACTTGCACTTGTGGTGTTAAGCTACTCGCGATGTATCTCTTATTTTCTGCAAAAGAGTTTCATCGGAATGGAATTCATCTCGGCGGTTCAATTCGAGCATTACGCCTCTTTGAGCTATATTACACTTTTTGGAAAATAAGCATCACGTGTTTCAAATACGATGAGGGAATGCATAAAAAATTGCAGAAATATAAAACCATGACGAAATACGCAAATGTTGTAGAAGATTAACACTCCGAAAACCTTTAAGGACATGGAGGCTTGACAAGGGACAAGGACATGGAGACATGATTCTCTTCTCGTCCTTTGCACCTCGTGCTTTTTTCAAGCCTCAACTGTGTCGTATCTTCTTACACTTCATTACTGGAGGAGCGAGGGCCGAACACCATTCTCCCGTTTAGCGTCGTCCTCAGAAAGAGGGCGAAAAACCAGTTCCGCGAGAATTTATTCCCGTGTGCAGATATTCGATGACAATTCAACTTACAATTTGCGGATGACGATTAAATCCAACAGTGATAAAATTGTGTTCTCATAATGCCTTAGTTATAGGTATGGCGTCCTCTCCAGGGATTGTACTGCCTGGAACGTGCCGTCCTTGGGAAGGGGACAATGTTACAAATTTTGTATTTAGGCAGGTAATTTTGGTAGAATTATAATGAAAATTGTTGTATTTCCCCGTGCAATGCAGCGAGAGACAAATTTTAAGAGAAAGCTATGTTGGAAAAGTAAGAAAACAAGGGCTGTGGACCAGTTTGGGAAATTCTGTCAAATTATCCTAGTCACGTGGCCCGTAAACAGTAGTCACGTACGTCAACTAAATTTATATCTTTACATCTCTAAAATTAAAAGCGCCGTATTTGTAACAATAACAATATTAAAATATTTTCTTCGGTGGCATAAAATTGCTTCAGGGACCACATGCGGCTTGCGGAGCGCTAGTTTGAGACCACGGGTTTAGACTGATCTTTGAAATAATTTAATTGCTGACAAATATGGGATTTATTGACACTGACATTTATTTCGCAAAAATTATTGTTAAATATTACTTTAAAAATACTTTCATTATACTGAAGGAATTACATCATCACTATTCAGACGTACATTTCTCTAGAGATCGTTTAGCAGAAAGCTTCTTTGAATGAATCTGATTCATTTAGTCTAATTGGAAAATAATTGCCATTTCAATGAAAATAGCTTCTTTTATTACCAATTCCCTTTATTGCCAATTTTTCTCATTCTAAGATGGGTACTTACCTATTACACCGCCGACTTTTGACGAAAATTTCGGCAGTCGTTAATCGCTAATTAGTAATGCGGAATTCTAAAGGACACAGTCATCCATCATTGGCGCTAAATCATGGTACTTGGCCGATCGGTGGGATAATATGTAAGTACCCTAAGATGCATTCTTTAATTCCTGTCCCACCAATAAAGAAGAAAACTTTGATTCTAAGAAAATAAAACGACTAAAATGAAACATTAAAATAAATCTAACAACTCTTTTCTAAAAACCTGTATTGATTCACTAACAATTTTAGCATATTTTTAAAAATTAGTACTTTGAAAAAAGTGTTATTTCGGACCAGTTCATGATTGGAAAACGTATATGTTACTGAGGCACCATTAATTATAAGGCCCAGCTAGATTTTTTATATACGGAAAAAGCTGCATCTCAGAATCAACGAAACACGATATTAAAAACATATCCTCATATGATCAGTTTATTATATTACGTACAGTGTCCCATTCGAAAGAGCCCCCAGAAGAAGTGTGCTAAATATTTTATAACCGGAATAAATGAAACCAAATTTTTACATGACATGCCTTTATATTTTAGAAATGAAAGTACATTAAAAAAGGCGCTGGAAGTGGCCTTTGCCCCCTCCCTTGTATACACAGTGCAACACAGAGCTGCATTTTCGTGTATACTGCTACCAGAGGACTCGTGGTATAGTGATGAAGTGAGGTTCTAATTAAACATACGTTTACGTAGTAGCTACAATTAGCATGCAATTGTCGAGGAACCCCTTCATTCACAGCAAATGGGCGTACTTTGTGCATTATCATAGCGGAGAATCATCGGGCCAATTTTTTTACACTGTTTCAGGAATTTGTGAACCAACTGGACCGCGAGGAGATGACAGTGGTATAGCAAGATGGGGGAACATGCCACAGGTCTATAGCGAGTATGACTGCGGTGGAACCACTTCTCCAGACTTGATTCCCTTTAACTTTTTTCTGTGGGGTCCCTGTAAAGGTAATGCGTATAAGCACAAATCATGCACCATCGAGAAATTACGTCAGAGCATTCTCAGTGAAGTCCAGGTAATGAAGTCCAATATTCTGGCGGCAACATACGCGAACATGCAGTGCTATCTTGAATTGTGTGTACAGGTGAGGAGAGATCACTTCCAGCACCTCTTGTAATGCATTTCCAATTCTCAGACATGCCATGTAAAAATCAAAGATAACTGAGAAGCAAAATATACTTTTATTTTTATCTCTATTGAAAATATCCAACTTTCAAATTTTTGTGTACCGTTAATCATTGTATTAAGAATAGCGGTTCCCAACGCCTTTTTTTTTCACATATCCCTTTATGAGGCCTGGCCCTTGGTAACAGAGACTGTACCCTTAATCTCCTTAAGAACTTAAGGCTCCCTGACAACCCTTCAGTATTCTCGTAATATATCTACAAGGCTGTTATTTAAATACCAAAAAAATTATAAACTGCAATGAATAAAGTCAGAAAGTATAAGTTGTGTTCTTTTTCAGACAATGGTTAATTTTGAGGTTGTTTTAAAGGAATTTTTATTGATAGGATCTGAAATCGAATCATCTTTCTTACTTCGTTTGAACGATCTTTGGAGGCCTTTTAAGTGGGTTCTTTAACTTCGCTCGTAAACTGAAGGTAGATTTTCTGACAAGAAGTTGTAAAGTATCTCGAATATTTTAGTCTAATTTTTTTCATTGAAAGATTCCCAGAAATCTAAGATTTCAGCTTATCGAGAATAGAATCAGTTTTGGCAGACGCTTTGAAAGCAGCTATGGAATTGAAGCTTATTATTAAATGCCAAGAATAGTTTATGAATCAAGTCACGCTCTCGGTTATTTCTGCTTTATTTTATTTAATCAATAATTTATGAATTCTAAGTTTCCCTGAGGTGAAGAGGAGTAAATGAAATAGAAACTGGGCAGAAAACAATGTTGACAGCTAGTTAAAAAAATAAAAAATACAACGCAAAGATTAATACTGAAAAAGAGAATTTCCTTTTTCTTTGGGATTCTAATATTTATTTTATCTTCAGACTCGTATTAAATGTAGGTTAGTCTATAAGGTACTTTATCCCTTCCTTCTGCACTCCTTCGTGGTGTAACCATAGTACAATCGGCGCATATTCGAGAGGTCCAATTTCGAGTCCCAGAGAGGGCATTGTTCATTTTTCATATCTTGTGTTTCAAAATAACATAATGATCCTACAGTGGCGCCCGAACACACACAAAAAAAGTGGTGGATGATGATTCTTTACCACCAGGATTTGGCGAATGGATCCCGTAATTCCCAGTCGCCCTTTAAAAGGGGGAGGATATAAGGTGTTTTCTCACTCCTTTCTGCATGCCTTTGTAGTGTAATGGTGAGTATTCGAGAGGTCCAAGTTCGAGTCCTGGTGAGGACATTGCACATTTTTCACCTCTCCTACTTCAAAAATCCTGACTCTACAGTGGAGCCCGAACTAAAATGTGGGGGATGATGATTCTTCATCACCAACATTTGGTGAGTGGGTCCTCTAATCCCCAGTCGCCCCTTAAAAGGGGTAGTATATAAGGTATTTTCTTCCTACTTCTCATATGCCTTCGTGGTGTAACAGTAGCATACTTGAAGCGTATTCGAGTCTCGGCGAGGGTATTGCTCATTTTCATTTTTAGTGCTTCAAGATAACCTAATGACTCTGCAAGTCCTTGCATTTTTTGAAGTTTAAGAGCACTTAAATTAGCTTGCAATATATTCATAACAGCTGTTTAACGCATAGATGCATAGAAACTAATAACATTCACATTCAAACCAGATTTTTTAATTATTCATAAAACAGATTTTTTAATCATTCATTCATTCATTCATTCATGTTTTAATTATTCAAAAAACATTAATTAAACATAGCCAGAATGGTTGTATAATGGTTTCACAGATCTAGACATTTAAAAAGGTGAAATAAATTATCTTCACCAAAATCTATTCATTAATTGTACCTTGAAACATTCTAAATATATTTTTCTAAGAAGTATATAAAATTATTCATTTTCTCCTAAAAGGTCATCGAAAACGAAGAACCATTTCTGAAAAGCAGAGGAAAGTGGAAACCCTTCATCAAATACCTGATCCAAACATTTGATGAAGGATTAAGGTTGGATGTAATGATATAATAAAAAAATGTCGCAGTGATGTATAGCTAAATACTATACATCACTGCTGTCTTAAACACGAAATTTTTTCAAAATGTGATTTTGGAGAATTTACGTTGTTTTTCAAAAATCATAAAATCTCATCTTGATGGATCTTGAATGACTGTGGAGAGGCACGAGGTCTAGTTGACTAAATCCAAGTGGTGATGAATTACCTTTTTCTAGTTTAGTTCGGGCCTCAGTTAAGAGTCTCATTAGGATGTGTTAACGATTACAGTACGAGAGATCACACGGTGGATGCAATAATTCCTGTTAAGCGTCTTCATTCATGGGCTCGTAAAATGTATCATCCGTGATGTGAGTAGGATGAAAGACCTTGCGTATAATACGTGCAAAACTGAATTAACCGCTAAACAAAATAAGCACGTGTTTACGGCATCGTGGAAAGATGTGTCACAAAAAAGTGTTTAACAATTCAGGAAAAGCGGTTACCATCAAAAATTTACACGGTCGATTTTGCTAAGGAATAATGCGGCTAAACCAAGACTGAGGAGAAACGGGGAAACAGGCATAAATGTATGTGGAAGCACCAAAATCTTTTAGTGCTTAGGGCCTCTAAAAGTCTTAATCAGGCCCTGTATATATGCTTCCGTCTATTAGTTATAGACCTGGAATATTTTATAATGCATACATGTTTTCTACACAAATATTTATTTGACAGATTGCAATGGCCAAATTTTCATTATTCTTTATGAAAACATTAAATCAGAACCCCCTCTGTTAAAATTCCGAAATGTCAAACTAGATTAGACAAAGAACTTCTTGATACATTTGATTGAATAAAAAATACTATATCAGAAGAGGAAAAAAGTTCTTTTGTACTTTACATTCCTTTCATAAGGGTTTGGTGCTTCTTTTCTAATTGTTGTTTTGCTTTTACTCCCTTCGTGAGATGGAAAAATGATAAAAAGTGTGCTATCGATGGAAGGGGCAACATGTCTTTTTTTCGTTCGTGAGAAGTCAGTCTCTATCAAAACATTCCTTTCAACGTCTGATTCGAGGGGCAAAGAAATTTCACGTTGTTTTTCTTGCGAATTTTCTATTCCTCTGCTCTTTTCTTTATATCATTTTTATTTTCCTATTTCAAGCCTTCTTTTGTTACCAGCTGCAAGCATAAAAATGAAAATAATCCATAATTCTCATTGCTTTTGGAAGTAGGCGTAATTTTTACTATATTTATTTTTCAAACGGGGCAACAATAACTCGGATGTTTATCAGCTAGAAAGATAAAGGGGAACGGACAGAGAAGGGGGTGAGTAAACGCATGGCCGCATCCAAAGAATACGTCCAAGTCAGCAGGCGAAAGTGGCGCCACTTCCGTTTTCGACCTTGAACTTAGGTGTTCAGTACCTTGACCTCAAACAGTTCTCATCGGATTCGCAATGTGAAAGAGTATTATCTGCCTGCAATCACGCACATTAGGTTATTCATCGTCCAGTGATGACATAACGTCCAGGCATTTCTGTCTCCACAAATGAGTCTGTGCAGCAGCCAGCATGAAACAAAGAATCCAATTGGAATAGTTATGTATGTCTTACAACTAAGAAGGGTGACCATCCTTCCTCGCTAGAGGTTGACAAACTTCTTGGAAATGGTTCGGCGCCACCTAACGATGGTCGCAAACAAATAGAATATCAGCTATGGAGTAATTTCTTTACTTGTTATCGAAAGATAGTTTGTCGTAACAGCTCATGTCTTACGCAAGATTTCGACATCTGGTGCAATGTCATGGCTGGTGTAAGCGATACTATATTTTTCTGAAGAATGATTTGAGAAAATAAATGCAATAAATAAATGCATAAGTGAGTCATTAAAGCAAAGCCTTTCAACAGCATTCGTTGACATTTAAATGCTCTCTGTTTGAATCATTTTTATTTACCTCAGTTCTTTACCTCAGCCGATATCTTAAAAAAACCTCTTTAAGTTACAAAACGTGAAAATGGTAAAAGTATTGGTGCAAATGGTAAAAGAAACGCGAAGAAGTGACTTTTTTAAAACTTTTACGATATATAAACACTGTATATTTTATATTCTGTAGGATAAAGTTACTATAACGTGCAAATTAATTGGGACAAAGTCCCCGGATTTTTTGATAATTTATGTACATACTTTCATGTAGAGTGATCATAATAAAATTAATGGGTAATATGTCTTCCTTCAGCTGAAATGATCTCTAGAAAGCATGTAGGCATTAACACTACTTGTCTTGTGCATATATGTTTTACTTGTTTATCACGGAAGTACACTTTTATAGAGTTCTTAATTATACACTCTTTTGTCGTACAACCTAATTTGCTAAGACATTTCTTGAGAATATGCTGCAAATTTTCAATCCGATTTAAATCTGGTGAATTTCCAGACTAGTCTAGCTTAATAATTTTGTTTTTCTACATGAATTTTATGATAGATTTCGAATTATGACATAGAGCAAATTCATCCTGAAATGTCCCTGCAAAGGTTTTCAAGAATGGCACAATCATACGTTTTATAACTTCTATATACTTTCTAGTAAGAACTCATCATTCCGTCAATAGAAACTAGACTTCCAGCGCCGTCTGCCGGGAAAAATACCATATAAAAACGTTTACATGTGTAACCATAAACAAATAAATATATCAATTGCTGAAAATGGCATTTCCTAGTCATTTACGGTCCAAGATGTGTATTTTTTGTATTCTCTCCTTCCGACTAGCAGTGTGAAGTCTACGGCACACATTTGAAAGATACCAATACGGAATTGATCTCTCTTAAAATCTTTGCTAGTATTTCTGGGATAAAAAATAATATTTCGGACTAGGAATTCATCAGAATTTAGAGTTTCCCCCATTTTCTTTCACATCTGCCCTTTCTTTATCGAGAAAATGACTCAATTTCATTGCGTCTCCTAAGAATTCAAGTAACGCTCGCTTTTCCAATGCCAATGGCGGAAGCTAGTATATTTCTTACAGTCATAGATGTGTGACTGTTGAGTGCGATAATCTTTGATCTCTTTCGAAGCGTTATATCCATTTTTAGTTCACTGAAACTAACGAATGCAAAATGTAGTTAAAATATGCAAAATCGTTCTTTAAACATAAGTAACATTCTTTAAACATAACCTCTTTTTTTCGCAGAAATACGCTTAAAAATGATCATAATCCTAATTTATTCTTTAAACTAGCTCTAAGTAGTCGGAAGCAGGCACTCAGTCAATATTAAGGCAGATAAAACTGCTTTAACAGATAAAACTTACCTTTTTATGAGAAAAAGGGTTTGTCCCAATTAATTTGCACCTTATAGCATTTACAATGTTTTCACCAAGAAAATGCTATGAAAATAAATGCACGGCTTTTCTTATAAAAACTACAATGGAATTCTTGAACAGAAGTTTTAATGTCATTTGCATGCTTCTAATCAATAGCGTTTATTCGAGGGAATACTAAAGAGGATGGATGGATATTAAGAGAATATTATGAAAATTTCTTACGCAAGGATTACAATAAAATTGCACAGTAGGCAGAAATCTCAACAGAAACATACATTTTATGATCATTCATAATAACTACAACGTTCGGATTGATAGCAGATTGAGAAGCAAAGGAATCTTATAAATTTAATTAGCCCAAAGGTAGCGGATATGCTAACTACAGGACTAGGGAATGAATAGATTTTTTAGTCCAAAGGGGCTTTGTCCCAGAAGGACTATTGTTTTCATTGTCGCATTTTGCGTTGGTTCACTATAAATGTCGTTTCGCTTTTCAAATTGTTGTCATCAAATATTAGAGCCCTGTATTATATTTAAAGAAATTAAATTACGAAGAATCTTCGTAAATGTAAGTATGTTCCTCGCATTGTGATAAAACAACGGTTCCTAGAGCCATCAAAATTTGAATAATGTAAGTTTCTACCCTAATATGGGCATTTTCAAGCCAAAATTTGGAATTTGTTTTATTATCTATTTCATATTTTGTAAAACTTTAACGCATTTTTGATTTACAGACTCGACGATTTAAAAGTGAACAATGGCAACACTGTACGGAAAAAAATTACCTCCAGCGCGCGCGACTGTGTATCTGAAATTCTAAAGATATGTTGATTTTAAAATTATTTTGCGATATTGCTGTTGAACTGAATTTTATGGTTTAAGTGCGAAGAAAACGATATTTAATAAATGAAGGTAACACATAAAACATTAAAAAACGCGTTCTTGGGTGTAATGCAAAAATCTGAAAGCTCTCAGATGTTTATTTTCTATTTTTTTATTACTTCTTTTATTTTTAAATATATAGTTGAATAACCGTAAACAGTTTCTTCAAAGGAATGCTTATTGAGGATCACATGCGAAATTTTACCATGAATGTGAACTTCAGACTCTAGAAAGAATAGATTAAATAATATTTTATCGACTTTCCGATATTTGCTAAATGCAATATACACTGGTTTGCAGTCAGAAGCTCCAGAAGGGCTATTAGTCTCGCAACTGCATTTTACGTCGAATCACAAAAAGCGCTGAATCACTTTTCAAATTATTGCCACCAAATATTGTCACGAATGTTATACAAAAATAGATGATTTTAGTGCAATTAACATGTGGAAATGTTGTACTTTTCTGTGTAATGTAACATAAAAAAGTCCAGAGAGAAGGCTATGCCGGAAAAGTAAGAATATAGGGGCAATGAGTAAATGGGTATCTCGGTAATTTGACAAGATATCGCCAAGTTGGCAATAGTTTTGGTGGCTAATTATCGTCGCCATATTTGGCGAGAAATCGCCAAAAGTCGTCAAATTGGCAACATTTTGCTTCGGTCCCTGTATCACCGTAATGGGGATTTAATTGAATAAATGTAATTGATCAATATATCAGCCGTAACCGTAATTCAACCTTCGTATTGCCTTCTTCGAATTTTAAGCAGAAAGTACTAGAAATATCTCGGCGGCCGGGTGAAACTAATAAGGCCGGAGAGAACATCTGCTGTCAGCTGTTGTTGTTTCTATGAGTTGTTAGATAAGCGGGAGTTTGGAGCACTGCTATATCTCCTGGTTAGCTTTGTCTTTGGATGCGCTTTGCATTGCGTTGTGTTTAACGTTCTTAGTAGTTTGAAGTGTAACTACTGATTGCGCTCTCTAATATTGCGAACACCTTTACGAGTATTTCTGTGGAAAATTCAGGAACTCTGAAATGATTCTGTTGATAAAACAAATTTTATCAAACCTACCATCAGACCTATACGCATTCAATCTATTGCGAAACCCTACGCGCACAACAGATTTTGTCCAGAAGTGGGATTGAATGCCAGTGACAAGAGCGATGGATGAGTAATTAAGACAGGTGTTGGCAGCCTTTGTCACATTCAAAGAAGATATAAAAGCTGTTCGAAAAAAGGTGGAAGCTGGCCATGAATCCGTTAAAGTAGAGATGAAAGCTGTTAAAAAAAAAGATGGAAGATGGTCAAAAAACCGTTAAAGGAGAAATGAAAGCTGTTCAAGAAAATATTGAAGCAGGTGAAAAGGACATAAAAAGAGAAATTAGCTGCATGATAGAAAACAAATTTGTGGCTATGGAAGGCAGAATTTATGCGTCTGAAAATAAAGTTGGACAAATTGAAGAAAGAGTTTCTTCTGTCAAAGAACAAATAGAACAGCGAGAATCTGCGGTAGAACAAAAAATTGATTACAGAATTTCTGCTGTTACCAAAAGTTGACACCTTAAAGAAATTAATAGCCACAAAAAGAAGCAATTCTGATGGGTTTAAATTTTTAACCTTGCCTTTTCGTTCCTCGCTAAAGTTATCCACATATGATAGGAAGACTTTCTTGCAAGTGTGTAACACACAATTTTATATTGTGGAGGAATTGAATGGATGGGATTCCCAAGCTAAGGCGTGTCATCTCGGAGAGCAGATGCAACTGATATCCTTCAAACTTTTCCCGGAAACCAGAGGCTAGACTTCGAAGCTGTAGCCGGAGCGTTGGAGCTGCGCTTTATGAAGAAAAGTGTAAAAATTGTATAAAACTTCATTTAAAATCCCGTCAACAAAAGCTCTTGGAAACACTCCAGAAACCAGCCAAGGATGTTAAAAGACTGTCTCATCTCGCCTTTTCGGAGTGCCCATCATAAACAAGGGAAATCCTGTAGCTGCAGTACTTCATCGATGGCAGCCGGGATCCTAAAATACATAAAACTCTGCGAAAGGTGGATGTCAAAGATTTTAAACGAGCTTTAGTGTACGCCATAAAATTCGAGGCAGCCCAGTGAGCAATTCGTAGAGACCCCAACCTAATCAGAGTTGTTCAAACACGGGAGGCAGTGAATCATATGGTTGGTCGTCTAAGTTTTATTTTCGGTGCCAATTTGATCAGACAAGTAAATCCCTTGAGCCGGATGAGGAGTGGCAGAAAAACCTACCATAAAGTGTTGGAACTACGGTGCTGAAGGCGACGTACGAAGGAACTGCAGAACACTCCAAGGCACGGAAAATAAAACTGCGCCCCAGCAAGGACGCAAGAAACAGTGACCATTTCGCCGAATGGAGTTTGAAAGATAATGAGAAGCCCATTTTAAAGCGCTTTAGAGTGCTGCAATGAGTGGTGGCGGTAATAGACTTTTCATCATCGGACACATCAATGGAGTTCCTTGCAATATGATCATCGATACAGCAACCAATATTACTACCATTCGAAAAAATCTGTCTCAATAACTAGAAGGTAAACTTATGTGGACGCCACTGTGCGTTATAGACGGGGTCCGTGACACTTAGCCGACAACCACTTAGCCGACGGGACACTTAACCGACACTAGTTAGCCGACAAGACATTTAGCCGACACGGACACTTAGCCGACAGGATATTTAGCCGACACCGACACTTAGCCGACAGGTCATTTAGCCGACACGGACAGTTAGCCGACAGGACATTTAGCCGACACGGACAGTTAGCCGACAGGACATTTAGCCGACACGGACAGTTACACGACAGGACATTTAGTCGACACGGAACGTTAGCCGACAAGACATTTAGGTACGAGACACTGAACTGTCAAGCCATTTAGTCAACAGGACACTAAGCCGACAGTGATGTTTAGCTGGCACGTAGCCAAATTGAAAAAGTGTTGAAATTTCTCGTCAGGGAATATGATTTAATTTTCGAAAGGAAAAAATAATTTTTCACTTACGTCACGACGGTCACTTAGTTGCATTTTAATATTGTATCTGCAGAAATTGTTCGTAAAGCTTCTTCATTTAATCAACTGGGTTTAAATTCTATGTATATTTTTACAGTGTACTAAAATATGTGCCATCCAATTTCGGTAAATCATACTCAAAAGGCTTTCCGCACGACCTTAACCACGGCCAACTGGAAGAACATACTACTAAGCACGGCCAACTGGAAGAACATACTACTAAGCACGGCCAACTGGAAGAACTAAATTCACGAAGGTCACGCCTTAGCACGATTCAAATCATTTAGTAGGCGCGGGTAGAAAATAAGAGTAGAGTTGAATATCAGCAGCATATGAAGAGTGAAAAATGTAGTTTCTGCGGAAATGTATTCAGTTCTGAATAAAACAAAACCTTAAAGAATATTTGAATTCTGAATAAAACAAAACCTTAAAGAATATTTGAATTCTAAATTAAACATTATGCAACAGTTTAGTGTTATAAACATTAACGTAAGTAAATATTTTAAGCGAGATGCGTGGTTAATAAAATGTTACAGAATCGCGCTTTTAATTTCATACAAATTTGAAAGCATTAAGAACAGCCAGATTGGAAAATTAATATCATTAAGTAAACAAGAAAAATTATTAATGATGTGAAAGTGTTCAAAAGGACCCAGTTGATTAAATGAAGAAGCTTTACGGATAATTTTTGAAGATCCCATATTAAAATGTAATTAAGTTACCGCCGTATTTAGGTTAAAAAAATCTTTTTTCTTTTCGAAATTTAATTCATATTCCTTGATGAGAAATTTCAGTGCTTTTTAAATTTGGCCAATATACACCAAACAGCACGATAAATATCACACAATGCTAAATTAACACAATAATTATAACCACATATGAGATCTTTAAGAAGAAAAATTAATTTTACTGATAGTGAAAATATTAATTAAATATTGAATTTACGGATAAGTCAAGAAATTTCGTAATTCGTAGTAAGATTAAATAATTAGTTCGTACGTGTGAGCTAAAACGTCACTGTCGGCTAAGTGTCCTGTTGACTAAATGTCTTGATAGTTAAATGTTCCGTAGCTAAATGTTCTGACGGGTAACTCTCTGTCTTGGATAAATGTCCTGTCGGCTAACTGTCCGTGTCGGCTAAATGTCCTGTCGTCTAACTGTCCGTGTCGGCTAAATGTCCTGTCGGTTAAGTGTCCCGTCGGCTAAGTGTCCGCGACCGTTATAGACGTAGACGGAAAATTTAACATTAGCATCACGTTTGGAAGTGCCTCCTACCATCACACGGCATATGTAGCAGATATTACAGATCTTCGAATACACAGATTGGACTTGCTAAGGAAATACAATGTTTGCTTGGACCTTTAAAAACAATGAACTGCTTTCCGCCTAGAGGACATAGCCGTACTCGGAATTAAAGATAAAGGAAGATGATTTCACCCGCTCGTCTTCTGACGTGGATCGAAGCAGTTTGACATAGCATAGAATAGACACCGAAGATCATCCACCAATCAAACAACATCCAAGATATCTACCTATTCCTAAATAGGATGAGGTAGGAAAACTTCTAGAGGACATGCAAGAAAGCAATGCCATCGAGACTTTAGCAAGTCCACGGATATCTCCCATTGTCTTGGTCAAAAAGAAACATATTTCAACTAGATTTTGAGTTGGCTATCACCGGCTGAAGGAGATTACGAAGAAAGACAGCTACCTTCTTCCCAGAACTGATGCCATTCTGGAAACGTTTCGCGGAAGCAAGTAGTTTTCGACGTTTGATTTAAAAAGTGGATATTCACAGGTAGAAATACACCCTGATGACCAAGAAAAGACGCCATTTATTACCGGACTAACAGCTTGACAGTTCAAGGTGATGTCGTTTGGATTATGTAATGCTCTGGCAACGTTTGAACGCCTGATGGAGACCCTGTTGAGAGGTCTTTGCTAAGAAGCCTGTCTGATATACCTGGATAACATTAACATAGGCGGCAACAATTTTGAAGAACATTAGAAAATCTTAAAAAGTTGCATCAAAAATTGAAAGAAGCCAATCTAAAGTTAAGTCCCGCCAAATGTAAATTATTCAGATGGGAAGTGACTTACCTTGGACATGTCGTCTTTGCCGAAGTTGTGTGTAGAGATCCAGAAAATGTAACAGTAGAACCAGAAACAGTTTGATAGCATAGAATGGAGACTAGAGACATCCCGAAAATATACATCTGCTGAGAAGTTTCCTGGGGATTTGTATCTACTGCAGAAGATTTGTGAAAGATTTTTCTTCCATTGTAAGACCCATCCGCAAGCTGACAGTGACAAGTAAAAGGTTCTTGTGGAAAGTTCTTTTGGCGAATTTTCGCCAAATGTGTGTGTGTGGGTTGATTTGTCTTCGCTTCAGCTTAGCGCATTGGCGAGAAAGTCATTTACTCCAAAATTAAAAGGACCTGCCCTTCTAATCTTATTTTTCCAGAGCTTTGCCTTTTCGAGGCATTTCTTGTTAAACTCTACGAGAGATGCTACAATTTTGCATATAATTTCACTAAATTATTTACATATCTACAAAACTCATAACAATATTTAATTTGAAATTAAGAACCTTATATTAGAAAGTGCGAAGAGAAAAAAAATGTATGTGGAGTGGATACACTTAGCTGATCAAAGTTTATTAAGGTTTAACAATGTTTTAAGCGAAAATGTTGTGTACAGTGAAGCTTTTGATTAAATTTTTGATTTATTTACTTATTATGCTGCTCATTGTTACTGCAAAATTTCAGTTATGTTACAAAATAAACAATAAAATGATTGATTCACCTATTCTCGTACCAAGTTTCAAAATGTATGTACAACTTGACCTACATCTACATTTTGAGATGGATTTTTTCTCCCATTCTCATTCCCGTGCCATTCATACTGTAGAGAGCTTCCCACATTCGCTTATTTGCTTCATTAGAGAATCGAGAGCCTACTAGTAGTATAATTTTATAGTATTTTGCTATAACTGATGCATATAACTTTCTAGAAAATTCTCCCTCCGAACCATTGTAGCGGTTAGTAGCCTGACTACTATACCGATAAGCCAAGTTTGAATCCCAGAAAAGGCATAGATGTTTGTAAGCGTAGAGTGTTTGTGAGCAATTTCAAAAGCGCACTTAGAAACACCGCAATCTGAAAGTCCTCTTGAGTGGTTGGTGGTAGAAGAAAAGGTGTGGGAAGACCTGGAACTCAAATCATTCTCTGGTATGTTAACTGGAGCCGAACTGCGCAATTAGTGCGGAGGAACTATACCTATACGACCAACAATGAGATTCTGGTGTCTCATCTGCTTCAACCTATATCTGTAGAAAGTTGTTTGATGCGTTTTGGTTTGCAAACAGAGAAGATTCTCAATGCATGTATTGTATTTTAAAGAAGTCTGTTATGAATCTTTGATGGACCAATGAACCAAGAAATTGTTTCATTCTGTTATACTATTTAAATCGGGATTCTTATTACCAGTGAAGGATCATAACTATAAATTTCAAGGAAACCGCGGGGAGGAAGAAAGAGCTAGTCCAATTTCAGAATTGGAAGAAAGCAATATGAGAAAAAAAGCATAAAGCAAAATTATACGAGTAAATCAAACATTTCTAACACGTATGCTGAACATGCTAAGTGAAAGAAAAATATGGTATACATAATTTGTGTTGCTTTAAGTCTTCTTATAGTGAAGAAGCAAAATTTATAGCTTTGAAGTTTACAAATATTTATGGCTATTAAACGGTTTGAAAAGAAATCCTTTTTTCATTTCTTCAGTATTTAAATCCTTTTTTTTCTGATCTTCAAAGATAAATTTTGCTAAGTCTGGAGTAGAGCGCCAGTCTAAAGATTTAAAGAAATTGTGGATTCAGTTCCTGCCAGGCCTACATAGCGCATGTATTCCCTCTTTAATGTAGAGTATTGAAACTACAGAAGGAAGTCAATTTATATGATTTACATGAGGTGTAGACCTTAAAACAAATTCAGAGAAGAGAATAATTTCGATGTAAATGCAAAATCTAAACGTTCCGCCAAGGACTCCCTGAATGTGATTTATAGCTCTTGCGACTCGCTTGTTCATATAATATACGGAGGTAGGGAAAATTACAACTCCATGACCTCAAAAGCCATGTTATGCCTTCTTTCCGCTTAAGTGAAGAGGACGTTAATAAAAGATTATAAATTTCTCGATGACTGGGGAGAACGAGGACAATCCACATGAAATGGTGACTATTAGCAAAGTCTACCACCGGCCCCACAATAATGACCTCGAGTACGGAAACCATCCGCGTCTTGATTTGGTTGAGAGGATACTCGGCACAGGGCGTCGAGAGATATGGGTCAAATGTTAAATCTTCCAGAGTCCGGTGGTTTTGCTAGGTGAAAAAATATTAAGCCCTGGAGAAATCAGGACCTGGCTTGTGTCCAATTCAGTTATGCTTCAGAAGGCGCCCTTGTTCTTTTCGGGTTTGTTGTCGCGAAAGCGAAAATAGAGGCCACCATTGATATGAAGAGAGTTTCTTTCTTTTTTTTTACCTTTTTTATCTAAACCCACAAGCCTAAAATATTTCTGTTATTAAATTTTAATTCAGGAGAGAGTGCATTATCCTAATCAAATACGCTTAAACTGGACGTGTTGGTGTGTAATGAAATCTAATTTCGTGTAATGAAATCTAATTTCGTTCTATAATGTAATTTTTATGACATTTGGGCAATGGTAAATGAGAATGTATGCTATTTGAAGGATTTGAAACAGTAATTAATATTACCATATTACTTTTCAAAAGAAATTCCTTTTCAAAGAAATTCCATCCAGCACATTACGCTATCAGCATATTAAAGACAGGAATGAACGTTAATGTGAATCGTTTCATGACAAAACAAAATCAACAGGAATATTAATCAAGCCGATTCAGCAGATGTTACAGCTTACAGGAAAAACGTCACTGACTTTTCTACCTTTCAATACTTTGTAGCGTCACTAGGTTATTTTGAAGGAGGAGATGGGGAAAATGTGCAAAGCCTTCACCGGGTCTTGAAGTCTGGACCTTTCGAATACACGTCCAGTTGCTTCCATTTACACTACGAAGGCATGCGGAAACGAGGAAGAAAATACCTTATATACTCCCCCTTTTAAAGGGCGACTGGTGATGAGGGGATTCAAATCCCGAAGGTAACAAATTATCGTCCACCACTTTTTAGTTCGGGCGCCACTTGTAGAGTCATTAGTTTATTTTGAAGCCAGAGATGGGAAAAATGTGCACTGCCCTCGCAGGGACTCCAACCCTGAACCTCGAATACGTGTCGAGTGTGCTTCGAATTACAGCACGAAGGCACGCGAAAGGGTATCTTTCTCGAGAGAAAAATAGCTTACATACTCCCCATTTTTAAAGAGCGACTGGGGATAAGGATACCCATTCGCCAGATGCTGGTGGCGACAAATTATCATCCACTACCTTTTAGTAATAGTTCCATTTTAGTTCAGGAGCCAGAGTATTTTCTCCCTGCTTTCTACATGCCTTCATGGTGTAACCGTAGAGCTCTCAGCGGTTATTCGAGAGGTGCAGGTTTGAGTCTCGGTGAGGACATTGCTCATTTTCCACGTCTCCAGAATCAACACAACCTAATAAATCTACAGTGACGCCCGAACTAAAAAGGTGGTAGATGGTGATTCTTCACCACCAGAATTTTGCAACTGGTCCTTAAAAGGGGGGTATATAAGGTAGAATTTAAGTCGATGTTTCATCGACTTCGAGAAAGAGCCTGAGTTCCTGACCAGCGCGCGTTTGCCTTTTGGCTACGTCTGTCTTAGCTATTGCTACGCTCGACCATACTTTAGGCCCTTGTTTGGCTTCGCCGACTTAATTAAGATTTAGGGGCCAATTACTTGGAGTCTTGATAGCTTCGGCTATATCTTTCAGTTAGCTTTAGTTAAGCTTAGTTAAGTTTTATTTCCTATTTATTTGAGTTCAAGCCCATGTGGAGGCTTTGATGTACATTCCGAGCTAGGAGTTAATTGTATCATATTTATTCTGAGAAATAAAGGGTAGTTGACCCTTCGTAAGTCTTACGTCTCCATTCACACACTTAAACGATTATTCGCTTGTTCGTGTTTGTGAGGTTCATGGATTGAACACTGAATTAAATAAGTAAAACCCCACAAATAATTTAACACGAAATGATATTGGCTGTAAGTTTTGTCTTTTCTTAAATAATAGATTGAATATTAAGTAAAACATCATTTATATATTTAATAGAAAGCAACTTTCAAATTATGAACGATTGTAAGATATAATATTTTCCCTCTTAAGTTACGCTTCGGAAAACGATACTCATCTTGTATGTATTTGTAGCTTAGCACATACATATTAAAATAATTTACAACTTATTCTTTAACATTTACATTAAAAGAAGCCATATTTGTTTAAAGTTTTACCTTGAAATAATGTGTTTAAGTCATTTAACTGAATTTCTTCTTTAAAACCTTCAACACTCCAAGCTCATGTGCATGAGGCCGTGGGCTTGAATTCGATGAGCAGACTGCCTGCATGCTTATTTTCGTGGTTTTCCCCTGTGTAACGTAAATATGAGCCCATTTCTCTTAGAATGCCCTCCAGAAACGCATCACTTCTTTGAGACTTCTCGCGGGGTTTTTTTTTACTTTGAACATATACGATCTCTCCTTTCACAACAAATGTACAACACGGGGCTTACAAAAGTAAGTTAATTAAACATTACATGCAGAAATAAAACGAACAAAAACAGAGAACAGCAGTCTAGACTTTGCAAAAACAATAAGTTCTCTGGCCAAGTCATGCTAAGCTTTTTCAAATCGGTTTGCGAGGCCGTCGAAGGCAAGACAAGAAAAAATTAAGTGTTCCACATCTTGAAGTACTTTTAAACACTCACATAAATTATCGGAATTTAGATTGAAACGAAACAGATAACTTGCAAATTTACCACTGTAACCAGATAAAAACTGAAATACTTTAAAATTAATAAAGAGGAGAGACTCGGAATGGTAATTGGAAGAAATAAACGTTTTGGTTTCCTCAGAATTACAAGATGAAATAAATTATTCATTTTACTTAGATAAAAGCTTTTTATAATAAACGGGCTTCCAGTAACTCTTTGGAATGCTGATATTGATATCAATGTGTAAATTTAAAGCATCTTTAGCTAAGAAATCATCTCTTTCATTTCCATAGAATCCATGATGACCACGCACATAAGCAAAACCGATATCCATTTTCTTATTTCTATGCGAGCTAACAGCAACCGGAGTTTTGATTACTATTTTATTGCTGTTGTCAATACTGTGCAAAAGATAAAGCCAAGAAAGAGAATCAGGGCCCATAAGGTACCTTGAGAATGCTGTCGCATCGCCCTTATTTGTAGAATTATCAAAAATTTAAAAGTGAAGCTAAGCAGGTCGCCATTTGTTTACATTTTAAACTCTTAGTAGAATAGTGAATTATGTCAGTCTGTGCACCAACTTCAGCGTTTTCTTGCCGAGTGGTACCGAAAGTTAACTTTCAGTTTTGTGCATAGAAAAATCTGTCTTCCTGCCCACTGGCAGAATTGCTTGTTTTGGCGTAGAAACTAATTTTAATCGCAAAACATTATTTATTAACTGTTTTTAACTGTATTCGGTGTTTTAGAGATTTTGTATTTTACAATTTTTAATGAAAATGTTTTGAATAATTGTAGAATTGTATAACGTAAATCTAGCTTACTTATGAATAGAGCTGGCAAAACAGAACCTGTTAGAACCTTACGATAATTCAGTGAAAATGCTTTATACAGTTTAATAACCCAGTGTCTTTAGCCCATCGAAGAGGTTTTTAGTGTAAGATTTAAAAATACATTCAAAATTCTAAATTATTTTCCTTTTAAATGTAGCAATACAAGGATATTTATACTTTCAAAACCTAAGAAAGTTATACTGGAATGATCGTTTCCCGTGTTTTTCCGTATTAAATCTCAAGGCAAAATGACACAATTGTAAGAAAGAATGCTTTGGAAGTGCTGCCAATATTTTAACAACTGCTTATAAAATTAAATTCATTTTCATTCCTTTTTAGGAATGTTATTGACGAATGTACACTCCAGGAATGAATTCAGCTTGAAACAATAACGTCTGAAACATCTAAACACACAATGACATTAAAAACATAATCCATTAATGATTATTACATCCATGGAATCCAAACTACATAATTAACTCTCATGTAAATGTATTGCAGGAAATAAAAATAAAACCCTGCTATTTTTTAAATGACTAAGTTGCGTGTTTAAATTTATGTACTTGTAGTAATTTTATTTTAAAATGTTATAAAATCGAATAATCAGCTACCACTTAAAGTTATTAATTTTTCAAGAAGTTGTATAAGTACTCGGAAAACTATTCCAATAACAGTTCATCACTCAGAAATACACAGAATTAAATCACACAGAATTATTTCCAATAACAGTTCATCACTCAAAGCAGCATAAAATGTTATTGAAATAAAAAGAAATGTGAAATATAATAATTATAGAAAATAAATATTCGTAAGAAGTTTCTTGTTCTACCATTTAGCCGAGACTTGCAAATATCATAATCAAACATTTACAGCTCTCCTTGTTCCAAACGATTTTGTTCTTTTTCAGAAGTGGTCATCATAACGGTTATATATGGTTATGAAGTGGTCATTTTAACGGTTATTAAATATGGTTAATACCATATTTACAATTTTTACGCTTTCAAAAAGCACTGATCGTCTGCGCAGGTGGTTGCCATCAAAAGTTTCACTTTTATTTTATTTTTGAAACTACTGAAATGTTGGATCTTTGTTGCTTTACAATTTTCCTGCTGCGAAAGTAGCAACTGCGGTGACATATGACATATTCAAAAGCAACAAATAAATACTTTTACGCAATCCGAACTTGAACTTTTAACCAAGTTTTATTGCTTTGCTATTCTGGAGAACGTGTCACAAATTCTTTTGAATTACTTCGAGATTTTTCAATAGATGATAAAATATTTCATTTCTCAAGTTGGAAGCATCAATAAATCTACAAATTTGAATTGACTGACTGACTGGGAAAAAATAAAAATAAATATACTACATTCAAAAAGCAGCAGTTTATTTTCATCTCAGATAAATTATTATGCGTTATTCAACAACAATTACAGGCCTACAGAACTCTACATTTTTTTATACATGGCCTTACGCAGCAAACATACACTCACGTTTGTGAAAATTGCAACACCAAGAAGGAATCGTCATAATTGAATGCAATTTATTACACAGTTGAGTGGTAGTGGTACAAATAAATGATTAAATGTTCAAAGCAAACAAACAAGAACAAGAGATCAGAATCAGTATTTTGTGTGGCCACCACGCGCCGCAATAAGTGCTGCTACACGACGTGGCATGGAGTCAAACAAAGTTTGAATGTCTGACTGAGGAAGAGCATTCCATATCGTTTGTACGCGTACCCAAAGTTCGTCTGCAGACGCAACAGGACGAGGATCACGAGCAAGACGCCGACCAATGACATCCCACACATGTTCAATTGGCGACATATCCGGGGAACACGCAGGCCAAGGAAGAAGCTGTACCTGCTGCGCTGCAAAGAAGGATTTAACAATCCGAGCAGTATGAGGGCGGGCATTGTCCTGTTGAAATACAGCGCCTGGCAAGCTTTGAAGGAAGGGAACAGCTTCGGGCTGTAGAACTTCACGGATATACCGGTTGCTGTTCAGATTGCCCACAATTCGTAGCAATTGAGATCGTCTATGATATGCTATGGCGCCCCAGACCATAACTCCGGGTGTTCGTCCACTGTGGCGTTCGATAATGCACTCCGGAAGGTGGCGTTCACCGGCATAGCGTCTGACACGAATGCGGCCATCATGGTACCACAAATTAAAGCGGGATTCGTCAGAAAACACGACATGCTGCCAATCAGCACGCCAGTCTCTATGCTGATTGGCCCATTGTAGCCGCAGGCAGCGATGGTCGTGCGTTAGGGGGATCCTGTATAAAGGAGTCCGTGCGCGCAGTCCGCACTGCAGCAGACGTCTACGAATTGATGAAGCACACAATGAAACACCTGTAGCTATTGACCACAGCTATTGACCAATTGTCTAGAGGAAGCTGTACGGTCCGTCCCCGCCATGCGGACCAGGTGTCTATCATCGCGAGCTGACGTCACATTTCGGGGTCCACTCCCGGATTTCCGAGTTGTCCGACACTCGTCCGTCCACTGCTTCCAAACGCGCATCACTGTGCTGCTGTTACGCTGCACACGAGAGGCTACTGCACGATACGACAATCCAGCTTCACGAAGGCCGATGATTCTCCCTCGTTCAAACTCTGTAAGTTGTTCAAATCTCGCTCTCTTTCGTCGACGAGGCATAAGTACAGGATACAGGAGACCATCAATAGAGCAGCTGCACCATCTTTTCGACTTTCAGCTTTTGTGCTCTATTGATGGAAACTATCCACCATCCGCTATCAGCGGCATTTATTTGAAATAAAATTTTACAGAGTTACAATGAATATACAAATATACATATGACATACAGAGGCTGTTTCCAATAAAGTTCATAACAAAAATATTAAGAGAATTGTTACATGTGTTGAAAAATTTATGTTTACAGATTTTTATATATTAATTTTGAAGAATAACCAAATTATATACTATAAAATATCATTATACATTTTAAAGAATTTAGACAAATATAATTTAGAAATATATAAGCCAAATTAAAAAAAAGAATGAGAAAAACACTAAATATAGAAAAAAATTAAATCAGTCTAGAAATAATTTAGTAGTCTGTAACTGTAGAGATAAGTAAAAGGTAAAAGGTAAACAATCCTTGAGCAGAAAAGTATGTCTTGAATATATGAAAAGAACAGTCCTTGAGTTGTAGTCTTTAAATTAAAAATATTTGAGTAGTAATTAATTGAAGTCAAGATAATTGACATATAAACATGTACAATTATGAAGACAGTAAAATTAGAGAGGACGTAATTAGGATAATTAAATTTTCTACATTAATAAATTCAGGAAAATCATGATGATTTCATATTACACGAAGTTTTGAGAAAGTATGAATCCTTAGTTTACAGAAGTTCCCAAGTGGGAGGGAGTAAGCTATGTAAATATTTATGGCGCTTTGAGATTGTCACAATTTAAAGATAGATAAGTTATAAGTGACTGCAATTTTTTACGAAGTATATTACTTTTCTTAAATTGCTTGAACCAAAGAGGAGCAGATGTTGCATTATATGGTTTAAGATGAAATTCTTTAGTAATTTCACAGTGAAACAGATAATGGTCTATTGTTCCATCGTGTCCACAAATGCATTGGCTTGAAGAATGTAATCCAAATCTATGCAGGTAGAAAGGAAATGGACCATGACCTGTGAGTAGAATTGTGATTGCACGTTCAGTAGATATTAGATTTCTTGAAGGAGTTGGAATAAATAAAAAGGTGCGTCTGCCTGTCGTATCAGAGATCCATTTTTCTTTCCAAAGGGTTTTGAGATCATCTTCTAGTTCGTTATTCAAATATGACAGAGGATATGGTAGAAAATGTTGGGGAAGTGAAGGATTATTTGCTGCATATTTTGCCAATTGGTCTGCCATTTCATTGCCAGTTGTACCTGAGTGAGCTTTAGTCCATTTAAATTTTGGTCTGAGATTAAGTGTAAATAGAGATAGAAGATGATGTATGCGACGTACTATTGGAGATCTGCTATGGCCAATTATTGCAAAGATGCTAGATGCACTATCAGTAATTATGATACTTGTTAGTGAAGTATCTTTCGCATACTTTATTGCTTCTTCTATTGCAAAAAGTTCTGCTTGGAAGACCGTATTATTTTGATAAAGACGAAAATACCTTTGTTTTAATATATTATTATTTTGGAATACACAATAAGCACTGCCAACGCCTGAATCTGATTTGGAGCCATCAGTATAAATTTGAAGATTGAAATTATAAATTGATGAAGTTGCAATTAAAGATTTTGTAATAAATTGAGAAGGTTTTAAATACAGATTGTGTTCTAGGAATTCATAATTATTTGGAGAGTAAAGGTTATTGTTAAATGAGCTTGTGATACGTAATCTTGAGACTTGGACTTTTGTGGCTTCTTTTTTGATTGAAAGATTGATGGGTGGTATACCAGTGATGATTTGAAGTGCATTTGTAGGAGTAGTTCTGTATGCTTTCGATATTAATAACAGAAATGGTCTTTGAGCGGATTGTAAGTGTCGTTGAGCGTGGGTGTTCAAGTTATTACCCCAGGCAGAGGCTCCATGAAGAAGTATTTTTTCAATTACTGTAGAGTACCATATTTTTTGGAATATTGGATTGATGCCCCAAGTACTTGAACAAGTGGAGCGTAGTGAATTGGAAAGTATAAGCGTTTTGGTTTTTAAGTATTTGATATGTTGATGCCACGACAGATGGTTGTCTATTACTATGCCAAGATAAGTTAAGCTTTTATCAAATTTGATTTTATTTTGAGATAATTTTATAATAGGATTTCTTATATTTCTTGCTGAAGATCCTGTTTTTGGTATATATAGAGCTCTGCACTTTTCTACTGAAATTTTGAGTTGATATTGTTTAGCCCAATTGCTGAAGATAACTAATGAATTATTAGAATTTTCTTCTATCATTTTTCGATTACTGCCGCAGACTATAAGAAGAAAGTCATCAGCATAGGCCTGTGCATGAGTATGAGGAATATGATCATATGAGAATAATACGGTATTGGCGATTAAGTTCCAAAGGGTTGGTCCCAGGCATGAGCCTTGTGGACAGCCCTTGGTAATTTTATAATTTATTATACCACTGTTTGAAGTATATTGTAGATTTCTATTATGTAGGTAGTCTTCTATTAATCGTAAAATATCTTGAGGACAGTCGATTGACTTGAGGATGTTGATTATATCTTTCCATCTTATTGAGTCGAAAGCACATTGAATATCCAATGAAATTATTATTGAGTGCCGTTTTTGATGTTTATTGAATTGGATAACCTCTAAGAGTTTCTGAAAAGCGTGATCGACTGATTTATTTGGGATGAATCCAAATTGGTTTTCGTGGATAATTCTATTTTTATGTAAATGAAAAGATAGTCTTGATAATATGATTTTTTCTAGTAATTTTCCAAGGGAGGGGAGGAGACATATTGGTCTGTAAGATAAAGGATTGTCCATGGGTTTATTCTTTTTGAGAAATAAAACTATTTCTGCATTTTTTAAAACTGTAGGAAAGGTATTGAATTTCCAACAAGCTGTAATAAATGATTTGATGATAATTTTATTAGAGTAAAAAATTTGTTTTAAGATGATATTGTCTATTCCGTCTGGACCTGGAGCCTTTTTATCATTTAGTTTTCTTATGATAAAGTCTATATCATCCAAATTTGGAATATTTTCGCTATTATAAATTGCATTATCTTCTCTATTTGAATGATATGGATAATCTTCTTGTGGAATTAGTTCTGAAATGATTTTGAGAGCGACATCTGCAGAGGAACTAGTTCCAGGAAATTTGAACACTGATAATGTTGCTGGATTAGATAATTTATTATAAGCCATTTTAAAGGCAGATCCATAAAGATTAGATGTATTATTGCAGAAATTTTTCCAACTGGTAATTTTAGCTTGTCTGACATTTCTTTTGTAAAGAGCTCTAGCTTTTTGAAATTGAATTTTGTAGTAACTTCTTTCCTCATCATCCAAACAAGACGTAAACCTCCTGCGGAGGCCTCTTACTTTACTACGTTCCTCAGTTAACTTTGTATTCCACCAATTTAATTTAAGTTTATTAGAAACTGATCTTTTTTTATAAGTGGAGTTACATATGTTATGAATAATATTAATGAAGTATTCAACAGAATTGTTGACATCATTTTTTGAAGAAACAGAATTAAATGACGAGATGATACTTTTAGAGTGATTTCGTAGTATTGTTCTGAATTGGCGATGGCCTCCATATTGTGTCTTGAATCTATGTTTAATTGTATAAATAATATTTGCGTGTAGGTTAAAGGTAATGAAGCGGTGGTCACTTAACGATTCTTGCTCGGAAACAGACCAGTTGTTAATCAGAGCTGCTATGTTAGAAGATGCTAGAGTGAGGTCTATCCATCCTTGTCCGAAAGGTGTAAAGAAGGTTGGAGGACTATTGCAATTATTTAAGATTGCGAGATTGTTTTCATGGATAAAGTCTAAAAGAAGTCGGCCTCTATTATTTTCATTAGGTGCTCCCCAGACTTGACTTTGTGCGTTGAAGTCACCTGCTATTATGTGATGAGAATGAGCAGGCAGATGAATTGTGTCTAGTTCTTGAAATATGTCTTGTAGATCGATGGAAGGAGGAGCATAAACAGAGGTACAGTAAAGTGGTAAGTTATTATTTTCTATTTTGATTGTTACTGTGTGGAGAGTAATATGCGCAGTAATTGGTTTTAATGGTCCATTATAAATTATTGTGGATTTGTTGGAGTAAGAAAGAATAGAGAATAGGTCAGTAGGAATTTCTAATTTTTGGTTTGGAAGGATGTAAGGCTCTTGAGCAAAAATTATTTGTATATTCTCTTCTTTGACATATTGCAGAGCATTTGGGAGTGTGATTTTTGATCTTTGGAGATTTATTTGTAGCATTTTTAAGTCCTTGAAAGATTCCATTAATAAGTGGTTTTTGATTTAATCTTTTCAACCTCTAGTTGATAGGAAGGACACCTGACGTCGTTTGCGCTATGGAATATATCAAAATTTGTATGGAGATGGTTATTATTTACCTGGCAGTTAATACATCTTGGGTTTAATTCCTGGCACTGAGTAACATGGTGGCATTCACCACAGAACATGCAATGGGTCCAGTTTGAGCAATATTTGTAGTTGTGATTAAAATCCTGACAATTAGTGCAGCGTCTAATCCCATAGTTTTCCGTAATACGGATGAATTTCCAACCGATTGAAATTGTTTTTAATTTTTGTAGACTATTGAAGGCTGACGGTGTACATTCTAAGATCCATTTCGATGTGTTTTCTGAGCGTTCCGAAAGTTTGTGGATAAGTGTAAATGAATGACTTGGCAGGCTTGTAGTCGATGTCAATAAGTTGATAATATCTAGCTCCGTATATTGAGTGGGAACATGGTGTAGATTGCACCTAGGTAATCTGGGTATCGAGATCCTAATAATTAAGTCCTTGACGGTGCTGTTGAAGACCTTATCTTGTAGAAGATGTACATCAGAGTTATTGTAACATGAAACAGCAATTCCACCTCGTCTGAGTTTGGTAATCTTTGCGAAATTTATGTTGAGAGTATCAAGTGGAAGGCATTGGTCTAGATCCTCTAGAAGTTTGGTAGTTGTATTATTACCTTTAGGGTACAGCAGAAGAGCTGGTAATTTTTTATTTGGTATTTTGTCATCATACTTAGAATAGCTGTCATTAGACATGTAATGAGTAGATGAAGTCTGATATACTCTAGCTGAATGATCCTGATGTTGACAAGTTTGAAATTCTTCGTGATGTTGATCATCCGTTTGGGATTCTTGAAATTTGCTGTCTGGAGTTATTTGGTAAGATTTGTCTTCTTTTGACACAATAGCTTTTTCATTGATCAAAGTGCATTTAGAGGGTGATATTTGTGTAGAATTATCGACTTGAGATTTGATGTCTTTCGTATTTAGCGCAGCGTATTTCAAGTTATCAAAGATCCGTTTTAATTTGTCTTGCAGTTTTAGTGGGATAATAATTTTCGAACCTTTTTTTGTTTTCAAGAGTTTAATTCCTTGATTATAGAAATGATCTATGGCGCTGATACGATCTGACTGATTTTGAATATCTTGGGATTCATCTATGATAGATTCAGTCGTAAGATCGAAGTCGTAGTCAGAGTTATTATCTGACATTATGTCGAGATGACTCATTATATGATGAAGATATATGATAGTTATTACAGCAAAAAGTAAGAAAATTTATGTTTGAATAAAGAAAAATGTTTTTATAGAGGTAGTAGATGAATATGATTATATAATCATTAAATAAACATGATATACATATCAATATCAATGGAACGTCTAAGGTAATATTATACTATAGTAATTAAAAACATAAAGACGATATATATGGTAAACATAAGAAAAATGACTTACAATTACTTTATTATGACTGAGGAAGTAGATTTAATGGTGATGTAATAAATGTAAGGTTTAAGTTATTGTTACGAAAGTAGATGAAAGTTGTTTTTAGCAAGTTGCCAAATTATGAAAGTAATTTTATGTATAAAAATAAATTATTTAGCAATATATGTTTATATAGAATTTTTTAAATGTGGTATAAATTTTGTGGCTGGAATAAATACTTATTTATGCATTTATAGTAAGTGCAGTTTCATATTTGCGCATGTGCATTGTTAGCAAGTAAATTCTATGAAATTTAAATATTTAAAGATACAAGAAGAAAATTAAGAAAATTAGTATAACTTTTGAAGTATTTTAAATACAGAAATAAGACTTATATCAAAGAGAGAGAGAAATTTAATTTATAAAATTATTATAAGTTTATCAAATTTTAACCAAGCTAAACAGTTGCAAATTTAAAATATGTGCATATCCATTACAGTTATAGCAGTATTCAATAGTTGAAACAATGAAAAATTATTGTTTTTAGTATCAAGATATTACTAAAATTTCAATTAAAAATGGTAATTACTTAAACAGGTCTGAATTATATGTAATAAAAGTTATATATTTGAAGAGAGAAAAACTTTCTCTATAAAATTATAATAATAAAAAGGTACAAGGGATTAAAATAACATAGTAAAGTGAAGAAAACGTTATGAGTTCATATTGAACTTGGTTAAAAGTTTTACCTATCCAGGGAATTAAAGATGGAACTACTTGTTGGTTAATTAACCAGTAATGATAAATTACACATTCTTGAGCTTAGTAGCAATATGTTCCTTTTCTGATGGGCTTTCGAATGAGATAATTCTTATTGGATGGAAAGTAATTTATCCGCACATTAATGATCCCAAAGTGAGAGAGCAAAAACTTCTAAACAACACAGATGGTAGATAGTAGCCATTGGTAGATAGTAGCCAGATGGTAGATAGTAGCCAGATGGTAGATAGGCATAAGTACAGATTGAGTTAACGTTTACCACTAGCAGATAACCACCGATAACTATACACGCCTCGCTACAGCCGTCTATTTATTCGGATCCATCAGCCGTTCAGAGGGCGCTGCTCAGCATACGCATGCGCTACGGATTTGCAATTCTAATCATTTGCATATCATGCGCTGCTTTGCATTTCCTGAAAATTTCAGCTCACTCGCGTAAGTCCTTCATGGTGTTGCAATTTTCACAAACGTGAGTGTAAATTACTCTGTGTAATGAGTGAAGAATATTTCAGAGAACTTGATAATAATAGTTAGCTTTACGTGAATTATGAGTTGGAAAAATCGTTTTGCAGATTAACCTTCGCATCATGAGCAGAAAAATCGGAATAAAATTCTTTTTCTGTCGCCCTTTCGATAGTCAAATTAGAACAGCTTTGAGGTAAATTTACTGCTATCATAAATCAATAAGACTTACAGCTTAAATGTGACGTTTTGTTGTTATGGAATTACTGAAATGCGAACTATAACAACAGAAAAACATTTCTTAGAATATAAGTTTTTTATTACAGGTAATCACAAATATTTTACGATCATTATTTTTCTCCACAGAGTTAGAATTTTATTTAAAAACGAAAAGAGAGAGATATTAGGCATTCCATTCTAGTATAATGAGCTGATATATTTTTGAAAATATTGAAATTCAATGGATAACAACAGATGTATTACCGCAGCAGCATGTTACCCCATTAGTTATTGTGTAACAATTTTCAATTTTTTTTACGACAGCAGCACGTTACCCCATTAGCTATTGTGTAACAATTTCCAATTTTCGCAGAATATTAAACAGCTGAGGTAATGCAGGGAACATCGAATTTATTACTCGGAAATATTTTAGTATTTTAATACCAGTGAATACTAACACATTTCTACCGTGAAAATGCGCTACCTTACCTAATATTTGAATTCAATAACAGGCTTTAGTGTGCATATATTTTGGCTCTACTGCAGTTTGCACCAATAAATAACCTTTTAATGATCTTCTGACAAGAAGATTAAGCAGAAGAATAAATAAATAAGATCAACATTATCATATGAACGCTTGAGATGATGACCGATCCGTGACTGGAAGATACAAGTTCGTTCTTTTGGAAATGGCTGCATAATCTGGTTTAAAAATTTTTTAAAGGCATAAGTCTGATTTTTATCACTCGTTGCTTAGTTACTTGTGCCAAGAACTTTTAATGGATGCTTAAAGTATTCTACCTAAAAGATAGTTGCAGATTACTTCACTGAAGAATATAATCTTAAACTCTGTTGTCTGAGATGCAGTCTGAAACCGCATCAATTATAATACTTATATTAGACAACATAGCCAATTTGTTCACGTAGATCTCAATGTAGAGTTAACAGAATTCTTATTTTACAAGCCTATTATTCATTTTTTTCATAGAGATAGTCACATACAAATAATTATTTATATTGTTAAATAATGAAGAATCTGTACGTATGCAGCACATTGTGGAAAAACTGTGACATATGGAGTTGCAGAATGATTAGGTTTTCTTTGAAGCAGGAGACGTGAAAAACGTGCAATGTATTCCCCGGGGCTCGTACCTGTACCTCCCGCATACGCATCGAGTGTGCTACTGTTGCACCACGAAGACATACTTGAAGGAGGGAGAAAATACCTTATATACTCTCCCTTTTAAAGGGAAACTAGGAATTAGTGGACCCAGTCTCTAAGTCCTGGTGGTGACGAATTATCATCCACCATCTTTTAGTTTGGGGGGGAGGCCACTGTAAAGTCATTAGGTTTTTTTGGGGGGGAACTGGAGACTTCAAAATTGTGCAGTTCTCGAACCTGGACATCCTGAATGCGCGCTGAGTGTGCTACCGTTACGCCATTGAGGCATGCTGAAAGAGAGGGGAAAATATCTTCTAAAGTCACCAAACTGTGACCCACGCTTAGTCCTTGACCAGCATATGCGCACCTTGAAGCCGGAATTAGTTTTTAAAATTTTTTATTTCATATTTTGTGTGTATTTTGATTAAAAAGTCAGGGATATAAAAGCTTTGTATTGCTACTCCATAAGATATAAGATATTTATGAATGAAATTCAATCAGAAAACTCAGCGATGTAAAAGAAGTACGCTGTTCTCCCGCAAAACTCAATATATTTGTCTTCGAATTTAATTAGCGAATTCAGCGGTATATGTTTCCACTATTCGAATTAAAATATTTTTATCTTCCTCGCGGCAATGTGTTGTCGTTAAGCCCTAGATGCTATTTCATTTGTCTTCCAAAGCAATAAACGCAAATTCGTCTCTATCATATATCTTTAATTGCCAGCTATACCCTTGCAATTACATTAGCTGGATTCATTAAAATCATTATATACATGCGTATACATTTTCTGTTTTCACAATAATTAAGTCAAGCAATTATATATATACATATATTTTTTTTAAAGGGCTGACCACGCAATAGGTCAACACAGGAAAAAAAACTTTTGTTATGAAGATTAATGTAGAAAACAGTGATGCTAAAATTCCAGAATCGCAGCATTATTATATACGCCATAATGTATCTGTATGTTTATCTGTATGTTTAATAGAAAAAAACTCGTTTAGATCTCAGACGGTAAGCAAGAAAAGACAAAGAATCAAACAGTAGATATGAAGGAAGGGAAACAGATAAGATCTTTGTAGATAACATTAATGAATTTGTTTCGTAGCTCTGAAAAGCAGTAAATGGAGCAAATGATCATTGAAAATTTTCCTTATACGTAACCCGATCGCTTCTACTGAATTTGTACTACTGAAAATTAAGGACGGTATGTTCTATTTTCACTATAATTACTGCTACTAAGAAGTATGATAGATTAAATAATTTTACTAAATAATTGTTTTTTCTCTTACCCATTTGAAAATTTTGTAAGGTTTCATGGGCATTCGTCTTAATTCTTTATATTTCTTCCCTCGTTCTTTGCATTTTATTTCATTTTAAATCGTTGATTACTATCCAAATTCAGAATTTCTCTACAGGTGTTTTCGGTCTTATATTCTTGGATTAGATTGGATTGCTTAGAGAAGACGAAACGTACAAGAGCTGCTAGTACATTCTATCTCCATTCTAATTTCGAAAAACAGTGCTGAGAGGAATGGAATCCGAAGGTCTCACGCCTCTCTTCCCTTTCTAAGAAGTTCTGTAGAAGGATTTTGAGTTGGCAGATTATATGTGCCTTCATACGACAAGACACTTCAGTTACAAACGTCCATGCTTTACTCAGGATTCTAACTCGAAATCAGCAAAGTGTAAAACTCGAATACTGTCCGGAGCGGCAAAAAGATGACTGGCTTTTATTTAAAAAATTCTAATGAGAAATGCTTTAAAATTTATTATTACCGAGGACCTTCGGTTCTATTTTTAAAGTGAGAAGCGGTTCCATCCATGCAAGTACCACGCAATCATATAAGTATTTTGTTTTTGTTAATTCTAATTTTAGCTCTTCGTGTTCAACAAAGTATTCCACGAAGCTTATACAAGTAAGTTACATCACTAACAAAAACCAAAATGTACAATAGCTCTGAAAATGGCTAAAAATGATTAAAATTTAATAAATAAATTCAAATAATAAATAAATAAAAAATAAGCAAAATAAAAATAAAATAAAATAAAAAAGTAATAAACTAGTGAGAACTCAGTAATCTACTGAGAATGAAATTTCGAAAAGCAGAAATTGTCTCTTTAGTCCCCAAAATGTTCAGAACAATTTGGTGGTCAAGATAAAGACAGATGCTTCAAAGTTGCCTAAAGTATCTTCCTCTACTGGACGTGATGAATGCACTCAAGAAGAAGATGCTTAACATCCTCATCGTCACTACTGCAGCTGCACAAACACTTAAAGCAATAATCCCTTTAAATAGCTCTTAAAATTACCATGTCCAGTCAAAAATCGAGTTATTTTAAAATATGTTGAAAATTGAACATTTTTTTTTATTCTGTGAAAAGATTCTAGAAATAAAAACTTTTGGTGCAGTGAAGTCAGATATTTTCTGTTCAAAATACAGATAGCATGATTTCTATTAAAGTGCTTCCAGTAAGAAACAGGAACACCAAGATTTAAATCAGTATGAAGTTTCTTGGTTAGCTTTGTTTAGGTTAGCATCAGCTCTCTCATTTCCAAAATTTCCACAATGTAATGTAAGCAAAATGAATGCCGATATCAAGGTCTTGCGAGGTCTTAATAATAACCTGAATTTCAAAAGCAAATTTCTCTCAAATACTAATTTTCTGTAAAAATTATAGCGAAGAAAAGAATCACTATATATTACAATACGCATTGATTTCGAACCCCTACAAGAATTTTGCATCCATTTCACAGCAAAATTTAAATATAGCAGCTCAGCCTGAAAAACTGAGCACTTATCATTAACTTTGCCCTGTCTGAAATCTTTTCTTTGCTTCTCTTCATAAACAACAAAAGCAAGATCGACCTTATCATTCATCTTACTTTTGTGCGTAAAACAAATTATAGAGACATTAGGTTTTTTTCTGAAAGCAAGACCGATGAAAGATGAGCAACGCCTTAGCCGGGACTCGAGCCACGGACCTCTGGAATACGAGCCCAGCATGCTGACGACTACACCACGAAGGCGGTGGGAGAAATAACCTTATTTACTCCTCTTTTTAAAGGGCGACTGGGGTTCAGGGGACCCATTCGCCAAATCCCCGTGGACAATCATCATCCACCACCTTTTTAGTTCAGGCGCCAGTGTAGAGTCATTAGTTTATTCCTTAAGCAGGAGAGATGAAAAATGAGCAATGCCCTCGTCGGGACTCGAACCACGGACCTCTCGAATACGCTTCGAGCGTGCTGACCACTACACCACGGAGGCATGCCAGGAAGGAGGGAGAAATACCTTATATACTCCCCTTTTTAAATGGCGCCTGGGGTTTAGGGACCCAATCGCCCAAATCATTACCCTCGACCTTTTAGTTCGAGCGCCACTGTTGAGACATCAGGCATTTTTGAAGCAGGAATATTGAAAAATGAGCAACGCCTTCGCGAAGAAGGTGGGAGAAATACTTTATAAAATTAATTTTTACTCTTTCAAGAAAACATCGGAATAGACAACAATTGGTAAGAAAATTTGACGAGGATTGTCTTAAAATGCTTTCCTTCATCTCAGTACTGATCAAAACCTCAATATCTGTGGGCGGAATACCAGTGACAGTGAAACGTGCCTCCTAACTAATAATGATAGCCATAAATAATTCTTAAAAAAGAAATTTTCTTTGAATTTTCTTTAGAATCTTGTCTTCTTCCAGTAAATTTACTTCTTTCATTAAAGAACTACACCAAGCCTTTGATGCATAAGAAATAACCGGCACTCTTCCTTGCCTATATATCAACTTACGAACATCTATGTTGACTCCATAAGTGTTTTTAGGAATTTTAAATAATTATGAGAATACGCTTTTGCATTTTCCTGAAAAAAAGGAAATATGATAATTCCATTGTAAGTTGTAATCCAAGATAACTCCTAAGTAACTTTTTTGTAAAAACATCTCAAAGTTATAAACTTATTCTGCAGTTAATATTAATCTTTTTATCATCCTTTAAGTGGGTCGAATTTCAGTTTATAAAGTTTAGACCACTGAAAGATTGCATCAAGTAAATCTTGAGACAAAGAACAAGCATCAAAGAAACTTTTGCATTGAACAATCAAAAGCAAATCTTACGCAAAAGAAATTTAAAAACAGAAATGAAAAGCAGATAGTTCAAACAAAAGATCATTAATTGTAAGATTGCACAAAAAGGGTCAGACACTGATTCTTGGCAATAGCCCTTCTCCAAACTATATCCTTTCTTAATATCACCTAGAAATGGTTCTACAGTGCGAGTATGCAAAAATCCTTCATCAAGTAGAAGATGTCTCTAGGTATATCAGCACGTTTCAGTAAATTTAAGATTCCTGGCCACCAAGCATTGTCAAAAGCCCCTTTTATGTCCAGAAATATACCGTCTAACCTGTATAGTGGTTAGCGACTCTGACTGCCGTAGCGATAGGTCCGGTTTCGAATCCCGGAGGCATGGTTGTAATTGTTCTTCACCTTCATACGTGACAACGATGAAGGTGAAGAATTTAGGTGCTTTCACGATGAAATGACCACAACTTTCGGCACTTGTAGTGGCGCAAGCATAATAGCTATTAAAAGCGCTTAGCCGTTAAAAAAGTATCTAGAAACATCAAAATCGTGACGCAGTTTTTCCTTTTACCTTCCTTTACTTGTCCTTATATGCGAAGAAGCGCATCTTCAGCTGAACGCTGAGGAGTAAAGCCATATCGATCCATAGCCATATTTCTGCTTCTGAAGTGCCAATTCAATGTGTTTATACAAAGTTTTTCGAAGCATTTACTTAAGCACGGCAGAAGGCTGATACATCTGATATTTTCAAAACTTGACCGCTTAAGTTCAGTATCTTTAGGAATAGTCACAATTCTAACTTTCTTTCATACCACTGAAAAGTGTTTCTGATCTACACATGCATAAAATAATTTATATAAGATAGATGGACAAACAGCGCGAAGATTCCGAATCCTTTCATTTGTGATTCCGCCCGAGCCCACCAGCGGCCGAGCGGTAAAGACGCTGAACACTGGTAGTTCGGTCCGAGGTTCGAATCCCGCGAACGGGCAGGCTGCATGGGAGTTTTCGTGGTTTTCCCCATGTGTAACGTGTATACGAGCCAGTTTCCCTTAGAAAGTCCTCCACGAAGGCATCCTTCCCTTTAGGCAGATAGCCCTCGTGTGCTTTGCTATAATTGAATAATCTAACCTAACCTAACCTGTGATTCCGCCCGGCACAGGAGTTTTCCCTAATTTTAAAGCTTTAATAACATCGTCAGCTTCAGTTATGGAAAATGGAAAGTCATCATCTGCATCATAAGAAGAAGTCGTCTCAGAGCGGAAAGATACATGAATTTCCTCGTTGGGAACGAAGCTGTCAAGAGGAAATGATTGGTGTAAAATGTCATGTATTGTAACCTCAAAGAATGAAAAAACTTACCCTACCGACAGTTCAATTCCTGAAATTTCAATACTTTAAGAAAAATTCATTTTAACACTGAGAGAATAAATCTTCTTTCAAACATATTGCATCGTAATATCACTGAAAAACTCTTTCCGAGAATTCAGTTTACTTTCCTCTAACTTAGACGCATATTTTAGCGTTATTTGCCAATAAGTGTTCTTATAAATATCTCTCAAAATTGAATTTTTAGTTTTTTGATACCTCCTTCTAGCTGCATTTAACTGTTCGCCCATACAATCGAGATCGATTGTATGGGCCACGTAACATTATGTAAACGAGATTTTTTCAATGGGATGGAGTGTTCTATAACAGAAGTAATTAAATTGCGCAATTTTACAACAAAATCATCTGACATCTCTGGGGAAGTACAATTTTGCAAAGAGTTAATAATTTTACCTTATAATTTATGCAGAAACTGAAAATCACTACATAAGTATTTGTATATTTATTGTCCTATTTATTGTTATATGCATCTGAACATTATTACATGCATTAATGTGTAAGTTTCTTATCTCGCTTTGTTCCAATATTGCATTAAGAATTGTAAATTATTGTGCATATCAAGTCGCATTTACCACTTTGATTACATTCAGTGCTTTTAACTTCCTTTCATTTCTTCGAAATCCCTTGCAAATTTTCCGCTAAGCCATGCTAATATGCCAAATAAAGTTGTTTTATTCGTATTCAGTTTCATATGACGTGCCATTCTTTCACTCGTCTCCTGTTCTATAGTTTCGCTAGAAACCGCTAGAGTGCATCACGAGTCTTTTCATCTGAACAGACTGCCTTGCTCTCTGCTTTGCTGACATTAAAGAGATTCTTTGCATTCACTCTTGTTTTACGACTTTTTTTGAAGGGGACTTGCGATTTAGAAAATGTTAGGACCACTGATGTTATACTCTCATTAAAATATTTGATACGGAAAACATTTAAGCACTTTCTTTCTTTGGCCTGAAAAGTTTATGTTAATAATTCTTTTCCTCCGTCATCTTCCAAAATCCTCTTTGCATAAATTCTATTAAAAAAGTTGTAAGTCCCTTTTTTCTATTTATAAATCAATACCCATAACAGCAAATTTGTTTTACTTTCATACCGTCATATCACTTATGGTAGATCAACTAGCCATACGCACTGCCGACAGAAAATAAATATCCTTACTTAAGCCGACAGCAAATCTTGTATGGCTAAAAGGCCATTCACATTGAGCTAACGGAGTCAGTACCACGTGTCCACTAGCTCCGCTATGCCTGCATTTCAGATTTTTCAACTTGCTGCCCTATGGAAAAAAAACTGTATTTTGAGATGGATTGGCTACGTATGTTCTCTCCGTTAGCTCAGGTAAACCCCAGTGGGAACTAGCCTCAACATCTTAGACCGCGGGTAACAGCTATAGTGACCAAATTAGTACGTCTTTTCGTAAGACTATACTGAGTTTCCAAAATCATCTTAACATAAATTCCTAGCCTTTTGGAGTGTTCGAAGATTTTGAACTACATCATCTTTCACGAGCATAATACGAGATGGACCTTGTAAGCACATTTTACATAAATCTGTGAATACGAGCCATCAACGAACGCCACTGTACTCGCAAAACTTCAGAGCAGTGCTTATAACTTAAGATGATACTGTAAACTCTGTTTAATATTTAAAAGCAGTGAATCGCCTAAACTGTTGTCGGTGAGATATTGCCCTTACCAAAAACAAGGCTTTTACAATTAAAAGTTTAATTAACACAAAGTTTATTAAACCACAGTCTCTGAAGCAGAAATTTTAATGCAATACTCAAAATAAAAAAAGTGCTTTCTTTCTTCTTTCCGCTTGCCTTCGTGATTAAACTGGAGGCTCGTCAGACTTGTAATAGAGAGGTCTGGAGTTCGAATACCGGCAAGGGGCATTGTACATTCTTTCACGTCTCCTGTACCGATAAACGTAATGATTCCATATATACTAGATATGCTTTCAACGTATTAAAAAATCGCTTGTCAAAGATCCAGAAAGAATTTAAAAATTTAAGTGGAACTGGACGTTAAATTACACTTTGGACGATAGCTTAATTTTTACAAAACCGAAAAATGTCTCTCGATAAGTGAGTGTGATGAACTTGAAAAGTATGGAAATTATGTTTTTATAGCAGAATAAGTTACGGTTAAGATCCGACATATTTATCTAACTTTCGCGCAACTACCATGTGCGTAGACTCTGTCCTGGACTCCTTGAGAAAATAATACAATAAACATCTTATAATTTAGCTGTTAGTGGAATTGAACTTAAAGAAAATGATTCTTACACTACCATGTTATGTTTAGGAATCATCAGTCTGATATTTTTCTCAAAATTTTTACTTTGATTTATCTCTGATAGGAGATTTAAAATTTTGTCGACTTTGTTACAAATAAATTAATTTTTTTGACGACATTATACTTACGCAGATTTACCTCTGAAACACTACATAATAATAATAATAATAATAATAATAATAATAATAATAATAATAATAATAATGCACTTTAAAGTAAAGTAGCACATTGAAATTTAATCTTTTCAAGTAAATTCTTACTCCGTTTTTACCCCCAAAGTAGCTATCAGTCTCGAAACTCGCTTTATCTCCGTATCATATATTGTGTTCGATTCACTTTACAAATTCCCGTCACGAACTGTTTTTATAATTTATTATTTAAAAAATACTAAATTATGAAGAATCTGTTTTTACGTGTGTATATTTCTAGCACTGTAGAAAAACGGTCGCACCTAGAGTCGTCAAATATTTCATTAAGCAGTTCTTCATCAGAACATGTACATCTCGAAGCTCGAATTTTGAATTTCTAGTTTATTTTTTTATTTATTTCATATTTTACATAAATTTAATGAATTTTTATTTAACAAACACAGTAATTTAAAAGGGAGAAGTGGCAGCATTGTTCGAAATAAAGCAGTTTTATCTTCAGCCCACTAGAATGTTGTCATTCGGCAAAATATAAGATGCTTATCATGCGGTTTTAATGAACAAACACGGCTATTTGAAAGTACTGTGTTACCACTGCCTGAAATAAAATACTTTATCTTCTAGGCACATACGCGGGGCCCTTCACTAAGGCATCAGATAATTAACTTTCAGATTTAATCTTTTCCTTACAGAGTAGCAAACCATGAGATTGAAAAGCAATAAACATAGTTCTTAAAAATATTTTTTCTGTATTTTAATCTGATTGACTTAAAAAAATTCTTTTAAATAATGAGAGATCTAATTAGAAACATTAAATATTTTTTATGAAATCAGGTGGGCTCATTGATGTTACTATATAGTTTTCTCTTTTTTTCATCGGTTA
>KK118339.1:475907-553581 GCA_000611955.2 Stegodyphus mimosarum | reverse complement strand
TAACGCCCCTGCAACATTTGAACGCTTGATGGAAACAGTGCTTCGTGGCCTATCTTACGAGTCCTGTCTGGTTTACCTTGACGACATCATTATAGTTGGCCGTACGTTCGAGGAACATCTAGAAAACATCAGGAAGGTGTTCCAAAAATTGAAAGATGCCAACCTCAAACTAAGTCCTTCTAAATGCAAGCTGTTCCGCAGCGAAGTCACCTATCTGGGTCACATCATCTCCGCCGAAGGTGTCCGTACGGATCCAGAGAAAGTTTTGGCAGTCAGGGACTGGGAACGCCCTGTAGATGTTCATCAACTTCGGAGCTTCCTGGGACTCTGCACTTATTACAGAAGATTTGTAAAGGGGTTCTCCAACATAGATTAACGGAAAATAAACAGAAATTCATGTGGAACTTAAAGAAAAGCTATATAAACCCTTGCGTTTCTGAGAGCAGGCAGACTGTGAAGTATTGTGAAGTTGTTGTTGAGCAGAGTGTGATTAATTGCGAGAATAGCTGCTTACTGTGAGTGCTAAGCTACGCGAGAGTTTTGTGAACGGAAAGCGATCGAGATAGTGCTTTGCCGTGAAGCTACTTTTACAATATAGCTTGACAGTGTATTGGTGATTGTTCCACGGTGTTTATTATAAGTTTAGTGTTGCCGTGAAGCTACCTTTACAGTTACAGCCTGAAGCTGTGTTGCTGATTGTTTCAGCGTACTTATTGTAGATTTTCGACGCTTTTAATGGTAATTTTGGAACTGTGCTATAAACAGTGATTTTTGTAAATAAATTGTGCTTTTTATTGCTCTGCATCGTGTTTACATCGGATACTCTCAAATCCACGAACCCGTAAACGCAACAACTAATTATAAATGTTTACTTTGCATATTATTTTATTATCGTTTTTGGCAACAGGTTTTGTCTTTAGAATTCGATTTTGTTTTATTAAAAATAGTAGATGAGATTTTTTTTCCGGCTACGGAGCTGGCGAATAAAAATTATATTTGATGTTGATATGGTAATCTTTTTATTTTATAGTAAGATTTTATTTGCATTGTATTACATGGTACTAACTAAAGATCCATAATAGGCGTACAATTTATAATTGTTATAGTTGGTGACCCAGACGTGATTTGAACACGCAACCTTCTGACCAGAAGGTTTGTTTGTTTGTTTAATTTCGTTTATACATCGTTTTAGATTTATCATAATATTTGAATAGAACATGTGGCAACGATGAGTGCATTTATTCTATTGTTGTTTATGCGCTATGGACGAAGTAGATTTAATTCAGTCCAATAAATTTAAATGAAATGCAAAATGCGTATAATTTAATATTCCATAAGGAAGTCATGTGGTGTAAACATCTGATTTTTTTTTAAGTAATTAATGTGGTTACGTATAAATGTCAGCTAATAATTCTTATTTCTCCTGCATTATTATATTTAAGAAAGTATGTCAATAAGCAAATTTGAAACTATTGAAAGAGGGAATTTAACACCCGTATTTTCAAAGACAAAACATTTTTCTTTCTTTTCCCTTCCTTTTTATAACAGTTGACTCCTTTTAACATTGAAGCGAATAGTAACAGTTTTAAATTTATTCACGTAAACCTTCGGCTGCCAAGGTTGTCATAAAGTTCTTTACCTTACTTTAAAATATTTTGCGATTTTTAGAATCAGGCTTTACGGAAATGCTAAAACCGGACGGCACTTTTATCGGCTATGCAGAATTTCTTCTATGTCAAAATGTTTCATCCTATTATCGGTTCTTCAGATAACATCTGTAATGGTTTTCGAATTAAATTACTTCTTAGACAACTTTATCATAATTTTATCTAAAATTTTAACGAGTGCAAAAGCAATAGTGCTTTATAAACTTCAAGCGTAAATCCAAATTAAATACATTATAAAAAAATATCCACAAATAATGATCATCTGCTGCTATTTCGGTTATGCACAATTTTTTTCATTCATCTTGCTCTCTGCATTTTTATCGTCTGCAATTTAAAATCCGTAAAATTGTATAAATAATCGAAAAGAACAGATCGCTTATATACAGATTTGCTACTCCTTTTTATGATCTATTATTCAACACTGAATTAAAAACCTTCACTAGATTGATGGAATGAAACTTCTTCAAATATACATAATAAAAAGTTCGTTTTGCTTTTTCTAAATAACAGTTTTGTGAAGCTTATTTTTTCTAAACAACAATTAAATTTTTCGCCTTTCCAGTCCTTTCCTCTTACGCACCATTCTGTCCACAAAATCGCAAATTTGTATAAAATAAAAAACCCGCAGGGGGAAGAAGTGTCAGTATAATGATTGATTTCTTAACTTCAACTGTAGTTCAGTAACCAGACGATCTACTTTTTTTCTTTTTTCTTTTTTTGCTAATTTCTTCTTCTTATTTTTTTTCCGGCTAATTGGTGAGTAAACCTAGGAAAAGTTATCTACAGTACTTTAATTATGTAAAAAAAATGCAAATACACTACTATACACAATGCTTAGCAAATAATAGCTAGAAGTAGCTGGGAGATGGAAAAATTAATAGAATAAAATATTTACGTCTCAGTTTTGAGAGAAATTACAAAGTCGTAAATGAATTGAATTTCGATATTTAATAAATTATTTTTCACCCGTTTTACTAAAATTATTCTCTTATTTATGCCATGCTTCCTTTAGCAATTGGTAAAACTGATATTGATTTTCAGCAACTAAAAGTATGCTTATTTTCTTTGGGAAGAGTAAAATGTGCAGGAAAACCTTGAACAACTGGGGAAGAAATGCCTCATGTCGAAATACGATCCTTTCAAGAAGAAGAATGAATATCTATGAGCTGTGCCCCTCTTTTTAAATTGTTAAGAAGCGAAAATGAAGGAACACTTTTATATAACCGCAAAAAATATTGTTTAAAAAATTTACTTTTAGTTCTCGGTACTGTAACTTGCTATCATTTATTTATTCAACTTACATTTGTTTTATTATTTCATTAATTTTTTTATATACGCTTACATTTATTTATTACTGAACATAAATTTTATTTATTGATAGTTTTAATGAATTAATCATAGTGTATTTAAATTTATTATCCTTGAATATTGCAGCATTTTCCAAGTCAGCAGATAGCTCTTCTCACAAATGTTTAACTGCCTGATCTGTCGAGCCAGCCAGCACTAGCAATCCAGGCTCTCCTTCTTGAAATTCATCATAAAATTTTAGGGCCTTCTCTTGTAAAATTGGTCTGGTCTTGAAATGGGTTTTCCCTTTTGCTGCCTGAACCACAAATAAAGCGCTTCGTTCCCTTTTTCTTATTCATCACCTTTCATACTTTTTTTTCTTTTAAACTATCCGTACATGCTCTTTTCACACACCAAAACTCGATTTCGGACCTCTTCGTTTTCAACGTTATCATCCAATACCTAAATCCATGGTAATTTTGTTTACACTTTTCCCTTTGTTAACTTTCTTTAAGGCATCTAGTTTGATTTCTAGTGTCACGTTAGTTTGTTTTCCTTTCTTTTCGAACGACATTTTCACTTCACAGAATATCAAAAGTTCCCAAAAATATGTAACACTTATACGCCCGGATGTGAACTCAGAAACAATACCCTTAATGAACTGGTGTGAGTTTAGTTTGTAGTAAGATGCAGTTACAAAACTTCACATAAGTCTCTTAACATTTCGCAATAATAGAAAGGAATGTGAATCAGAGCCCACCGTTCTTCGTATCCTCGAAAGAAGCAAACAGCGTTGCGAAGTATTATAACATATCTTGAAATTTGTTTGGCAGTTCCAAGAATTAATGGCACAATGCAAAAACGGCAAAAGTTACAGAAAAAGAACACTCAAATCTTTCAATAGAACAGGAAAGGCATACGCTTAAATAATAATCATATGTACTGTAATATCTGCTCTGTTTGGCGTAGAGATATTTTAAAAACGTTCGTAAAAAGTTGTCTAGTTTTACGGAATTTGGAGTTATCGGGAGTCGAGTTGGCGGGACTCAACTGTATAATAAGAACACTGCGGGAAAAAAAATAAGGGGGACAGTTCTATACCTCCCATTCTACTGGGCCGTTTGACTAAATTCAACTTACGTTTTTCATGTCTCGAAAGCGCGACTTAGCATATACATTAGATTTATGTATAACATTATTCTAACACAGGTATTTTGATACAAAATATGACTTTTTCTGAAATGACATGCTAGGTTTTTTCCATATTTCGATTCTACGACTCAAACTTGTCAAGTTTTGTAAAAATCGCACGAGTAGTTTTTAAAAAATTAGATCTCAAAATTTTAGCTCTTCAATGTTGACTGAATTTGATATATGTTTACTAATATCTCTTTTTTTTTCTTAAACTTACAGAATTTGAAATTTAGGCTTAATCCAAATATAATTCTCACATTTTTATGATTTATTTTCAAAATTTGTATTTTTAAATATTTTTTATAAATTTTTCGAAAAATATTTTGTATTATACCCTAAAGCATTTTTAACATCCTCTTAAAGTAGATATATTCCTAGGGACACCTGCAAAAAATTACAGTTTTTTATTCGAAATTTTCTAAGATATACATGAAATTACGTATTGGCGCGTTTTGAAATTGGGCCCCCTTTTTTTTTGAGCGATAATTACGTCAAATGTGGTTTAAGCGTTTTGTTAAAAGGATTTTAAATTATGAACGATGACTTTTTTTCCCGGTCGTCTGCAATGCAAAGAAGAAAAGGAAAATTGGTTGCTATAAATTAAGAAGTTCGCCAAGTAAATTATTCTTGCAAACTGGGGGAAAAAAAACCCGCCAAGATAAATTTTTGAATTTCTCACCAAATTTACAAACTGTACTTAGTATTTAGGAATAATTTGAATCGTAAAATTGAAATATGGAAAAAAATTGGCATGTCATTTCAGAAAAAGCCCGATTTTGTGTCAAAATACCTATGTTAGGATAATGCTATATATAAATCTAATATATATCCTAAGTCACGCTTTCGAGACATGAAAAATGCAATTTGAATTTCGTCGATCGGCCCAGTAGAACGGGCGATATAGAACTGCATTTTTTTTTGAGCAGTGTACATTACATTTATGTTTAACGTTTTTATTTATGTTATCAAGGTCTTCCTCTGGTACACACAGTATATCTATCTGCATGTAAAACTGATCTTTATCAATTTAACATGCATATGCCGCATATTTAAATGAATAAGTATCTGTCTCTGGAAACATTACATCTAAAACTGACCAAGAATCAAATTTGGGATTTAATAGTTATCCCGGAAGTCTTATTAAGAAAATTCGTTAACATTTTTAAGCCTTTCTTTATTATTTGTTGAAATCTGCTTTGAATACAAGGCTAAGTAAGAATTAAATAACGGCACGAAAAACTGAAGTTGCCATTTATATGTGTATATCATGAATCTTTTTTTTTATTGCTTTGTTTGTCGTTATTTGATTTTTGTGTAAGTAACCTGACGCACTTAGAAAATTCTATCTTCAATTATCGACGGCATTTGAATCACGGAACTGTATGCAATGCTTTTAACAACAGCTGGTATTTGAACAATTGGGGAGGAGCAGATAGGCGTTTTTTTTTTTTTGTCTTTCCTCGGCGCCAAACACTAAAATTCCACCCTCTGAAACGTGAACGCAACCTTTGCCCTAACCCAGTGACGCCCATACTTTGTCACGAACTTGCTCCCCATAGATCTCGATTCAAGAGTCTTTGGCCATACACCACAAATAACGGGAGAAATCTCTCCGGGACAGCTAGTTTTTGTTTAATCTGGAGGCGTGCGCTAAGAGTAAGTACCGCTAAACTTTTAAGCATCGGTAGCGCTTTTAAGAAAGTTGAATAACCTCTGTGGAGACGGGCGCAGCTTTAAGGGTCAGATGCAGCCCTTTGAACTTCCCAGTCAAGGTAGGGCTTATTCGGAAAAATACCTCAGGGTGCTATTGGACCGTTTTCATCAGAAAGAAAGTTGAGTGGTAGAGTTCACTAAAAGAAAGTAGCTGTGTTTTTTTGATTCCCCCCCTAGAGTTAGAGGTCGTATTAGCAGGATATAATGAATGCCCATATAAGGTGATTGTAGGGGTGATGCATTACCTAGATGGGTGAGCTTGACAGCTAGGGCAACCGTCTGGTATGCCATCAAGAGAAAGGAGTGACTTCCTTTTTTTTTTTTTTCTTTTGCGGAAGGATAAGGGTATTGTTAACCTTATATTCCGATGTCAAAGTATTACTAAAAAAAGGGGGGGGGGCACAGCTAGGAAATGTGCGCTAAAAGATTTTGTAAATTTTTTCAAAGGAATTATTTGAAAATAAGAAGAAATGGAATGTGCTGCCTTTCAGACTAGTTTTTCACTTAGTTTTATTTACTCTTTTCAGGTTAGTTTTTCGGGGCTAAAGTTAAAAACTATTAGTATTAGACATTAAAATCATGGAAGTTTACGAATATCGCGAAACGATTTGTGTTGAAAAAATGAACAACGATTTTTTAGGTTAGTATTCGAAAGATTCGAACGACGGAGGGGGGAAGGTGCCATGTTTTAACTCGAAATTTTGGAAAGATTATTTTTTTATTTTTAGATTGATCTGAATGTTTCTAGTAATTGACATTCACTAGGAGAATTCATTAAAAAAAAGAAAAAAAAGAAGTGTTTGCCTTTTCACTCTAAATGTTATACTACACAGGAAATCTGAATTTTACTGGGAGGAATTCAAAATATTATATTTAGTGTTTATCTATCTTAACTCTTGAAATAATATTTGCTGCGATATAAAAATTTTCTGGGAAAATGTGAAAATTTGAACTGTTATTTAGTCACATTTGTGTCAAACTAGACGAAGAAAATAAATCTTAAGACTCAGAAATTTTATTATTTTATTTACTAAATTTCACTTGTATCTGCTTAATAAGTATAGATGTACAGTAGAAGTCCAGAAATCCGCAATGCTTGGGACCAGAGGTTGTGCGGATTTTAGGATTTTGCGGATTTCAGGACAGAAAAGCCAAATCATAATATTCAGACTAAAAGTGCAAAATAAATAAGGCATATTAGATACATTTACTTAAATTATTATGTACAATAATATACATTATTACATTATTTTATTATATGCTTTAAACTATATATATATATATTTATTATATTATTCATTTATATTAGTGATTACAGGAATATTTTAAAGCATTAAGGACCTATACAATAGAGACGTGTAAAAATAAGGGATACTAGTAAAGCATAAAATATTTCATTTTTTTTACTTGTTTCAAACATTTTTCTGATAGAAGTTTGTTTTAAAACTTAAGGTACTCTAGAGTAAGTTTTTTTTTGTAAATTCTACAGGGTCATAATCTCTTGCTCTGTGACACAGCTTTGTTGTTCTAAACGTTTTAGGTATTTTTCACCATGTTCCAAACCCTCATTAAAAGATATTTTCTCGCTGCTATCAAATTCATTACCTGTGTCGGTGTCGGAATCGTTTTCTTGCTGTTTCTTCACTTTTCTTTTCTAAACACTTCTGGGATAAAATCTTTTTTCTGCCAGTAACACATAATCATTATTATTCGATAATTATGACGTCATTATTGGATAAATATTTTTTCTTCGGTATTTCATTCTCCATTCTACGGTTTCTGGAACCTATAAATTCAATGTTTATATTTTGAGAGGCAGTGCGGATTTCAGGACTTAGCGGATTTCAGGTCGGCGGATTTTTGGTATTTGACTGTATTATAAAAGCTGTTTTTTAAATCCATTTTTCATTAAAAACGGATTTGAAATTATTCTTTAATTAATTACACACCTTTCAGACTCGTAATTTTTTTATTGTTATTATTGATTTTTCTATCTTTCCTTGCTATGCGACGGATTCGAGAGATTCGTGATGCGAAAGGTTCCAGAAATTTTTAGAATTTGGAGTCTTAAAAACTTAAGATTCGACCCATCTCTTAAAAGTACGTATCATTGTGAGGGATTTCCGCGTTTTATGTTGAGGTTTGTTCGAAATAAAGCTGCTTGATTTAAGATGTTTAAAAAAGTGACTGTTGACTAGTATTGAAGAAAACGCACAGTAAGTTTAACAGAAGTGCTAGGAAGTTTAACGGAACCCTAATTTTTAAAATTTCGGTAAATTTACGTAAATAACAACGCCATTTTGTAAATTTTTTACAATAACTACTGAAATATTTTTACAGTTGTGTAATAATTTTGCTATAACTTTGTAAGTAACCAAAGAGAGGTTTACAAAGGAAAGAAAGAGGTTAAAAAAATTTGAAATCATTCAGATTTTATATTACGCTAAAAAGGACGCTTTTTTAACGTTTCATGTGTTACCTTTATTGATTAAATATAATGTTCTTCGCACTTAAACTACATAAATTCAACAGCAGTGCCACAAAATATTTAAAAACAGCATGTCTTTAGAATTTACGATACACAGTCTCACAGCTGGAGATAAAAATGGTTTTTTTCCGTACAGTGTTGCCATTGCTCGCTTTGAAATTCAAAAATTCGTTAAAGTCTTTTACAAAATTTGAAATAGATAATAAAACAAATTGGAAATTCAAAATTCTAGCTTCCAAATTCCCATGTTCGATTGGAGGACTACGTTATTCAAAAATTGATGTTCTAGGTACCGTTTTTATGTCAGAATGCGGGAAACATTAAATGCCGTTTTGAGACTAATAGCGTTTTGGGTCTAACGCCCTTTTGAGCCAAAAAGAAAAGAAAAAATTTTATCTTTGGGTTTTTAAAAAATGAAATAAATGATATAATGATAAAAAAATCTTATGTCGCTAGCACATGGCTCCCAGCCAATTCCATGTTAAGAATTGGAATTGACGGAAAAGCAACGACGTTTAAGTAGACGTTTAAGTACGCTATCACTTCCGGTTGATCGTTTGCAAATATAATCTAATTCGATTATGAGCTTTATAGTTACTTTTAAATACTATTCGTTTTTTATTTTTCTGTTCTCACATGTATAACTGTACGTGCTCGTGTACACATTCAGGCTTTGATTTGGGAATGTAGCATCGGTTGTAGCATATCCTCTGTTTATGTAATGTTTCGGATTCGGGAATCAATGATTGTAACAATTACAAATTTTTTAAAAGCTACATATCTTTAGAATTCTCGACAAAGTGTTGCCGTACATTTCTTTTTTTATATTCTTTACATTATTAATATTTTCCACATTATTTCTAAAAAAGTAATACATTGCGATAACTTTTAGTGGCAGCATTCCAATATTTGAAAAGTGATTGAACACAAAACTGAAACGAACACACAGTTGAGGTTAGCACATTTAACTGCTTTATAACGAGAACCCATCTTCATAATGAGTTTATTCACGTTGCATTTAGCATAATTCCAAGAATACATTTAATGCTGGTAAATGAAATGTTTTGTTCTCAATGGCATACCTATTTTAAATAGAAATGATTGAGAAGTTTTCAATTATCTTATAATATATGTTTTTACGGAAGTCTGTTCAGAGCTTGAAGTAAATTATGACTTCCGATCGATCAATTTTAGCCAAAATCTTACATGTTGTTCCCACTGGTCGCCGCTCGAGTTGGCCTCTGACCAGGATGTTAACCTACGGAGTTTAGATGCCAGCTCGTCGGAAGATACTAGGGATATGAGAGGGAGATGGGTACTGATGAACTGACCAAATGTAGCTTGGAACATATTAAAAGATGACAGTACACTTTGTTTTGCAGATGACTTGAGCACGTGAGTCACTTTGAGCAATCAGGGAGAGGCAAAACTGTAATGATGTTGTATGTGCAAAGTTAAATTGTAGCTGGGCACAAGCTAATGCAAGAGGACATACCATTTAAACATAAGAGCAGTTGATAAAAAATAATCAAGCTGGAAATATAGGTACTAATACTGAATTATGGTGTTTCCAGTGATATAAAAGTCTTAAATACTAAAATTGAAAAGTTTTAGATTATATTTTAATATAGTTTTTCATTAAAAACATTGATGAGTTTCAGGTAAAGTTCCACTGTTTCACTGTAAACTATTATGGTTATGTAAAGTAAAGTTCCACTGTGAACTGTTACGGGTTTCAAGTAAAGTCTCAAGTAAAGTCCACCGAAGTCTCTATGTTTTCAACATACAATCTTTAATGGAACATACAGACATGTTCTGAAACTTTCCAAAAAAGCACTACTATAGCTGTTCTCAGTATCACAGAGCACAATCAGTAGTTAAACTTAACTACTGAGATCATTAAACACAACGCAATGCAAAGCCATCTAAAAGGTGAAGATTGTAGGGAGGTCAACTATAAACTAAATATACTATTATATATATTATTTATATAATACTCTATATTCTGAAGTCAACTATAAACTAAAAAACCAGAACTGATGCTCGCTCAGGCCTTATATAGTTTTCACCCAGCCAGTAAGGAATCCCTAGTACCTTCCATTCTTACATTCCAACTGGAAGGCATATTTAGTTATAGTTTCATATAGGGCCGGATACGGTTATAGTAATACATAGGGATTAATTACAGTTATTCAATTACGAGTACCAATTTAAGTTATACAGAGACAACATCCTAATTTTGCCAAATGGATGCCAAGTTTGGTGTGTTGGCGATTTTTTGTCAAATTTGGGAACAAAAATCAGTCACTAAAACATCCCCAGCTTGGCGATATCTCGCCAAATATACGCGATACATACGATATCTCGCCAGATATATATATTTCGCAAATAGTGAGGTAACCATTTACCTCAATAGTAAATAGACTTTCCCCTGCAACCTTAATTTTTCGACATAACATCGCTTTTTCAAGCATTTCATGCTAAGTTTTACACTAAAGATGCTACAATTTCACATATAATTTCACCAAAATTATTTACTTGTTTTTTAGCCTTTTGCTACGTGGGGAAGAGTTTTCCTTTTAATTTACATTTAATTCAATTTTTAATTTTGTTTTTCTTGGTGTTTTCGTAAACTTTTGTCCATTTGTTTTGCATAAAGGAAATTTATTACGTTATTTTAATTTTCTTCTAATTCAGTAAAATTACACTTTTTACATTTTTGTTCACTGTAAGTGCGTTAAAAATTTGTTTAAATTTTAATATTTCTTAATTATATTCCTATACACTATTTATATTTATGTGTATGTATTCATATTTTTAGTTTTGTTCAAACATAATGTATTTTTTTAATAGTTTGATATTTTTTAATACCATTATACGTTCGAAAAAAAATACAGAAACAAATTTCAGAGTTTCTAAAAGTGAAAATCTTTTCTGATTTAAGCTATAATTTATCCAAGAATGAAATTAAATTTTACGAGTTAATAACAGAAGATATTATTTTTTTTAAAGAAGAAAAACAAAATGTTTTTATGCGTTTTTATATTTAAAATGTTTCATGCACTTTAATTAATTTTTTTTAACAATAAAAATTTGTTTGAGGTGTTAGGTGTTATACTGTAACCTGACGTTCGCAGATTGCAGTTTTTGAAACAAAACTGCTTATTAGTGACAAAATTTCAATCATATCTGTAGTGAGAAATATGTGAGAAATATATTAGGGAATATTATGTCTTCTTCGCGCTAAGTACAAATAGATGCATTAAACACATAATTTCATATAAATAGCCACTCGCGCGGCCAACCGCCTAATATAATAATTATGAAATGATATATATGTATAAAATAATTTTAATGAATCCAGCTAATGAAAATTTATAAAAATATTTAGCATTTCTAATTAGATATCTGATAATTTATATGCATGTTTATTTAATACAATCAGATTAAAAGATAGAAAAAATACTCTTAAGAACTACTTTTAAATCGCTTGGTTTGTTACTCAAAACAGATTAAATTTAACAATGGAAGATAAAAGTGTTTTGGTTTCGTTACTGGCAACACATTGCTTTTAAATAGTCGAGTTTGTTGTTTCAAGTTGAAAACTGAATATCTTACATTTTGCCGAATGGCAACAGTTTAGAGCGTGGAAGATAAAATTGTTTTATTTTGAACAGTGTTGCTACTGTTCGCATTGTAACTGCAGGGTTTATAATTAAAATATCATTGAATTGGTACAAAATATGATATATGTATAAAATAATTCGAAATCAAGTTCGAGCTCCGAGGTGCACATGTTCGGCTGGAGGGTTACATGTATTCAAAATTCCATCGTTTTCCACAGTGCAAAGAACATACATACATACGGTCTATTTATTATTTAATAGTGTATAGACAGGAAGCATACTAAGTTATTTTCAGTATATACAGTGCAAATCCGCTCTAAGCTGCAGCATGACTTCTGAAATCTGAATAAAATTAAACCCAGTTTCTGTTTGCGGTTATTCTGAATGCTAAATTTTACTTCCTCGTCCAGCTATTAAATAAACATTTCTCAATAGTTTTTAAAGCTCTTTTAAAATTTTTCTGACTTTATCAATCAATTACTATTTCTGTATTGGCAATGATTTAATTTTCTCTCAGGTTAATTTGACTGTCTAAGCTATTTCTCATGTTTACTTCCACTTTGAATATCTTCAACCCATTAAGGAAGTGAGTTGTTGAGCAGTTAAAGCTTTTATCACTTGAATTCTACTATAGATCCGATGACTTTTAACCTTTGATAAAACCTGTAGGTGGAAATTTTACTAAGTCAATCCGATTTTTCCGTTTTTATTATACTATAAAGGTGGTAGAAAATGGTTGTGAACAGCCGCGGATGTATTAAATGCTCGTTTTACTGCTATTATAAGTGCATTTACTTCGCTACTTAGTTTTTAGATTTTTAAATAAGCTCTTTCATAAATCATTAACTTTACTGTTCTGTTACGTATAAAGTTATCTTCTAATCCTAGTTTCGTTTTGAGTTCCTACAGCTCATGTCCTGATCTATGCAAATATGCAAGTAAAAACAGTATTTCACCACAATATATCAAATTCTACTGTGCTAAGTCTATAAAGATATGTGAAACTGAAAATTGTATGATACATTGAAAAGAATATCCGTATGTTCAGGTTGAAGTAGGCTTAACACCAATAATTCATCATTGGTTGTACAGGTATAGTCCCATCGAGCTAACTGCGCACTTCCGCCCCAGTTTTCAGAGAGAACGTCCTGGTGGGCGGTCCTTGCTTTCTTATACAGCCACTAAGTTAAGATAAGTTATGATATGTTTTTCTGGAATTACTTTTATGTACATGTTAGTCGACAATTAAGTATTTCCCTCAATTTATGATTTTCACTTGTACATTTTGTTAAAATTTTTATGATTCGAAACTATACGTAATTGTTCGATGTGGGGTAGGGTTTGATTACCCAGGCACCCTGGTGTTAGGCACCGCAGTTACATAGAAGCGTGGGCGGTCCAAGGTCTTCCACCCCTCTTCCATTACCATCGGCTCTCGAAAGAATTTTCGGCTCGCCTTTTATTTTAAGCGATCCCTTGCCTCACAGACAAGCGTAACGCTTGCAAGCGTCCACGCCTTCTCCAGAATTCGAACGGTGGACCCATCGGTACGGCATTCAGCGTCACTAACCACTATACCGGCTGGACGACGGTGCGACGAGACTAGGCCTGTAAAGCCACTTGTACGGTTCATGACTCGTGGCGTATACATTCGTCTAAATTAATTTCATAGCTTCTGAGGAATATATACTAAACTGCCCCGTATTATTATTTCATACGGCTAATCATCTAGAATAATTGTTAAAAAAGAAAAAAAAATGTAATGAATCTATTGATTTCAGCTACGGTAATTTCACGGCTAGTAATTAGCAACAATGGAGTCAGTAATTAGTAATAATACAGAAGAAGAACTGCGTTTGTTGCTGCTTTGTTAATAGCGTATAGGTTACCTTTGAAAGAAAAATTAAATATCTTGGTTTTGCCACACAGCAGCCCAATAAATAACACGTGGAAGGTAAAAATACTTTATTACGGGTAATGAAAACCATTTCTTTTAAATCGCTCAGTTTATTGATAAACCTTGAAAGACAACTATCTTACACTTTGAGGGTGGCAATGCATTTCTTTTAAATAGCTGAGCTTTCTGATTAAATTTGAGATATAAATACTGTATGTTCTTTCGAGGGCGATAGACTGCTATAAAATTGCAGAATGTTTTAATCAGAAACTCATTAAATTAGCATAATTATGAAATACAAGAAAAGGGATTTTGAAATTAAAAATTAGGACGTCTAGACGCTCATGTTTGAGTGGAGGACTATATGTGTTCAAAATTTGTCTCTAGATGCCGCCGTTTTTCTACACGAGGTGCACATACATTATTTCACACACACATATATTTTTTCATTATTTAATAACATGAAAGAGAAGATTGACATTAAAGAAATGAAGAGAGATATTTATAACAAGCGCAATTTTATTTCACATTGGTACTTTCCCTTCTATTATACATTATTACCTCTTATTGCCTTCATATAAAGTAATTACATGTCCTAAAATTACTTTGGTATGCAAGGCCGGGGCCAGAGCCAGTGCAACAGAGATGGTCTCATCTGTCAGCTAAATTCTGTGAGCAATAGAAAGTCGAAAGCTCTAATGAAATCCAAAAATTATACTTCTAAACTCTTGCGAAATAAAAAATTTTTCTTCCAGATTCTGTGCTATCATCATTTGAAAGTCAGCAGGACAGTCAGTATGTTAATTGTCTTTCGTTATGATGATAAATGATCTATATCAGTGGTCTTGATCTTTTCGCTCCCGGTTGTCTAACACTGAAATCCCTATTCAAAATTCTATAGGATGTAAGCCGGTGGTTTTCTTGCTCAACTACATGCATAAATAAGCATATAAGGCTCTATCTTTTGGAACGTACGGGAAATTTTAGGATAAAATGAAGCGCTTCATCAATATCATCATTTCTTGGTGTGATAACATTTTTAGAGTGCCACAATCTTGCTTTTTGGCTATTTTGTGCGATAAAGATTTAATATCGCTTGTGCAATGGCAGGCAAGTTATTTGCGCAAAGTTGATGGTTTCGTATATTTTAGCGTTTTGTTGATATGACAATTATAAATTCGTACATTTTGTTCTCTCCGAGGAGTGAAGTTCAGTCTTTACAATTGAAAGACTTACGAAACTGAGAACCAAAATGTGAAGAGTGTGAAAACGTGATGACACCAACACATGAGTCAGAAAATGCAGACTTTTTTTTTCCGTCTGAGGTTCAACAACAACAAACAGCTAATATATGGGACATCTTTGCGGTGTGCATCGAACCTTATCGCACAAAATGGGCAGTGCACAGTTTGCAATGTTAGACTCTGCTTGAACGATGAGATCCGTTTGCTTCAGTACCATCCAACATAAATCAAGATAGCCTTAGTGGTATTATAGTGTAGCCACCATACGTTTTGCAATAATTTAAAAAATTCAGTAAAAATTTTGTTAGTTATTACCAACATACAAGCAAATAAACTTGATTCTTAAGATTTAACAGATCTTTACTATGTTAATCGACTCGTTATGACTAATCTTGGTAATCTATACACATAAAGAGAAAGGAAAATTATTTTCCTGAATGACCAAAATCGTATTCGTGTTAACTTGATAAATTACTCTGATTACTGTGAGAACTTGGCAAGTAACTAGTAGCTAAACAGTTCAATTTCTGTCTACAATGCGTAAACATTCATAAAGGGTGGATTGAGAGTAATAAATCGGGATGAGGTCATCTACGGTTATGAAATAGCTGTTTTAGCATCATAAATAAGAGTTTCAAAACCCTACAGCAGTGTTTTCACGCAAAATGTACTGACGTTATTATTTAGAACTGCATCTCAGTTCAGGGAGTGGGTAGATTACGTATTGCAGAAGATAAAATGTATGCCGCTCAGTGTATCCATATACTGGAAAATGCTTCCTGCATCTGCTGACATGTTAGAAAAAAAAGATTTCATATTCCAGAATCACAACGCCCCCTGCCAACGGGCAAGAGTAGTAAGCAGATACAGTAACCCTTCTAGGACTGCCACTCATGGTTTTAGATTATTTATGTATTCTATGGCAGCATTTCTCAATTTATGGTACGCGGACACCCTGGGCTACGTGAAATGATCTCAGGGTCTACACGGAGAAAAGATGTAATGCTGAATATAAGTCGATAGATTGAAAAGATAGAAAGCTGTTCTAACAACTGGCAGTTCCGATCTAAATTACATTTCATTATGAAAAATCAAAATAATTAAATTGAATAAGAAATATTTTTAATGTAGAGAGATATATGAATGTTTTAAACTCAGTTTAGTATATATTTTATCTGCAGGATAAATTATAACTATCGAGAGTTATAATTGTTACTGCAAATAGGACCATCAGCCAACGCCAGTTATAGTTTAATAATCTGTACACAAAGCGAGCCGGCAATAAGGCATTGTATTCTGTAATAAAAAAAATTTTTTTTTGAAGAATCTGGGATAATCCCAGTGTTAGTCATCGGATTGGTTGTAATTTATCCATTTCTTTGTCTCAGTATTGCCAACCGTGCTATAGTATAGTATTTGTGTGATAATTAAAACTCATGTACGATAAAATTTCGGAGTGTATATAATACATACACTGTATTATAATTTTATGCTATCAATAGACAAACTCAGAATAACTCAGAAACATTATAATAACATATAGCGTACTCTGAAATACTGCCCTCCAATTATATTTTGAGAAATTACTCGCACATCATCTAACAATTCGTATTCGAAGTAATGTACAGCATACTACAGTACGTTACAGTAACTGTGCTTTAGTAAGAAGATTCACCAAACTATTATATCTAAGGAACTGGTAAGGGGACTCACTTGATATGTAAGTGTTCAAAGTATAAACTAAAAACTCATTGCATAAGTCTCATTTCTTAATACTTGTAGGCTTATTTCCAAAGACTTTTCTCCAATTTTTATGTGTAAATATAAACTGTACAGAATACTTAACATCCGGTGGAGTTTATAATTTTTTGCTGTATAATCAAAATATATTTTTAGGAAGTAATCAGACAAATCAAAGTACGATATATGTACTTTTCACAAATGAAAATCGATGCAAAAAATTTTAAAAAACAATTCCACAATCATTTAAAGAGAGGTTAATGTTTTATGAAAAATTCCTTTGATAGGATACAGGAAAATAACTGAGAAGTTGCTGCATATTAGTGAAATGAAACTTCCAGTTTCGCAACCGAGAAAAGTGAGAAAATGTTTTGAAGAATATTTGTCATACGGATTTAATACGTAATTATTGACGTAATCATTGACGTTGTCATTCGTAATTGTTGACAACGTCCCTAGACTGAATATGTTGTCTGTGGAGAAGTACTGTGTATATGTAGTATTTCTTTACTTACTCATTTGCAAACTAAACACTCAAATTTCAAAGAATCTTACATTTTTAAAACGTTTGCTTGAAAATACAAATAAGTGCAATATACTAATTACGTACTTATCTTCTAGTTATAATAGTAAAGATGCCGTTGAAGCCTTCTATCACATCAGTTACAGTATCTCCAGAAATGGTAAAAATCACACGTTTGGTTAAAATTTGATTTAGTCATTAATGAACAGGCTGACATTTCATTGAAATGAATGCTATCACTGTCTCCAGTAACACAAACTCTCGTTAGAATCAAAGAAACTCCTAATAATAAGCAGGCGACAGCGGGGAAAGAAATCAGTAGCAGCAAATACTTTTCAATTCAAGTTGACGAGAGTACTGATATAGCACAATTTACTATTTTGATAGCTATAGTAAGTTGCTTGAAAGGAAATGAATTTGTAGAAGGTTTTCTGCATTGTCGTCTTCTTCCTGAACGTAAGACAGCAGTATATAATTTTCATGCCATTGAATTGATTCCTGCTTTACTATGTAGTCATTAGGAACATGAAAAGTGTGCACTGCCTTCTCCAGAATTCGAACTCCGGACTTGCCGAATACGTTTCGATTGTGCTTCCAGTTACACCACGAAGGCTTGCGGAAAGGAAGGAGAAAATACCTCATGTAAATCTCCTTTTTCAAAGGATGACTGGGGATGAGGGGACGCAGTCGATAAATCCTGATGGTGGCGAATTAGTGTCCACCTTTTTAGTCCAGTAACCAACTTTCTAGTTTGGACGTCACTTGTAGAGTTTTATTAGAATTTTTTGAAGTCAGGAAACTGAAGAAATCCGCAGTGCCCTGTCCAGGATTCGAACTCAGAATTTTCAGAATACGCTTAGAGTACCCTTCCAGTTAACCCACTAAAGCATGCCGGTAAGAGGGAGAAAATATTTTATAGCTGAAAAGGGAATAAGTAAAGTGGTCAGGGTACTGTGGTTTAAGTACGGACAATGGCAAGTCTATGTCAACTTATTATTTCAATATCTTCTAATGTGTCAAAGCAATAAGCTCCTTGATAAAGTTGACATATTATTGCATCTATCGACAAGCTCTACATCGTAGCGTCTTTCTTTTGAATGCTGCTGCTATGAAGGATATTTTGGATGACTCTGTAAAAGTGGTCTATTTCATCAAATCCCACCACACGAGGTTATTATTATCATTGTATCAAGAAATAGGAAGTATTTTCTCAGCCCGAGAAAACGTTGGTTGAAATGAAAACGAATTGTTCCATTAAGGTTAGAATGCAAAAAGAAATCCCTTATCTCATTCTGGATTGATTTGAAAAAAGAATACCCTTAACTATTCAACAAGGCAATCACTATTCTTCTATCGTTCAGAAGCACTGTATTAGTGGAGAGAGCTTTCTCATCTTACACTTTCTTAAAAAATAAGTACAGGAACAGATTCTCCAAAGCAAGTTCGAACTTATGTTTTCGGACTTGAGACTATATTTCTAATCTCCTGATCCAGAGTTTAAATTATTGAATGTTGCCAAACAGCTTCAAGTTTCTCATTGAATTTGCTTAGATGCTTTTATTAAATTTAATTAAATGTGCATAATTATCAATCTAAAGCATTTTTTCATAACTGGTATAAACAAAAATGCCTCTGTCTTATAGTGTTATAACATCTGTACATGTAGATGTCGATAATTATACATACTGAGATTGGGGTAGAATACGTGAAGTAGTGATGATAGGTCAAGGGGTACAAGAGTAAAAAAAAAGGGTTGGGAAACGCTGTCCTATAGAGATGATTCTCTTCAAGAAGATAACTAGCTGTGATGGCGCTTATCGATTTACTCAAAGGCTTATATATCGATGGATCTTATTGATTTACACTGTGGATTATATCGATTTACTTGATTCAAGGCTCTTGGGAGTTTGCTAAGAATGCGGAACAGCAAAAGCCTTACTGCTATATTCATTGAATAAAGCCTATTTATACTTGTATGCAAAGCTAAGAGAATCTGAACATTATGTCGAATTTCTGAAAAACTAATGAACAGATTTTTAATGAAATTCAGTATGAGTGTATATTTATAAAAGAGATGTACCATTCAAAAGTCATTTTATGTACGTATGATTATCAATAAAGCTCACAGTACAGGGATATCGAATATCCACGTTGTGATATCCAACTGAAAATAAGTCTATTATGTGGCACCGCCCTTTCTCCCAGCCAGATAGGCGGCGCAGCATGACGGCATACTGGACATGAGCAGTTGAGAAGTCCCTGTGGCAGTAGATCCCCCTTCTGCAATAAGGCTGTTTCAACTCCAAGATGATTCTCAGCGGGGGATTGCGAGATGAAGTGCATTCTCAATAGCGTTTTAGAGATGCTGTATAGTATTAAGGTCAGGAGATTCGGCTGATCAATCTATGCAGCGAATATCCTCACTCTCCACGTAATCTTCGACAAGCTGTACTATGTGGACGAACGTTGTCGTCTATTAACAAGAACTCAGAACCAGTTGCGCTTATGGGGCTCTAAGATCTTCTCTCTATACTTCATAGCAGTCAGGGGGTATTTTTCAAACATATGCAGGGATGTGAGGCCGTCCAACATAACGTCTGCCTAAACCATTGCACCTCCATCACCATAATGTATGGATCAGTCGCCATTGAAAATGAAAGCGATTAAGCTGTACCCTCCGATGTTACTTCTCCTTCCCCCGCTAACCAGAATTAAACTCAATCCAAAAAAGGGAGAAACTTCTCTTTGCATAGTTATTCCTTATATGACCTATTCTTATGCTTTCTGACATGGAGAGCAGAAAACGTTTGCATAATCGCTAGATATTTTATTTCTTCTCATACCTAATAAATACGTTTTTTGTAGTCTAATAATAATAATCGTGCTTCTTACTTACAGCAAGATGGATTACTCATTAACAAGGTAAGAACTATGATTCTGTTATATTTATCTGCTTCTGTCGAATAAGCTGCGTTCCGATAGTAAACAAATGAACTTCGCGAACCTTCAATATAATTATCCTTTACCTGATGAAAGAGGGATGATATCGTGTTCCAGGTTCTTTCCAGATTCAGGTACGCTAAGAATCAAAGCTCAAGAGACAAGAGAATCAGTATTTAAGAGTCACGTCGAGAATCAATGTCAAGGAGACAGCATAAGAGAAGCGCGCTCTTTGTGTTGCAGTTAGCGAGACGCAAATAGCGGGTCTTCTGGCTTACAGACCTATCTTATGAAGTCTTCGGGCTGCTTTAGACCGTAAAATTCGGACTCTAACATATAGCTCACGTGAGAGCTGTGAATCTGTAGCAGTCCTATATCGCTGCTCTGAAAGTGCCAAAATAACGACCCTCGCTCGTCGTTGTGTATCTTGACCGATTTTGTCCAGGTCTTCTCGATAGATATCCAGTGTCCTAAAACTGTTTCTACAAACTGGAGACGACCCTGGACGTTATATTGAGCTCTATAGCCACCTGCGCTTGCGACTGGCCTGCCTCCAATCTACCGACTATTCTCCATCTCATTCTGTCATCCATACATTCGTAGTTATTCATACCACGAATACCTTATATCTCATACTTTATATCTATACTCATACCTGATAACCTTATAAAATTGACCCAAGTCTTGCAAAAAACACTGATTATGAACGCACAAATCGGCGAAAATCGCTCGTGCGCTTACATATCCCTTGCACAACAACAGCTCCACAGACATGCACGTGTACGTTTACGTACTCGACTTTGAATATTTGCATAATTCTTCGGCAATCAGTACCTTTAGTTTAATACTTTTCGTAAAAATTGGCATAATCTGCAAATTCTCTTAATTTTGCTCATTATTCTATTTGATTTTGAGTTTTGGTTAAGAGTTTGTTTTCCTAAAATAGTTGAACCTTATAAAATAAAGAACTATTTTATTATTTACTAAACTGTGACCAAATTGCTTTAACTTTTGCAAATAATTTAGAGTCTCATGAAAGGGAAGTGCGGGGATTTTTTCTCCTTCTTTATACATCAAATATCTCTATATTTTTTATCTCCATTTCTCACGAACAGATAGATCATCACAGTTTTTTTTTGTAGCTAGCTTTAATTTGAAATTCTTCATTGTTTCAATTTAGGATCAGTGTTAGGAATAATCAGTGCCATCTTTTAAGCTTAGCTTTACTATTTCTTTCACTCAGAACTAAAATTTATAATTTATATTTTAATACATTTTAGTGCCGCCCAGCCGGTATAGTGATTAGCGTCACTGACTGCCATGCTGAAGGGCCAGGGTTTGAATCCCGGAGAAGGCATGGATGTTTGTAAATGTATAGTGTCGGTGCGGCATCGCGGCATTAAATATGCGGCGAGCCGAAAGTCCTCTAGTGTGGTTTACTGGAAAGGGAGAGGGGTGGTAGAGGGGACTCTCGGACCCGTGTTCCCGGGGCGCTCTCCATCAAAATTGGGGTCAGAGCTGAGCACTATCACCTGTCAGGGGCTCAAGGTTATTGCCAACGACAGGCGTAATCTTGAGCTCCTTGCCACGAGGAATTTCATGGACTTGGGCTGACTATACAGCAGACAAGTGAGCATAAGCAACTACAACAACAACATACATTTTAGTGTTAGTACCAGTACATTTACCGATTGCAACCACTTACAAAGTTAGAACCGTAACTAATTCATCTATATATATATCCTGCTGATATAAGTGCTATAATAATAGTCTTATACAATGTTGATATTAATGATAATTTGTTTAATTATGAGATTTAAAGGCAGTTAGTGACTTACTAGTTATGTTAGAATAATAAATCAACATTAATTATATCTTTAAATGACACGAGGGCTACTTCCAAGACTGATTTACTATAAGTTGCAGTTGCTCAGACAGGAAATGCAAACCATTGGTATGAGTATAAACAATATCGCAGAATAAACCCTAATTGCAAAGCAAATTATGTTACGTTAAAAGCTACCCTAAGAAAGTTATATTACGTTAAAAACGATAAAATTAATAATTAAAAAGTTATTTAACTACCTGTTTCAATTAAAAAAACTGCTCTACTAAGAGTTTAAGATTTATCTTTTTGTAGATTGATTTATACATAAAATACTTGAAGTTTTTATGTATAAATCAATCTGCAAACGGAAAAAGAAGTTTGAACGGAAGTAAGACGACATGATAATGAGCACTGACAGTTACAAACTTTATAAAGTATTTTCTCCCTCCTTTCCACACGCCTTTGTTGTGTAACTGGAAGTATATTCCTCACTTACTCGGGAAGTTCGAATCTCGGCGAAGGCACTGCGAATTTCTTCAGTTTCCTGACTTTTCCTGCTTTTTAAAGCGAAGAACGAAAAAAGAGCTTCCGAGCTAATTCGCACTCAATTAGCAACAAGTCTACGTCCAGAGAAGTTGGGAATTATTTTGGACCAAATTCGGCCCACACGCTCTAAGGAACTTTTAGTCAGGTGCCGAGAGCGCAGACATCTCCAGCGCCTTAAGCAAGCCTTCTAGGAAAATCAGTCTCTGACGGATTTGCTTGTTATTCGTGAGCCTTCACAGAGACGAAAGACGATTATAATCTTCAACGTTCCTGCAGACTTTCAAGCAGAAAGTATCAAGTCAGCTCTTCAGGCTCTAAGTCCAACATCAGCAACAGGAAAGATATTTCCCCGCATAGCAATTCCTAGACAGAATAATACTAACAACTGGCTTTAGGATATTGCCCCTGAGACCTTGGAGGACGTACTTTCTGAAGAAAGAGTATTCTTCGTATTCAACTCCTACCCTCTCAGACCATATTATAGAGTCATCCTCTGTCGCTATTGCCAAGAGTGTGGCCACTTCACAGACAACTTCACCAACGCTCGAGTTTGTGAGCTCTGGGGAGGCGGCTACTCATCGGAGGAATGTAACGCGGAAGAACACTACCACAACTGCGAAAAGGCCAACTTGACGGAAGGCACTGCCTACCTGACTGCACACAAAGCCAGCTCGGGGACCTGCTACGCATACAAAGCGGAGATCAGACAAATGGCCATAACGAAAGAATAAGAGTTCCCCGTCAGTGCTCTAACCTACTCTTCTACCAATGTAACCTACAGCGCTCAAGAACGGCTACGGCCAACATGATGCGAAGCATGCTGAAACAAGGAACAGACTTTGTGCTCTTGCAAGAGCCTTACATTGCTTATGGTAACACCCCTGGCATTCCATCGTCTAGCCAGTCTTACTGTTCGCAAAATTCATTGGCAGCTATTATTTACAATGGTTCTCTCACTCCTCTTCTCCACAGTCGCGTTGAACATACCGTGACAGTACTACTGAAGACTCACAATACTAAAATCAGGCTAACCTACGTTTACTTTCCTCCCAGTGAAAATATTGATGGACTAAGTGAGATGGACCAAAGACGTCTCTTCACATCCACCTTTAACATTGTGGTAGGGGATTTTAACGCAACCAGCCCTCTGTGGGGTGCGGGTCAAGAGGACCAGAGTGCGATAGTGATACAAGAATTTATGGAAGCACATAGGTTAGTGGTTGTCAATACTCAAGACTCGGCACTAGCCTTTTGGACAACTCGTGCCCAAGGTTGTCCAGATCTGACACTGGTTGATCCTCACACCAGCCGTTATATTCAAGACTGGACTGTTACTGATACCACCACCCTCAGTGACCACAGACTCATTCGATTCAGTTTGGGCACCTCACTACGTACTCACTCACTACTTGAGTACTTCATCAAACGAAGGTATAAGATCGCGTACGGAGGGCATTCAAAACTAATCAAGGAACTTAGACCTCAAATTCCTCATCTTGTAAGTATGCTTCAGAATTGCACTATTCCCGAATCTTTGGATGCTGCATACAGCAAAGTAATTGAAACAATTATCACAGCATGTGGAGCAGCTTACAGACAAAAAATCATAGTGCTCCTACAACAAAGTGGTAGACTTACCACAGAGCGCAGTTGAAAGAGAGTCCGAGCACTGCGACGATGGGCCCAGGCAACGACAGAGCAGCAGCTGCGTGAAATAAGAATACAGCAATACAAGAAAGCCCTGGCACTTTATAAGCGCAGTATACTAAATGCCAAACATGCTTCATGGCGCAAATATTGTACAAATACCGCTAAGCAATATGGTCCTGCCTTCAAAATTGCAACTTATCAGGTTTTTTGCTCTACCGATCTCACAAGGGCTCTCCTGCCTACAGCAAGTTCCAGTACAGAAGTAGTACAGTATGTACGAGAAACCTTCTTTCAGGATGAGCTTGCCGAAGATTACTCCGAGAGACAGAGAGAAGTCAGGTCTCAGTTTGAGGTGAAAGACTGGAGCAAAAGATTTGGCACCGAATGTTCCCCGACTGAAGCAGAGCTAACAAGAATCATTTATGCCTTGACTTCAAAGAAAGCTCCAGGTCCAGATGGGGTGGACAACATCATTATAAAAGTCCTCCACAAAAAATTCCCTGAACTCATGAAGGCACTGGTGCAAACCTGCTGGAAGCTTAAACACTTCCCGAAAGGCAGTAAAACAGCAGAAATGGCCTTGTTTCTGAAAAATGGAAAACACCCGAATGTCCCAACTTCCTATCGTTCAGTCTGCCTTTTTCCTGCACTCGGTAAAGTTTTCGAGAGAGTGATTCTGATTAGACTTAATTATTATCTAACCACACAAAAATCCTACACCAAGAGCAATATGGCTTTAGGCCAGGCAAATCAACTGAACATGCTCTTCATGATCTTATAGCAACTTTAGTCAACAACAGAAGACTGGACATGCACAGAGCAGTAATATCCCTTGATATAAACGGTGCTTTTCACACGCTGTGGTGGCCAGATGTGATCCACCGTTTGGTGTCTATAGGATGCTCTGGTACATTAACTGACATTGTCCGCAGCTACCTTCAAGATAGGAGAGTGCAAATTATTATGAACAAGGATGTTTTCACAAAGACCATTACACAGGATTGCCTTAAAGGATCCTGTCTTGATCCTATTCTATGGAATATTGTATTCAACTCAATGTTTGACTGCTTTGAAAACCTCGAACAGACCAGGCTAATTGCTTATGCAGATGATTTCTTACTTGTAGTTGCAGGCAGAAATGATGTAACTAACAGAGCACAAGCCTGTCTTAATATCTTTGGTGAATGGACCAAGGAGCACAAACTAACAATTTCAGTTGGTAAAACACAGGCAATGGTGATTGGACGTAAAAGCGCCCTAAAGAAAAATCCCAGCCTCAGACTTCACCACCGATAGACCTAATAGTTGAAAGAGAGGCGGCTGTAACACACGTCATTCGAATGAACACTTCGCCTAGGCTATACGATAAAATTTACATACATACAGACTACGAAAAACATAATGCAATTAATTGGTACCACCCGACGAGCTTTGACCTAGAAAGACTGAATCCTTAAACTACACTGCACGAAGAGTATGATATGACCATGTACACGGACGGCTCGAACGTAACTGGGTACGGAAAGCAGCTACTATGTAATGATAAAGAGTGATATAACTCATAGCTGGAAAAAACGTCTGGGAGCACAAAATTGTCTGTGTTCCCAGACAGAATTGAGCAGCAGTCATTCGCTATTCTTTCCAACATTCTAAATGTAGCACCATCATATATAGTGATTCAGCTTCAAGTCTCACTGCAATAGCAGGAACTCAAGCAGAAATCCTTCAATTCAAAATATACAAAGAATGCTGCTGAAGAGGCACCTGGGTCGTAGATCTATCTTGTTCCGAGTGCCCGCCCACACAGGAATCCAGGGCAATGAACACGCTGATATGTTAGCAAAAGAGGCAGCTAATAATGTGTCAAGTAGGGAGCAGACTAGGGCATTTCCTGTTTCCTTCCTGAAAAGAAAAACGTGGACACAACTAATATCTAAATGGCAAACACGGGAAAAACGCTGTATCGGCACTTCACAAAAGTCAGCGTAGAAATAAGGAGTGACTTGTCGGTTCTCACACAGTTCCTCACTGGACATAGCTGTTTTCCATTCTACTTGCATCGCTTTAAACTCAGTAATTCTAATAGCTCTGAGTGTGGTGGTGAAAATGATCCAGGCCACTTTGCATTTGAATGTAGGAATACCGCGGGCTTCCACTTACGTAAGCCTTCTCATGAGCATTGGCCGGTATGGACAGCTAGAGTTCTAGAAAATAGATCAGCATTGAACAAATTTGAACGTATCATAAGCTACTGCACAGCAGCCCATATGAATGTTACGTAGTCGCGCTATTAGCTCCACGTCTCTCCATTTGTAAGATAGCTAACTATTGCATTGTACTTTGTAGCTGTTATCCTTTCTGCAGCCCAACATATTTTGTAGTTTAGTATACGTTGTATTATTATACCCATTCTGTAAAGTAATTTTAAATTTATATCTGTAAGGTTATACGATCGTAAAATATGCCTTAAAATTTAAATGTACACTTTGAAGTCAAATGTAGGCGTTAAATAACTTGAACTTTATAAATGAATGTTAATGTTATTATATTTACATTTAATTCCACTTTTATCTAGATGCATATCATTGTCTACAAAAAGGCGCCTCCACCTTATGAAATACAGTACTCTGATTAATTTTAAAACAACTCCATGGAAACATGTACTCTCTTCAAGAGCCTTGTATGCTCATGTTCTTTCATCTATTGGTATCAATTCATTCTTAACTTTAATATGTATTTTGTGTAACCCAGAAGTATATCGGGAATCGAATTTTGCATTTATATCGTCTACAATAGTGTGCATTTACATTATTTTTATCTATATATGAAGACAGCTAACGATAGCATTGCGCTTCATAGCTCTTATCTTCTTTGCAGCCCAGTATATTTTGAATATTTAGTATTCGTAGTACTACTATTCCCATTCTGTATAGCAATTTTGTTATATATTTGAAAGGTAAACGAATATAATATTTGGCTTAAAATGTAATTGCACACTTTGAAGTGAATAGTAGGCTTTAAATGATTCGAACTTATGCCTTATAAATGAATGTTAACATTTTTATATTTGCATTTAACTGTTTTTTATCTAGATGTATATCATTATCTACAAGCAATGTGTCTTCACCTTATGTAATAGAATACTATGATTAATATTAATACAAACCACAATGATGTTTCTACATTGAAAATATGTTCTTTCTTCAAGAGCCTTGTATGCTCATGTCATTTCACTAGTGGTATCATCTCATTCTTAATTTCAACATATATTTTATGTAACCCAGAAGTATATCGGGAATTGAAATGTGCAATTTTATTACCTACAATAATGTGCATTTATATTACATAGCACATACCCTGTCTCCACTTTATGTATTGCATTACTCTGTTTATTAGTAGTACAACACCTAAATAATGTCTCTTTGCTGAAAAATTGTACGTTCTTCAAAAGCCTTGTTTGCTCATGTTTTTTTATAATGATTATTTATTAGTAACACAATAATCCGGTCTGTATTGTCATCCCAGCCCTTGGCTGGGGTTTGGCCTGAAGTAGATCAACTCTGATGAACAGGTGAAAATCCCGTATGGAGAATGACCTTGGTCGGGCGCCTGCTTAGCGGCGAATAATAGTAGTTTCCTGACTTTGAAAAAATTCTAATGACGCTATAAATGGCAAGGTGGTGGACGATAATTCTCCACCACCAGGATTTGGAGAGTGGGTACCCTAATCCCCAGTCACCCTTTAAAAATGGGGAGTATATAAAGTATTTCCCCCCTCATTTCCTCATGCCTTCATGGTGTAATTCGAAGCCTATCTGACGCGTATTCGAGACGTCCAGGGTTCGAGTCCCGGCAAGACACTGCGCATTTTTCACTTCTCATGCTCCAAAATAACCTAATAACCCTACAAGTTCATTTTAATGAGTCTTGATAGTTAAGAGTGGGGGGGGAAAGGTTTTTTTTTAGAGTGGTCGCCTTAGAGTATTATAATTTTCAATGCCGATATTTATTTACAGTCTTATAAATACTGGTCACTCCTAGACGGAATTCTTTGAAAGATGTGGTCACTATATGAAAGTTCGGTGATTATGTAGTATGCGATCTCTCGCTTTTAGTTAGTTATATATTTCTTAGATGGCGGCACTAAAACGCTTTTTTTCTTAAATTACAAAGTGCTGTAAAATAGTGAGAAAAAGGATTAAAAGAGAGCCAATTTTGTCTCTGCCATTTAAAAAATAAATACTTACAAAAAACGGTATATCGCGAATTACACGATTACCGAAAGTTCTGTATAGTTTTTTCTAAATGAGTTCAGTAAATGCATATTCACTTAGTCTTAATATATTCAAAAACGTTTTCAAGCAACTAGAATGAGCATAAAGAATTCAGATCAAGAAATGCAGTTAATTGAAGGTAAATTTTATGCTGAATAAGCTTGAAAAACTTGAAATGTCCATGAAATATGCCTTATTAATTAAGTAGAAGGAGTTTTCGGTTCATTATTAATCATCTGTTTGTCTTCAAATAAGACCTAAAACTCATTAGCTATATTTAAAACTTTCAATAGTTGCAGAATTTTTAACGTCTGAAATTATAAGCTACCGTTTTTTGTACTCGGTGAAGATCGAGTCATATCAGCATAAGAAGCGTCTATAATCCATGTGCCTTAACGTCTATAAATCAATACAGCTTTCAAATAGCAACCAAGGATTAATTAAATTAATTGCCAAAATCTTTAGTTTTCAAACACATAGAAGGCACACTGAACGAGATGGTCATTTCGTTTTTTGTCTTGGACAAACAGAAAGTATTGCCTCTTGAAGGGAATATATTTGTTGTAAGTTTCTTGCACATGGGATGCAACGAAATAAATACAGTACTACACTTTAAACAGCTAATCCTTTTCTTTATTAAATAAGTGTACAAATCTCCATTTGACATTAATTTACTAATCAAAATGATGGCATAGTATCGCGGTTGAATGGTATCATTTTGTTCTCTACCATTCGGCCATTTTGAATAGCTCATTTTAAATAAATGATTTTATATTCTACCTGATAAAATAATTGATCTACCTACGTTTAATATTCATTTAAATTATTTAGTTATTTATTTAATTTGGTTTAATCTTATCGCCAGGCCTCAAAATGTATACACAACTTTAACGTTGGATTAACGTAATTCTCTCCTTTTAATTTTCCAGTTCTCATTGCACCGTAGCAAGTTTCGAATTAGCAAAATTGTAAAACTTGTGCCGTAGAAAGTTTCACAGTTTCCCTAATTCGATTCATTAGAGAATCGGTAGCTTACTAGTGATTTCATAAAAGCTTGAGTCATGTTGCACAAGAAGGAGATAAACAAAGGAAGTATTTTAAATTTGAATAAATAAAGAAAAAAGAAAGTAGTAATAAATAAGTAAATAAATAAAGAAAAAAGAAAGGGAAAAAAATTTTAAAAAATCTGAAAGGTTTCAGATTTTAAATTACGTCCAAAGGGGCGTTTTTTTTAACATTTTGTATGTTACCTTTAATTATTAAATATCCTGTTCTTCGCACTTAAACCATAAAATTCAGTTCAAGAGCAATATCGCAAAATAATTTTAAAATGAGCATAACTTTAGAATTGCCGATACACGATCTCACGTGCTGGAGATAAAAATGGGTTTTCTGTACAACGTTGCCATTGCTCGCTTTGAAATCCTTGAGTTTGTTAATAAAAAATTCGTTAAAGTTTTACAAAATATGAAATCGATAATAAAACAAAAACAAATTCCAAATTTCAAATTTGGACTTCCAGATACCCATATTTTCATATTTTGGTAGAAATTTTCAATATTCAAAATTGGATGACTCTAGGTACCGTTGTTTTATCACAATGCGAGAAGCATACATACATTTATGCAGATTCCTCATTATTTAATTTTTTTTAAATGTAATACAGGGAGATAATATTTGATGGCAACAATTGGAAATGTGAAACAACTCTTTTATTGAAACAACGTAAAATGCCAAAACGAAATTAATAGGTCCTTCTGTGCTAAAAATAGAATAGATTATAAATTTGCACACTGGAATGTGACAACCTGAATTTTAAAAATTCTTATGAACTTTTACCACTGTTATCTATTATTCACTTCTGATTTTTATTCAAGAACTGAGCGGTGCATTCCTCTATTGTTATTCTTCCTTTCACTGCTAAAGTGCTTTGAATAGAACATAACGCACTAAGACAATGCTGTCACAGGTTAAGTATGATGTCGAATTACCAGTTCAAGGCTAGTTTGAAATTAGCATTCCATTTCATATTTACAGGAGCAATTATCTATACTTTCCTGAAATTTGGGCAAAGCTATTAAATTTGAACTTCCGGAGGCCAAAGCACTACTTGGGGAGAGGAATAACTTAACATCCTCATCCTTCCGCCGTAGTTACGTAAAAAAATGATGAACCAAAAAAATACCCATTCTGATTAGGGGCCGACGATTGTTTTCGTTTTCCTCCTGACCGCATCTGTCGTTGCCATTCCTCGAAAGACAAAAGAATGCTTTTCTGGTCTCCTTTTTATTTACGACTTTGATCTGTGGCGCGTTCATATGAAGAAGGAAGGCCATTTTCCGCATGATGAACGTCCTTTACAGTAAAAAAGAAAAAGAGAAAAAAAGGGGGGAAAACGCAAGACAAGAGTTTGATGGTCCAGGAGATTTAAGGAAAGAAGACAACTCCCTCTCATGTTATGTGGATGAGTGACCGAAGGTTCTGACCTTCTTGCAAAAATGGCAAAAAGGATTGTGGCTTGTCTTTGATTTTTTGTGGCCTCTATGTTTTGATATCCTTCGATTCACTTCCTATTTGAAAAGAAGGTGATTCTTAAAAGTCGCGACCCTTTCTTTTCATATAATATTTCGAGATTATCGACCGTTCTTAGAAACAGGAGAAGAGAATCATTCTTTTTATTCTAAACTGTAAATTATATATTTTTCTTTTGCTATCTCATATTCGGTAATACAGCAGAAACCCGTTTACGCCACACATGCCAAATTTATGCCAACCATAAAAAGTCTTCTTCTTCTCTCTTTTTTTTTAAATTTTACTTGATTTTATATAGAAAATTTAAGATTAAAAATAATGTTAAAATTTTCATTTCGGAAAATATTTTTAGAATGTGTATGAAGTCAATCCACTCGTCTTTGAAGTAGAGCAAAATACTTCTGTTGGCAAAATATTTTCACTTTTACTCTATTGTAATTTACTTTTTTATCTCCGCGTCAATCTGTACAAATATACTACGATTATTTTAGTTAGTGAAATTCATATATGCTTTATTTATGTGCTTTATTTCAGAAAGTGAACTGACAATTTTGATTTGGGAAAGCAATGTAAAAATTTTAAATGCATTAAATTAAAACTATAAACCTTGAATTTCTTCGAAACATGCATTTCCAAGTGTTCTTAATGTGCAACATATTTTTCTCCAAAGTAAAACATTGAGTTAAAAATTAATATTTTCTCTTTTTGGTGGGAAATCATGCCCCAAAAGTAATTGACATTTACTATTCTATAAATTACGAATTAAAATAAAAAAATTTTTTTTTCTAATATTTTAAAAATTGTTACTAGCTTTCACAAAAAAATTATTTAATCTTGTTGATATAGATTCGGCATATTATTTATAGCTAGTTTATGCCCTCTGGTTTTAGTATTACTGATCTCATTTGTTATTTTAAAGAAATACTTTATTTTCGAATTTTATATTCTCTTCACAGCCAGATATTTTCAATAGGGTTTCTACCTGAATACAAAGGAAATATTTTAAATATTTCAAGACTGTTAAACAATAGCCAGAACTTCATATTCATAGCAGCACGCTCAAAGTCTGCTGAATTTGAAATAATTTTTGAAAGTTATGGATTTGTGGTAATGATATCAAATTTGAAATGTTAATATTGAAATATCAATATACATCAATATAATGTACTGATCCGTTATAACATAAATAAACTTAAGATTACGGTTTCAAAAAGCAAATATACACCCCTATATCATAATAGCTTCTCATTTCCTAATGCTTTCCTAATGTTGGAAAAAACTTTTATTTCCGAATTTTCCTTTCTTTTCTTTTCTCTCTCTCTCTCTTTTTTTTTTGTTTGTTTTTATTTGTAGTAAAAATTTGCAAAAGATGTTAAATTAGATTTTTTTATCGAATATTAGATGGTTTCAGTACTCAAAAGTCATATTTCTTATAAGTGAAGAGGGGGGGGAAGAAAGACTAGAATTTTTCTTTTCTCTGATCTTCTTTCTTTTCTTTTCTCTCTCGAGATTTTACTTAGCACATCAAACTATTATTTTAAATCTCCCGATTAATGAATATTGTGCATGATTAATAAAGTCCTGCTTTATGTTGCACACAGTCTTCGATTATTTTAATTATTTTAAATAATATTATATTCCATATGTCAGAATATTATGGACGTTAAGTGTTCTATAATTTTGAATTATATATCATGCTTTAAAGAAAATTTCGTTGTGTCAGAAACTGACATATTCTTTAAATGAACTATCAGTAACTTTTTTAATGGCCTTCCCATTTTCTATTTGCAAATTAATAATAAACAGATCAATTTCGTGCTACATACTCATTCTTGAAGAGGCTATAATAATAAAATGAAGAAATAATACAAATTTTACCCAACTTTTACCAAAAAATTCAAGAAAGTAATATTTCAAGTATTTTCTATTGCGTTTCGATGCAAATGGTATATCGATACAGAATGATATATCATGAATGCATATGTTGAATTTTCTACACATTATTTTGCTTTATTCGTGTAGTGTTCGAAGATATTTTGACATGACTTTTAGCCCAAAGAGGCGTTAGTCTAGAAGGGCTACTAATCTCGAAAACGGCGGTTTGCGTCGAATCAGTAAAATCGTTGAATCACTTTTCAAATTGTTGTCCTAAATATTATCCCCCTATATTATAGTTAAAGAAATTGAATAATGAAGAATCTGTATGAACGCACGTATGTTTCTCGAACTGTGAAAACACTATGGTTATTAGCGTCATCAAGGGAAAGCATGTTTTATAATTTTAGCTTTATGCCGTTAAGCTTTTTGGTATTATTTTCGGAAACAGAAAGGGCGTTTTGAAACATTTGTGAGACACTGAAGTTAGACTGCTCAACTGTATATCATATTAACGTTCTACCATTAAATTTTATTTAAGTGAAACCAACAGAAGTTACCATTTAGATATATAGAAAAACTTACGTTTCTATATGAATGATGATATTTTGTGCGCATAAGTTAATCATGAGATTTCTTATGATTGGAGTAGCAGGTTTCGGATTCAAGAAATAAACAAGGTAAGGATATTATGAACTTTTGTCTTCACTAAAAATTTATTGCACAAACTAGGTGTTCATATCTTCATTTTGTAATAGTAAAAAGTCTGATGTGTACACCACATGACTTCCTTGTACGGGGAATACTAAATTATACGTATTTTTGTTGCATTTCATTTGAACTCATTTCCTCGAATTTCACTAGAGATAGAATTCTCATTCAATTCATTCAGTTCTCACTTCGCGGCAAGGCAAAAATACATAAAACTTCAAAATATCTTCTTTAAAAAAGGAGGAAAAACATAAAACACCAAATACAGTTAAAACAATTAACAAAAGAGTTTTTACAATTAAAATTAGAGTTTCTGTGCAAGAACAAACAATTCGGCCAGCAGGCAAGACAGCAGATTTTTCGGTGACAAAATTAAAATTTTCCTTTTTATAATCTGTTTGGGGAAAAAGAGTCCTTTATTCTATGACGCAAAATCATCGTTAAATTGCTTCGATAGCCGTCAAAATGGATATTTTCGTTGAAATATGATACCCGGAATTTTTCGTTATCACAATACTTCCTTTACTTCTTACAAGGAAGTAAAAAGTATAAGAGGGAAAAGTGGTGAAAATAGTTGCATTATTTATTTTTTCATATATCCAGTTTTACAACATACACAAATCAACAAATTATTTAACAGAAATTAAGCATTCATACATTCTTATAAAAATATTTAACTATCGTTACGAAAAAACGGCAAAGTCTAATCAAAAATTTTAAAAATTACTTCGTAAGCAAAGAAAATCACAGAAATTTAAAAAATTCTACATTAAGCTCTTTCTTGTTAAGATAATTAAAAGATAGTATTAAACGCAGTATCTATTTTAGATCTTGATTCCATTTGCAGTATTTTATTGCTGATTTATTTTATTTTAAAAGTTTTATATAAAAGTTTAGATACGATTTCGTTTATACTTTCATTAATCTGTATAACTTTGAAATAGATTGATGAGAAGTTGGCCGATAGGTGGCGTTAATGTTTACTTTTGGTTTTCGTACGTTCATTTCAGATGATACCAACTAAAGAGAATTGATGTATAATAAAACTTCTGAATGTAAGTATCAAGAAAATTAATTTTATGCTGTATTCGTAAGTTGAGGATTGAATTCAATTCACAGCTCGTAAAAAACAATCAAGGCTAGAAAATTTCAGTTTGCTTAATAGGCTAACCACTGAACATTTGAAGTTAGATTTAATGGCTTCAGATTTTGTTTTAAGCTATAGAAGGCCTAGTGGCTGAGTTAATAGATTTAATTTGGAGTATGAATTTTTCTTTATGAGAATAAATAAAAAATTTTTGACTTTATTCTTAAGTTAACAGATTATCATAAAACAAAACTATATTAGATTCATTGAAACAGGAAGTGGATAGGCTATTTTTGGCTGCATCATAACAGGATATGTATTAGTAACTTAAATTTCGAATTTAATTAACTAATTACCTTTTTTTATTTTTCTGTCATATCATTTATGATTTGTTAAAATCATCCCCTTACTCGGTTGAATTAGAGTGAAAAATGAGAATGTATCCCCGTTAAACTATGCAATGAACCCTCCCTAATACGATCGGGTTCCAGATGATTCTAATCTTCTGTGGAAATGGTCGTCTTAGAGAAATGATGTTCTATATCTATGATTACTTACGCTTTGAGAAATGCTTGTCATTTATCTGGAATCGTGGATCTTTTAGGAAGATGGTTGCTAAGAAAATGTCCGTAGTAGCATTCTCAGTAGTCGATCTAATTAAGTGTGTACCATTATTATAAATATTCCGGTACTTTGTACTGATTTTACTGTGACTTTCCCACTATTTTTTGGTGCTTAAGCTTTCTGAGATTAGATTTACCTATGCCTTGACCATCTTTGCCTTTGGTTTATGTATTATCGTTAGTTTTTTCTGTTTGTTTAATTTATGTTAGTTTGAAATCATCGAATGGGCAAGAGGAAAAGGATTTTCTTAATTATTGAAGTTCATAAGAAGATAATTCAACAGAAAAATAATTTATCTGATCAATAATAGCCTGTTTATGAAACATATTGTGATTTTGTTTCAAAACAAGAAGTGAAATTTAAAATATACAAATGACAGTTGATTGGATTGTATGGTCTAACTCTAAGTTGCTGGATAAACGAAAGGCTTGCTAACTCCAAAAAAGCACTGAAATACTCTAAATCAGATTAAAAAGGTACAGATTTATATTATATAAACTCAGGGCTTAATTTCTAAAATTATAAATGCCGGAGTTTAAACCTTGATTATACATGTAAGATATAACAAAATACGACAGCTGCTTTAAAAAAATAATTGGCAACCTCAAAATTAACATTCTAAATTTGGTGCTCTCCCCCAAATTCATCTGTTCTCCCAAATTTGAGATCATTCCAAATTACATAACACTGCTTGAAAAGGTAACTAAAACTAATATTGACCAATCATAACTCAAAATACCTGCACCTACGAAGTATAAATACTGAGTACCGAGCACTACGCTCCCTTTTTTCCTGACTATGCAAACAACTCTGCGCCGCTTATGCTTCCCTGCCTGAAATGACGTAGCTTTTTATCTCTGTATATAAAAATTATTCAACTATGATCGAAAGTAATTTGTCTGATTTAATCAAAAATTATTTCGAAGAAATAATTTTTGATGTGCCTAAAAATGAAGATTGTGATAAGCCGAGATTAATTTTGTCAACGTCTTATTCCTGCCTTATTCACCCAGCCATGTCTATAGCCAAAATGTTAAATTATCATATTCTCTTTCATCTAGATAATATCGAAAACTGTTAAAAGTTTCAATGTTTTCATCTACACATTTAGAATCATTACATACATATACATACTTATACTATTTCAAGGGATGCTAGATACAAAAACACTCTTTTTTCCCGGCATACCAGTGAAAAAAAAAAGATTAAAAGATTAAAGCATCACAAAGGAGAATAGAAAGAATTATAGAAACAGTCAGGATATAGAAGGAAATTTTAACGGAAAAATGAAGCTTTGAAATTAAAGAGGGAAGAGTCTAAGACTTTCCGACACCTAGCCGTCAAGCAGAAATTTTCCCTAAAAACTATCGACAACAACGTGAGAATAAACTTAAAACTCCTCTATATAAATGAAGAGGTTGGTTATATCGTTTAAAGAGTGTAGAGCTCTGCAGTAGGAAGTCATTAAAGTGGCAAATGCATGATCAGGCCGATCAGTTTTAGCACTTTCAAGAACTAAAAATTAAACCGCTGTCATGAATTTCGTGCATTTCATGTAGAATAAGCCTTTGACATGTAAGTGGGGGCTTTCTTTCCTTAAAAGTCTCAGACACTGTATAATGTGAAGCATTAGTAGAATCTAGGCAAAGAAGAACCCACGTGCCTACACTGAGGAGCCCCTACTTTCACCACGTTTAACTGCTTGGTGTGGTTTCACTGAGTCCATTATTGTGAGCCTTTTTATCTTTGAAGAGTACTGTGCAAAACCTGGCTGGAAGACCTGTTCAGTTACTGGAAAACGCTATTTACAGCTGCTGCAGTTGAAAGTGATACCTTAATTACGGTAACATAATACCCCTGACGAAGTGATGTTCATGTAAGACGGGGCACCTCCTCATATCACAACTGACGTGAAGACGTTCCTAAGAACTTTCACCGAAGAACGATTAATTAGCCATCACTGAAAAAAATGAATGTCTCCTCGTTGCCCGAACTCAACACAACTGGAGTTTTGGCTTTGGAGTTATGTCAAATCCAAAGTGTACTGCAATAGGCCATCTTCTTTGGTACTTGTCAAAGGATGCCATTCGTCACAAAATCACTTGCGTCAATTCGGATGTGCATGTGCTGCAGTTAACAGCATTGTAATTCGTTTGCAAACTGTGATTTGTGGTGATGGTGGTCACATAGAATAAGATTGGTATGCTTACAAACATTTGTTTGCATGCAAATGAATATAGGTTTCTTGAAATGTAGGATGTGCTCTCGTTCAGAGCCCTCTGCCATGAAAATTTTAACTATTTTTTTCTTTAACCCCCCAAAATCCCTCTTTACGAGAATAACGTTCCTCGTTCAAATCTACCAATTCCTTCAATTTTTATGAATTTTTAAAATACTTACAGACTTTTGGGACACCCTGTACATACAATGAAAAAACAATAAATAAAAAATAAAACAGCTACGAAAAGCGAATTAATGTCTACATGTGTACGTATAGCAATAATGTTACATAAATACACAGTGGTGTGGTTGCAACACATTGCTGTTAATAAAAAGAAGAAAATTGCATGGAACAAAATGCAGCTATAAAACAGAGAAACTCAGAGCAGAGCAGTGTTTACATTATAAATCTGGCAGATGTGACATTTAACTTATAAAAACACAAAGACAGGAATTTAATGGGGATCTTCCTGAATTACAATAAACACAAAAGGAGTAAATTTAGGTATGTGTATATGCATCATAATGAGATTACATAGCAGGAAAAACTACCTAAAAATACTAATATGAAATTGCAGCAAAAAGTTTCCAGACATGACGCAAATCAGTGGGCAGATAAATACATAAAGTGCGACATGTAAAAAAAATATTGTTAGAGAGAATGACATTGAATAAAACCAGAAAAAAATGTAGTAGAACCTAAAAGATATCAAACAGTAAATGCGTTAATATTAACGAATAAGAAGTAAAATATATTTACAACAAAAGATTTAAGAAAGGTGGAAACAACATGAAAGTGGTACTGCCACTGATGGCTTAATGTCATTTGCGCTCGTTCCCAAAAGAGCCTTAATACGTTTGTTCCCGTTTGAGCCTTTTAGAAGGGAGGATTCAATAATTACGAGTACTCCCAGCTGAGCCCCGATGGAGAAATATTCCATTATTTTATTAGAAACACAACTTAAGTTTTAACACAGACTGTGTTTTATCACAGCCGTCTTAAATAAAAGATCACAGACTGTGTTTTATCACAGCTGTCTGAAATAAGAGAACATAAAGTCAGTATTTTCAAGGGCATCACACTTGTTGATTTTATATTATTTTAATAGAGCTTTTTAACCTCGTTTTAGATGTTTCCAAATATGCCACAAATAGTTATGTGTTATCTTCTCTTAAAAATCTTAGCTATTAATAATAGTTTATCATAATTTCGAAGATATAATTTAACTTTGTTTAATTTCATCTTTTTCAAAATTAAAATGTTGGGTTTTGAGAGCATTTTCATATTAGAAGTTTACATTGAGTTCAAGGTAAAAAGCTGCTCCCATAAATTGGTCTAAAAGGTTAAATCCGGAGACAGGCATTATCTTATCTGCGAACTACGCGATTATTTTTGTATGACAAATAGACGGTGAAGTTTGATAAACTCACCTTCCTCTGTATTTGTACGAGTGAGTGGAAAACGAAGGCTAATATTGGAAAGAGGGTTAACAACTATTTCCGATTCAGGTTAAATCGGCAATAAAATCGTCAAGGCTCTTTTGGGATAAGGCTATTTTAGGCCATCACTGCCACTGATATTGTTTGCAGGAAGGCATTTAATCCAGAATGTTGGGATGTTATAGGCTATGAGTATACATTCTAGTATTCATTTGAAATCAAGCGCATTTCTTAATGTATTACCTGCGTGTGCTGTTAAATTTGCCTCCGCAGGTTTGCGGGGATGGTAGCTTGTGGTGTTTGGGCAACTTATCATCCGAAGAGATAGCGATAGGAATCTTCGACCATTCATTCCACAAGCGCTCTGCTCGACATCACAAAGGCCAAAACTTTGAAGACATCTTATAAAGAGATTTATGAAGAGCTAAATGTGGTACAAAATGCGAAAAGCTATTGATCAGTTGTTTTCCAGTTTTGGAGAAGAATTTATGTAACCTTCTTCCTGTTGTTTCAGTATCTCAAAGACGCTAACCTTTGCTTGACGAGTTCTTTATTCAACATAGTTGAGCCTACAAGTGCACGAGGCTCAATGGATTTTCTTTAGCCATCATGTCGGCGTAAATCTACAAGAATTTATTAAATGTTTCATTTTTTTGTTTTACTAATTTGCTACTCTGTTCAGTTCTATGATGATAACTCGTCAGAAGTAATTAAGATTGACTAATATAATCACCGAAAGTACGCGAAAGTATTTAAGAAACTGAATTAAGGGCTAGGTCTCAGAACCATAAAAGTTAGCTTTTCAACAACCTCTTAGAAACTGGAATACGTTATGACTGTAAGAAAAGCTAACAATTCATTATATGTTATCCCTTTTTAAAGGCAATCATTTCAGAATCACCTGTTTTGTTGTTGAATTTTATATCATTATGCATTTTTATTTTCAAATAACATTGGCTTTAAAATGGATTTTGATATTTCAAAATTACTTGCAGAAATAAATTTTTAGTTTTTATAAACCATACCAAATTTCATAAATATCACCTTGTCTTTCATAACAAAATTCTCTAAGAAATCAACAAAAAGGTTCAAATCAATTTAACACTTTTTTCCCTAGTGTTATGAACAAAACACTTAACCGAGGTACATTTGACTTGATGCGCGAAGAAATTACTCATAACAATGCATGTTTCTCGGAAAAAAAACTATTCTATTTGAAATAAAATATACAACAAACATAATAAAAATAGAATTTTCTAAACATTTTTAAAATAAAATTGTTATGGCTGGAAAGATACGTAAGCTATTACAAACGATGTTATCTATGCTTAATTTTAAATCGTCTTTTCTTTATTTATAGGAAGTTATGCAGCTTTATATTTTTATTTGGGAGTAGGGGGTCCGATAAGCAACTTTCCGTTTGTTAATATTATTGAAGATGTTTTTCATATACTGAACAATATACGCGCCATTTACTGCTACTGTAGGAGCGCACCATTGAGTTCTATTTGTCAGTTGGATTCGTCATACAAGTCAAAGAAAACTATTAAAAATTATCAGCGAAGAAAGCTAAATAACCGAAAGAAAACACTTTATTACCTGAGAAGCTATATGACATAAAAAATCATGCTTATTGTTAAGACTGGTGAGTTAATTGAAGAATAAAAAATATAATAAAAAAAAGTCTTTAAGTTTGTAGAGACATTAGGATTATTTCGAAGCAGGAGACATGAAAAATGAGCAATGCCCTTGCCGGGACACGAACCCCAGACCTCTCGAATACGCGCCGAGTGGGGTGATCATTACACCACGAAGGCATGCTAAGAAGGCGGGAGAAATACCTTATATACTCCCCATTTTTAAAGGGTGACTGGGGATTAGGGGATCCAATCGCCAAATCCTGGCGGTGAAGAATCATCATCCGATACCTTTTTTAGTTCGATCGCCACTGTAGAAAAATTAGGTATTTTTTGAAAGCAGAAGGGATAAAAAATGAGCAATGCCCTCGCCGGGACTTGAACCACGGGCCTCTCGAATACGCGCTGAGTGTGCTGACCACTACACCACAAAGGCATGCTAAGAAGGCTGGAGAAATGCCTTACAAGTTACACGATTTAAGCAAATTCACTAAAAAATTAAAAAAAAAGTTTTTAATCAACATAATATTCTAGGCCGTAAGCATGATGTCGCGAACCATGGTTAATTTTGAATCAAAATATTCCAACAAAAATTTAAGAAATAAAGTTATTTATGTAATCATTTTTATGCATGTAATTTAAATGCATTGTGTCGCGAAATTCTGTCAGTGTCTTGGTATGGTATATTAAACTACTACTAATAATAATTATGGCAGTTCATGATTTTATTTTTAGTGGTATTTGACCAAGAATTTTGATAGCTATTTTTTTTCTGTTCGGCGCATTTAACTAAAACTACTAATTTAAAAAGCAAGTTAAAAGTCCAGTTTTAAAACGTTTTTATTATACATTTTATTTAAGATTTATTTTGTCTACAAATATTAGAAACATAATACAAAAGATAAAATTACTGTTTCAAAGCGCAGAAAAAATATTCTTTCTAATCCTATTCGTTTAAATATAGTTTCCTTTAAAATTGCCATCTCATAATCGCTTAATAATGGTCTTGCTAGCAACGAATTATTAAATAATTTCAAAAATCCAAACTAGGATCAAAGCTAGTAACTAAAAAAATCGAATAATTTTTGGACAACCCCTGAAATTCCACAAATTACATTAGAAATTACGAAAAAAATTCATTTTGAAGACTATCGAATTTAAGTCTATTTGATAGTGTAAAGATTAATATTCTGAGATTATTAGTTTGACTGTTAAGTAAGGAGAAGTAAGAAGCATTCAGCATTAAATAAAGAAATCTGATGTGGACACTACATGACTTCCTTGTACGGTCCGTATTGTGGTATGTATTGTGTACATTATATGTATGTAGGTATGTATTGTGTACATTATACACAAATTTTGCTGAATTTCGTTTAAACTTATATCCTCGAATTTCATTAGAGATATGAAATAAATTCAATCAATGAATTCCTTCAATTAATTAATTCAGTTTCATTCAATTAATTTCGTTTTCATTTCGCGTGAAGGCAGAAATACATAAAAACTCAAAACATCTTCGTCAAAAATTGGAAAAAACAGAAAAACCTAAAACAACAAATACAATTAAAAATTTTACAATAAAATTATATTTTCTACGCCAAAACAAGCAATTCCATCAGCGGACAGATTTTTTTTTTAAGCACAAAATTGAAAGTTAATTTTTGATCTCATTCCGCAACAAGACGCTGAAGTTGTTGCGCAAACTAACTGAATAAACTATTCTACTAAGAGTTTCAAATGTAAAGAAATGGCGGCTTTATTATTCTTCGTACCATTAAAACAACTTTTAAATTGTTAATAATTCTACAATTGCTGCATGCACTAAAGGCATAAAAACAACAGAATTCAATCACTTTTAAAGCAAAAAAACGCATAATTTACCAACATATAAATGTAATTTTTATGCTTTTTAATGAAACTTTATTTGTTCTAGGCGGCTTTTGTTTTGATAATTTTCAGAGAACTGTTGAGTATATTTTTAATTAAATATTTCGTTAGTTCTCCACAGCTTTCTAAATAAAACTTGGTATGTTCTCGGCAGTTCTTTTTTGTCTTTATATATATTTTTTATTAAAATCTTCGTTAGTTGTTAGTTCTCGGTGGCACATTATGGATATTTCTAAAACTATTTAATTAAAATTACGTTAGTTCTCTGCAGCCTTTTATTATGCGTATTTTCTGTGTATTTTGGGCAATTATTTTGATTAGGAAAAAAGAAAATTTAATGCGCATTCTAGCCGCTCTTATTTTAGGCTTTAAATACTGATCAAATAAAGCATTTTTTTATTTTGAAAATTGTTTCTGTATTGCTAAGGGTTTCCTCTTGATGCATATGATCGTAATTAATTCGTTTAGCCTTTTTTAGGTTTTTTAAGCATTTTCTTTTTTATGTTTTTTTTAACCATAAAAAATTTGGCTTTTCTTATTTTTAATTTGTATTCCTATTTTTTTGTATTATTTTTGTAGTCCTAGGGTTGCGAATGCATATAGGGAAAAGATCTGAACACCTGAGAGACACTAAAATGTTGTTTCAAAGTGATTTGATTCGAACATTTCGGTTTTGAGTTTCAAATGATTCAGAGGAACGAAAATGTATTTGGAACTCATTAATCAACTAGGTTTATTGCTTCAAAACACTTTTCCCTTGACAAGTTCTGTTTGAAGCGTTAAACAGAGGAGATTAATATATTATTATTTTTTTTATTCTATTTTGTATTATTTCAGCTTTGTATACGTATCTGAAGTTTTATTTGACTAGCACTCATTTTCGGTTACGACCTTCATTGAGGAAGAATTAGTTAAGAGCCTTCATAGGGAAGAAATTTGAATCTACCATTTGGGTTCCGACTTTTCCTTTTCATTCTATTGATTATATATATACATCCACTGTCTTACCCGGCTCTGTGAGCTCAGTTTTTTTTATTCTTACGTGTTGTATGTGTTATATATTTTTTATAGTTAGATTGCTATTGAAATGAAGTAATCATTAGCATATTTAAAAATTGAATCTTAAATAAATTTAAAATAGAAATACAAAAACGAATCTTGAATAAATTTAAAACAGAAGCTTTAAGAAGTCGGGGGGGGGGCATTTTTATCAAGTAAGAAAATAAAACTTACTCTTGCAAAAATATTTCACGATTTTAAAACTTGACGGAACAGCCACTTCTTACTGAATTCTAAACAGTACTTTCATTTCAACTCATTTTACTTAACTTACTTAGCTAATTTTACTAAAAAGCATTTTTGACATAATAATTCTTATTTGAGAAAAAGACGAAACACCTTCGCATTTATTAATTAATGTTAATTGATCGGAGGCCGTTTGTTTCCCTTGAAAAGCCAACTAATATCCGGTCAATGACGATAATTACTTGGTTTATTGATTACATTTTCACTTTTAAGTATATGTTTTTAAAGTTTCCTTTTTGAATTTATTCAAGATTAATTTTTGATATTTCCATTTTAAATTTATTCAAGATTCAAATTTTAAATATGCTAATGAGTTATTTCATTTCGATACAATTCTAATTGTCTTTGTCGGAGATAATATACGAAATAATCTATCAGCAAATAAATTATTATTTTATTACTTTGCAACTTTGAGCAAGTATTAGGCAATTTATTGGGATTAATTGAATTGTTTACTTATATATATGCACGTTTGGTGAGGCCGATTACAACCAGAGATAGTGGAGCACAACTGAATGTTATAGAAGTCCCATAAACAAAATTCCAACGCTCTGAGGCTACTCGTTTTGGCTACCAGTAGTTGCATTTGAACATCAAAAACACTAAACAGCTTGCTAACTAACCACTATAAAATAGCAGACTCAGCTGAATGACATTGCAAATTGCCTAAATTCAGTCCATACGTAGTTGATCATCACCAGCATATAATTACTGGAAACTTGGATATCATTAAAAACGCGCAACTTAAAAAACTCACGAGTTATGGAGTAAAATATAGACCAAACAGATAAGTAAACAAAAATTAGTGCTACAAAAATTTAGAAAATAGCATTAACGAATTTGTCCTTAAGGCCCGCTATCAACTTAATTTGCCTATTAATACCTTTTTAAAATGGAAAGATGAAATCCTTAAGCAAATTAATACTGAACTGAAAGCAACAAATTTTTGAAGTCAACTAAATTGTCTCAACTACTGTCAACTATTAAGAATTTAAAGCAACTATTCACTATTATCAAAATTAAGAAAGCAAGTAATATCTTTAGCATTACATAGAAACTTTTCTACACAACAATTATTACTAAAGAACTTTTATATGCCAATACTTACAAATTAGCAAACACTGCAAAAACCTTTATAATTAAAAAAATTAAAACTTTTCGTATTAAACTCAAGATGTCTGTAAATCTAAGGTATAACAGATTTACTAACTTGTATGTTCTTCGCAAATTCTAGAAAACACCATCTAAAATTCAGATTCATTGCAGAGGCACAATAATTACAAGAAAAATCTAGACTAAAAAGACTTTGTACTTAAAAAAAGTTTGTAAATTAATCTTCAGTGCTTGTAACACTGGACATAATTATTGGTGGATCATCAATAATAACACTCCTGTCATTACTACCGTTCAATCTATCGATATACAAAATATTAACTGCTATGGCTTTGGAAACTTATATACCTCGCTTCCACGAAAAGAAATCTATACTAGCCCTCTTGATCTGCCTAAACGCTTTCCTGCTATGCTCACAGTAATAGATGGAAAACCTTCCTTAAATGCAATACTTTTAATAACTACATTAAATTTCAAAATCGGCTTTTTAAGCAAGTCAGAAGAATCCCAGTGGGAGAGCAGACGAGCACATCTGTTTGTAATTCTTTTTATTCATTAAAGAACTTACATTCTATACAATTGACAGAAACACGATTTAATTTACTACGCCCATACTTACAGATATATAGATGATCTTATTACCTTTAATAATTTTAACAAGATTGAAAATTCAGAAATATATCCGGAGTGCCTTACTCTTAATAAAACTAATACTTCACAAAATGTAATCGACTATTTAGATCTTCAAACAATTAACTACAAAAAGATTCTACTGTATGACAAAACACACCACTTCAGTTTTAATACTAAAAAAATTAATAAATTGGACTTCCATAACTTTCCAAGAAAGTTATTAGTAATACTATATTAAATCAGATACAACATATTCAAAGTATATTTATAGATACAATAAATCTACAACACGAAGTTCTTCCACTTATTAAAATTCTTAAAAATAATCAAGTAGCTAATAATTTTATTAATCATTGTCTTAAAAGAGCAGGCGTTAAGTACTCAATCTAAATCATTTGGCTGATAGGGATATGAAATTTATTCCTAAACCTAAAAAGGCGGTATATGTTGGACGACTATCAGTTAAAAGATTTGTAAATAGTGTAATTACTGAAGTTATTGTATATCATGTAAAAATCATTATTTTTTGGCATTTTCTTTGTTGTTGTCACTAAAAACATGGGCCAATTTTCAAACTTTCCGAGTCTGTAAACAGCTCTTGAACAGTGAAGATTACTATTACTTTTTTCCTCTTTCAGCTATGACAATTAGCCAGTAATTAATCATTCTTTTGTTTGGTCAGTTTAAGTCAAAACTTCAACAGACACCTTTTACACTCACCGCATTCCAAAAATAGATTCCAAAAGTCCCCCTACACACTAACCCATTCTCTTTGCCCCTCCATTCTCCATCCTGGTTCAAATTCCAAGTTCCATTCTGAGTACAAAGAAAGTAACGGATATGTCTCGCTTTAAACACTAACAAACACGCAAGTTAATTAATTCATCTTCTCGCTGTTTATGTATATTAAGTACATTTCCTTTTCCTACATTTTTAGTTATGCCTTTTTGTCTTATGTGAATATAATATTTAACCGTTTCTTACTTGTTTAATTGTTTTGGAAAAGATTGCATTATGTTCATTATTTTTACAACGTTTACATTGAGTTAACATGATTAAAGGCGAAAGTATTGGGGTGCATTTTTTCTCAAGTAAGAAAATACTACTGCTCACTTTTACAATAATATCTCACGATTTTGAAATTTAATTTAAACTTGACGTGATAGCCACTTTCTTACTGAATTCTATACAGTGCTTTTGCTTAAATGTTACCTAAGCTCTGCTAACTTAGCTTACTTACACTCATCTTACTAAAATACCTTTTTGGCATAATAATTCTTACTTGAGAAAAAGACGAAACACATTAGCATTTATTGATTGTTAATTAATCGGATGTTGGTTTGTTCCCCTTGGAAAGTCAACTAATTTCAGGTCAATGACGACAATTACTTTATTTATTAACTACATTTTCAATTTTATTTATGCCTTTTAAAAAGTTTTAATTTTTCAATTCTTGGCTCATTTTTGATGTTTCCATTTAAAAATTTTTCAAGATTCATTTTTTATATATGCTTATAAGTAACTTCATTTCAATAAAATTCTAACTACCTTTATCAAAGGAGGTAATATACTAAATAAACCGTTAATAAATAAATTATACGTATAGGTAAGATATAACAAAATACGATGGATGCTTTAAGAAATGATTGGCGACCTCAAAAATAATAATTCTAAGTGTGGTGTTCTCGCCCTAAATTCATCTGTTCTTCCAAATTCGAGATCTTTCCATGTTACATAACGCTGCTTGGAAAAAGGAACTAAAACCTATAATTAACCAATCATAGTTTAGTTATACTTTATGCACCTACCCAATATAAATAGTTACTAACTGCGCAAGCAATCGTATGATTTAGTTAAAAGATGTCTAGAGGATTTTAATATCACAAAGGAGGCAGGTTTGTTTTCAGCATTAGATCAGTTAAAACTTCGATGCATTGAGCGTCATAATCAGCTTATCACGCTTGATCATTCCCCAGAAATCTCGCAACAAATTGTTGAAGCTGAAAATGTTATAAACGCTATCTCGATCGTTATCGATCAAGAGAAACTTAGGATGAACGCGGCTCAAAGCCAAAAGGCCGAAATGGCATCAAACACACAAAATAGCATGCAAAATCAAACGCAGAAAAATAGCAAATTAGAAAATGCTTCATTAAAGAAAAACAACAGCACTAAAGCGCGGAAAAAGAAAATCACCTCTGACGAGGAAGGATTCAAAACTCCGACAAAAACACATAAGCGTACGCTTTCAAATTCGGAAATTGTTTCCCCAGTTCATAAAAATAAATTTCAAGATTTAACTCCGGAAGACCATATGGATCAAGGAGATGAAAATACAGATGAATTCGTTCTCCCGAAGAAAAATGCGAACCATATTCCCCCAATTGTCTTAGCGGATTTCAACGCTGATTGGGACAAATTAAAAGAAGAGATTGAAAGCCTAGGTGTACAAAAAGTACGCGGAAATTTAAAGGGCGACACCCTCAATATTAAAGTATTTGAAATAAATGACTATCGTATAGTCACTAAAATGTTCTCAGACAGAGGTGTGCCCTTCCATACCTACAAGATTAATTCGGAAAAACCAATAAAAACACTGATTAAGAAGCTCCCCAAAAATTCAAATATTGATATTATTAAGAAGGAACAATTAGATCTTGGCATTCCTGTGCTAAAAGTCAGACAAATGACCCGATTTGAAGACGGAAATGTAACTAAATTGCCACTTTTCATAGTTGAAACGAAAAGAAGTCCCGAGGGTAAGAAAATCCATGACGTTAAATCGTTAAGAGGATTAGACGTTTTTGTCACAACATATAGATCTAAACCAGGTCCCGTGCAGTGCCATAAGTGCCAACGGTACGGGCACACACGAGACCTATGTAATTATAAGCCGCGATGCCAGAAATGCGCAGGCCCCCATGAAGGATTTCAATGCACTGCCAAAAAAGGAGAAAAACCACCAGTGTGCGCCCTGTGCGGAGGAAATCACGTTTCTTCGTACAGAGGTTGCAGTAAATTTCCTAAAAATTTAAAGAAAAACAAGCAGAATGAAAATAAACAGGATGAAAAGTCAGAAAAATCACAAAATGTAAAGAAATCTAAATTTAAATTAAACTCAGAAGAATTCCCACCACTTCCCGGATCTAAAACAGAAGCTCAACCTAACGAAAACTTAACTTGGAAAAAACCGGAAGACAAGAAACAAAATGATCAGCCCTCCTTTTTCGATTGGATACGGCAACAATTTTCTAAAGCAAAAGAATTTTTTAATCAATTTAAACGAGCGAAAAATATAATAGAGAAATTCGAAGTCGGTATGACGGCACTTGAGTACTTTTCTAATATTGACTATGTATTCTAGTCCCCATATCCAAAATACTAGTATTATTTCAGCTACCAACAGCTATGTAAGAATTTGCTATTTCAATGCAAACGGTGCAAGAAAGCAAATTCAGGAAATTGCACATTACTTGGAAAAACATAAAATTGATATCATGCTTCTAAGTGAGACGCACCTGAGAAGAGGAGACCGCTTTAAAATACAAGGCTTTAATATCCTAAGGAATGATCGAACACATAACAGAGGGGGAGGCACTGCTCTTTTAATAAAAAGGCATATTAAATACTCTAATTTTGATTTACCCCATAATAGTAATGTTGAATTCACTTCTGCAATTATATACAGTGCCTTAAATGAAGCTTACTTATTTGTTTCAATTTATAATCCTCCGTCTAATCTCATCACGGATAATGATCTGGATCTACTCACATCTACTGGATACCCTACCATTATTGCTGGAGATATCAACGCAAAAAACCCAGTTTGGAACTGTAGACGCACTAATACTAATGGCATCACACTCAAAAATTATTTAATTAAAAATGATCTAAAAATTGCTGCACCCACCACTCCTACTCGCATGCATTTCAACGGAAACGGGGAAGTTCTAGATATAGTGCTTTTAAAAAACATTCCTCACATCCCTTCCTTGGAAGTAGTTCAGGACCTTTCATCGGACCATTTTCCTGTAAATTTTGATTTTTACGGGTTTTACCCGCCACTGCCTAAATTCGCCACCAAGATCAACTGGAATATTTTTAATAACATTCTTAGAAATACTGAACTTCGTAACCGGAATGACTACACTCACTGTGGAGACATTGAAGAAGACGTATATTCGCTAACTTATCACATACAAAATGCGATCAAGCAAGCATCATATCCTTTCAAAGTTAAAAATTACCTTACCCTCCCAAATAGTATTATAGATACAATTAAGCTTCGTAACAGAACTCGAAAAATATGGCAACTTACAAGAAACCCTAGGGTTAAAAGTCATGTCAATTACCTAAATAGAAAAATTAAACAAGATATCATGGAATACAGATCGCAAAAATGGGATCATCTATTAAATAATATGGAATTACAACAGGATACAGTTTGGAAAATCGCTAATTCTATCAGAAGAGAAAGAACAAATCAAATTCACTCAATCAGTCACGTGGGTAGAGTCTTCCAATCGGAAGAAGAAATTGCTAACCTTATGGCTGATGAGTTAGAAAAAGTTTTTAGAACAAATGATATGGAAGGAAATGAACACGAAGATAATATCCAATTCTCTCTTAATAGTATCAAAAATCGAACTCCTACGAATTTTATCAGAAGTACAAATAGTGGAGAAGTTAGAAAAATAATAAAGAAACTTAAAGTCCGGAAAGCTAAAGGCTTTGATATGATTAATAATGAAGCGCTGAAAGCCCTTCCAAGAAATTGCATAAATCAGATAACTAAAATTTATAATGCTTGTATTAAACTTTGCTATTTTCCGCAACAGTGGAAGCATTCAATAATAATTACATTACTCAAACCTGGGAAAAACCCAAAACTTGCTTCCAGCTATAGACCCATCAGCCTCTTGCCTGTAATGGGAAAAGTGTTTGAGAGAATTTTATCGGCAAGATTGACTGAACACCTAGAAAAATTCGACCTAATTGACAGCCTCCAATTTGGATTTCGAAAAGGGCATAGTACTACACACCAAATTTTAAACTTGGTTGAAAGCATTGCTCTGGCATTCACTAAAAAGAATGGGGTTGCTGCATGCTTCCTCGATTTTGAAAAAGCTTTTGATCGTGTGTGGCATGCAGGCCTCATTCATAAGCTATCAAATTTTCTGCTTCCAGACAGCTTCCTACTTCTCACCATCTCATATCTTAAACGACGCACCTTTCAAGTTCGCTGTGGCGATACTCTTTCAACTAAAAAAGTAATCTTCACCGGGGTCCCCCAAGGAAGTGTTTTAGGCCCAAAGTACTTCAATATATATATTAATGACCTACCACACCCTCTTAATGCGAAAGTACTTAAATATGCAGATGACACAGTCATACTTACTGAATCAAGGAACCCTCAAATAGCTCTAAATAATCTTCAACTTCATGTTAATGTCATTTCACACTGGTGTAAAATCTGGAAAATTAATTTAAACGCAAATAAATGCTGTGTAGTTCTATACAGAAGGTACAAAACAAGAATGCGGGTCAATACGGACATAAAAATAGAAAATATCATCATCCCTGTCGCAAATTCTTACAAATATCTTGGAGTCTATGTGGACAAAAACTTAAATTTCAAAGAGCATATAAATTACATTATAAATAAAGCAAATGCAGCATTCATGTCAATCTATGCCCTCATAGGGAAAAAATCAAAACTCAATATCAAAGTTAAAAAAATGCTATATATTTCTCTAATTCGACCAATATTACTCTACGCAGTGCCTGCATGGGCCGCAGCAAACAAAACAGAAAGACTCAAAATAGATGTACTGCAAAACAAGATTCTGAGATCAATCGTGAACGCACCATGGTTCGTTCGAAACTCTCAAATTCACTCGGACTTAGGAATTGAACCAATTCACAACCAAATTCTCATAACAGCTCATAACTTTTTCGAAGCAATAAAAAACTCTCCATATGCTGCAATTAGGCAACTAACAGATTATGATCCCACTGTGGAATCGGTGGTCAAACGTCCACGATCGATTCACCACAATGTATTATGGTGGTAAAAACTGTAAATAGTGTAAATATTTTTATTTTGCATATTCCTGACAAAGCTTATGGACTTTGCTATTTTTTCCTGACAAAGCTTATGGACTTTGATTATTTTACAATTATTTTACTTATTCAATGTTAATGAAAAATTTTTTCTTCGATCAAGTGACCATCGATAACCAATAAGGTTACTTCATCTGAAAGATCTGCCAAAATCATTTAAATAAGTGTTTTCAGTGCTTATAATTGCAAGATAACTGTGAAAATGTATAACTTCCAAGTTCCGATTAGCACGCAACGTAGTCTCGGGTTCTTTGACTGTCAGCTCACTCTGAGCTACGATGTCAACGATGTAGTTGCTATCAACTCATGATTAAGAACGATTTGATTTTGTATGTTAATTGCTAATTAAGTTTAAACGAACATCCTGCCTAATTTTGCTTAAATTTCTTTGCCTTAAAACTGCTGATTTATGCCATGTCGGGAATAAAATTACCGTAGTATGCCATGCATTAACAGAATGATTTCCTGCTTCCTGCAACTCTAAAGATTATTGCCTGAGTTCAAGTTCAAATGCCATTGATGTAACAATGCCAGTTTAATATTGCTAATCTGATTATGCTTATCCTTCTCGCCTCCGGGTGTTGATGCCAGAGGGCATCATTTCTTAATTACTACCGCTATTGGCCAATGGCAATCAGTTTGATTTACTAATCAAGACTCATAGAAGTCGATATTAGTCGTAGATTGAAGATCACAAGATCACAAGTCTCTCTCTTTTTCACCTGCCTCCTCACAGCGTGTCGCTCAGCCTTTGCTAGCTATTCGCCATTATTTAAAATGTAAATTGCATACCTAAATATATGGGGTGCGTTTAGTACCCCTAGTCTTCTATAGATTATGAAAAATAAATTATAAGAAATTAGTCATTCAAAAATAAAGGATGTTTATTTTCAAGCTAGTCGTGCTTCTTCTAAATTTCCATCGGATCATTCCACTATGACGTTATTTCCGATCATCTACACAGCATTATTTTCGGCCATGACTAGAACGTGATTGTTTTTAATCTTTAGCCAAAAGTACAACCATTACAGCAAAGCCGACGAGGATATGTACCTGCTGCCTCATACTCCAATGAAAAAGGTCGTCGAGTATCTATCTGCAAGTTCAGAAATCTAAAAGAGAAGGAAAAGTCTTTCGAATGAAAGTCATTTAATCAGTGTCGCGGCGTGATGAAATATGGTTAATGGTTCTTGTTCTCTTCAAATATTCGCAATGTTTATGCATTTCCGATTATGCCGTAAGAGTCAATTAAACATGGAAGGTGTTATGAAGGTCAGCAACCCTTATCAGTGAAAAATCGTTAGTGATGTGCTTGCGCGTATCAAGTGTTAGTGCTTCATTCTGCAGATTCTTCAGAAATTTCAGTGCTTTTTTCATTCAAAGAATGGAATACCATCAAAAGTGATGTTGAAGAGCTATACGAAGCCAATGTTTTCTTTTTCAAGGAATAAATTAAGTTTTAAAATAACTTTGCATTTATAAGTAATTATATTGCTTTATGATTTATTGATTGTAATATTTTGCTTAAATTATATTAAGATGAAAGTTAATAATTTAAAAATTTTATGATTTATTTATACGTAGTTTTGTATATTTGAATTTAAAAAAAGTACTGAATTTGATAAAAATTAGGTTAAGAATTTTGACGTTTTCAGTTGGAAGGCTTCTAATACGATGAATATTTTTGTACTACTGTTTAAATGTCTCTGAATTTATATTTTTGAATTTTTGCTGTATTTTAAGAATGAAAGTTTTGTTTGAAAATTTTAAAATATATGAATTTCTTTAATGTTTTAAAGATAAACGTGGAAGGCCTTCACCGTATAAAAAAGTGCATTTTTTTAATCTATAAGTACTTTTATTTTTTTATATAAAAGTGTGCGTTTTTATTTTTATTTATTTATTTATTTTTTTGTAATGGAACGATAGAGCAGTTCGAAAATTGCCAGCTGCCAGTTGCCTCTATCCAAGGAACGGAGGCTTTTAATACAGTAACTGAAAATTTAGCACCCCTTTTGGCCACTGTTGAAGAATAAACTTCAGTTCGCTAAACTGGATTTGCCAATATGATGGATATGTTAGTATTTAGAGAAAGTTGTAGGGTCGTCAGGTTTTGTAACGAATAAGTAAATTTCATATGTCTTAATAATAGTGAAAAGCATAATTTCAATAAATTATCTCAAATGATGCTATATGGAGTGAAAAGTTTGAAATTTGTTGTGCTTATGAATGATGCATGCAAAATTTTTATATTATAAAATGATTTCCCTAAAGTATAATTATGGAGGTTCTAAAAAAATCGTACATTTTACATGATTTTAAAACAGAATTTTTCCTTTCTTTCTTCTTATTGTAGGAAAGTATTCAATTATATTTTTCTAAAATTTAAAAGACAGACTTTAACTTGATTATATGAGTTACTTGTCTTAAATTTCAGTTTTAATTTTGTATAATGTCGTATTTTTATTAATTAATATGAAAGATTTTGAAAGAAAAAACTTTGATAATTGTACAGTACCAAAAACCAGTTACCTTTTTCTAAGGAACGGAGGTTTCTTGATCTTATTGTACTTAAGCACCCGCTACCCATGGGCAAGTTGGTACGCTGATTTTGTTGGAGAGGATATGCCAAAAGAATCGTCACAGTGTTATTGTATTATGTAGTATTGCATCATATTATTATGTTTTATATTGAATTTTTTATTGTATTAAATATGTGTATGAACAATGGGAAGAAATTACTCAAGTAACCATAAATTCTGTGTTATAATTCTACATTAAAATTAGTAAAACGATTTCGTCAAGAAAATCTGAAAAACATGTGAATATTTACTTTTTACATTGTTTTATTGAACATTTACTTTGTGGAACTATTTTCGTCAAGAACTTTACAAAATTTGCATCGAACGCTCTAACAACTTGAGCACTCTTATAATGTGCAATTATTTTAAAAAAATACAGTGCTTAAAATTATTATTGACCTCAAAATTCTACAACTTTCAATGAAATGTCAAATTCAGTCAAAATTTTATGACGATAATCTTTTGTTTAAAAGTTAATTATATGTTTCGTATTTTCAAAATTATATCTCTTATATTTTGCTGCTCTAATGCTTTTCCTCCACCCTGTTCTCCCAACCTTTCTTTTGAAAAGGAGTAAAATGTAAGATATAACAAAATACGATAGCTGCTTTAAAAAATAATTGGCGATCTAAAAATTAATTATTCTAAATTTGATGTTCTCCTCTCTAAATCCATCTGTACTCCCAAATTCGAGATCTTTCCATGTTACATAACGCTGCTTGAAACAAGGAACTAAAACCTATAATTAACCAATCGTAGTGTACTTATACTTTATGCATCTACACAGTATAAACAGCTACTAACTGCGTAGTCTCTCTCTTTTTCGCCTGCCTGCTCACAGCCTGTCGCTCAGCCTCTGCTAGCTATTCGCCATCATTTAAAATGTAATCACATATCTAAATTTATGGAACGCGTTTAGTACTTTAGTCTTCTATCAATTATAAAAATATGTGCTAAGAAATTCGTCATCCAAAAATAAAGGTTGTTTACTGTCAAGTTGGTCGTGCTTCTTCTAAATTTCCATCGGATTATTCCACTATGACGCTATTTCCGATCATCTACGCAGCATTATTTTCGGCCGTGACTAGAACGTGATTGTTTTTAATCTTCCACCAAAAGTACAACAATTATGTTTATACAAACGTACATATCTACGTACAGATGTCACGAGAAAACCACTTCTGAATCCATTTTAAATCGATTTTGCAATCCTTTTTGGGAAAAAGAGTCTTTTATTAGAACAAAATCCCTTATCAGTACGTAGTACATATATCACACAAAAACATTGTTGAAATGGATCCGAGAATGGTCAAAATGGATATTTTCGTTCAAATATAACACCCGAAATTTCTCGCGATTACAATACTTTCTTTACTTGGTACAAGAAAATAAAATTACCTACATCTAAATGTGAAAACAATTATATGGAATAATATCTCAGCATCGTAAATTTTTGTGTTTAAAAAATTTCAGGAAAATCGGACCGGTAGAAGAAAGTCAACAATTATGATTTGGATATATTGGAGAGATATTAGGTATTTTTTGAAAGCAGGAGAGATGAAAATCGAACCACGGACCTCTCGGTTATGCGTCGAGCGTGCTGACCACTACACCACGAAGGCATGCGAAGAAGGCGGGAGAAATATCATATATACTGCCACTTTTAATGGGCGATTGGAGTTCAGGGGACACAATCGCCAAATCCCAGTAGTGGAGAATCATCATCCACCACCTTTTTAGTTCGGGCGAAAGTGTAGAGCAATTAGGATTTTTTTGGAAGCAGAAGAATAAAAATGAGCAACGCCTTCGCCGGGAATCGAACCACGGACCTCTCGGTTATGCGTCGAGCGTGCTGATCACTTTCACCACGAAGGCATGCGAAGAAGGCGGGGGAAATATCATATATACTGCCACTTTTAATGGGCGACTGGAGTTCAGGGGACACAATCGCCAAATCCCAGTAGTGGAGAATCATCATCCACCACCTTTTTAGTTCGGGTGCCAGTGTAGAGCAATTAAGATTTTTTTGGAAGCAGAAGAATGAAAATGAGCAACGCCTTCGCCGGGAATCGAACCACGGATCTCTCGGTTACTCCTCGAGCGTGCTGATCACTTTCACCACGAAGGCATGCGAAGAAGGCGGGAGAAATGCCTTATAATATAATTCAAGTAAATGCCATTTATATATAACCGTGTCAATTTATCTATTACTAGCCTTTCGTGCGGCCAGCCACCTGAAGTGATTATCGTAAAATAGAAAAAATTATGATTTCTAATGAGTCAGGTAGTGTAATTTCTTAAAAATATTTAATATTTCTAATTTGTGATGATTTAAATGCACTTTTATTTAAATCAATCAGATTAGAAAATACTAAAATTATTCTTAGAAACTGCGTTTTCCCCTTTTTAATCGCTCATTTGCTCAATAACAGATTAAATCTGAAAGTTAAATATCTTACGCTTTATTCAATGGCAACGCATTTGCTCATGGAAGATAAAAGTATTTGTTTCCGACAGTGGCAACATATTGCTTTTAAATAGTTGATTTTATTGATTAAATTCGAAAGAGAAACAAATTACTTTTTTGCTGATGGTAACAGTCTTGCGCAATGAAGATAAAAATCAAAAGGAGATATTTTAACATCTTTGATAAAAAAATTTTATTTTGAACAGTGTTGCCACTGCTCATTTTTACGTTGAATTTACTGTTATCGAAAAAAATTCATTAAATTCGTATAAAACATGAAATAAATACTTTTTTTTCCAGTGGCGGGCTGTAACTGTTTGTAGGTGTGCTAAATCCGGAAGGCTACTAAGGCTACTTAGCATTATTAAAGCCGGAAGCGGTGGTTTCTTTATTATTTACGGAGGCACTTTCCAGGTGCACATGTTCGGGTGAAGGACTACGTTATTCAAAATTCGGTGGCTCTAGGTATCGTCGTTTTTTCATAATGAGAGGAACATAGATATGGATTCTTCATTATTTATCTACTAAAGATCTTTAACAAATGAAATAAAGATTAAAATTATTAAAAAGCTTTTTCTAGTTTTTAAATTTCATAGTGTGTCAAGTAATACGTCTGTAGGTGAGTATTTTACGTCAGTTGGAAATGGAAACACTTTAAAACTATATATGCAAGGCAGTGTAAAAAATATGTTTTAAGTTTAGATACTTCATGGCATATTAACCCCTGCTATGTTGCGTGGATGATAAATGCATGGTATTGTAACCCAATTGTCCAAACATTTTGGAAAGATTTCTCTAAAGAATTTTTTAAGAGTATGATAGTTATGATTTAAATAAAATGTATTAGCCTATATATCAAATCTTCTAGCTATCAAAAGCTGTTACATAATAAAAGAGTCTGAGGAAAATGTTAAGATTTCTTATTTCAGTTATAAAATAATATAATATTAAAATTGCTGCATTTAAAACATAACCAAAGGTAATATTAAAATTACTTTGTTGAAAATTAACTGAAAATTAAACAAAGAAAACTATTTCTGTATTTGATTGTTTTAATGCTAATACGTATCCTTTTAGATTTTTTTAAAAATTTAATTTACCTTGGATTCTTTTAAAAACATCAATCTTCCATAACGAATTTAATATCGCTTTTCTCCAGTACTTCAGTATTTCTGAATTTTTTCCCTTTGCCATAAACTTTAGTTTATGTTCCATGCATGTTTCTAAATGGACTTTAATTTATCTTTACATGGCAGAAATTACGAACTGCAGTTTCTCAACAAGCAATTCATCTGCTGACATCAAACACAAAAGAATCAAAGTCAACCATGTGAGACTGATCCGGTTTCGAACCACCTGCTCCAAAGTTACCTGGTTGGAAACCATTCCCCATCTGTGTGGCGCCTTGAATATGAGGCCCTCTTTTCTTTTGAAAAGAGGCCTGCATCGAGGACTCCGCACTTTCTCGTAAAAAAGGAGGGGCCTCTTGAGGTTAAACATCACTATTTTACGTGGAAAGTGAATTACGGATGCTATTTCGAGCATTCTTTGGAACGGAAGACGAGAGAAGAAAAAAATAAAAAGATAATGGCATTCTTACACATTCCTATTTCTATTTAATTATGCTATATTCTGGTTTATATACACATGAGCAAGGGAATGTTTCTCAATGCGTCGTAATTTCTACTTCATTTTAAATAAAAGTACATTTATCAGTTTATTGTATCTGAAACACGGATGAAGTGTCTTTGGAAGATAATAAATGGAAGATCCAACTCCTGCGGAGTCTAGACAAGTTAGGCAACATCCGGATATGTTCTGCTGGGTGGCACCTGAATCCAAACATATGAAAAATGCTGGATTTCAAGTCTAAGTGCTATGTTAACAGATGGGTGGGCTCGAAGGAGAGGCTGCACAAGTCGGATGTCATGCTGTCAAAGGTTTGAGAAGATGAATGTGAGGAACGACTTGGAACATTTATTTTATTCGACTAGTAAAGTTTCGGGTGCAACTACGAAAAATTCCAGTTTTGCTACCTATATTATATATTATATAGTATAATATAATATACCTATATTATGGTACCTTGCACTTTCTAGTTCAATTAATAGTTTCTGTATTAAGTAAAATAAGACTGTTAAAGAAAGATTCAGGAGAAGTAACTAAGGCAATGTGGAAATGGGTGGTTATCGCAAGAGTATAAGCGCATTTATTAAGAGTACAAGGCTTTTATTAACGAATCATATGAATGAATTTATTCAGTTGTAATGTGGATTTTAGAATCACGAAACGTGTTAATGCACAGTGACTTAAACCTAAATCAATATGCAAACTGCCATGGGCGGGAGGACGAACGATATAATTCAAACAATTGGTTTTGAGCTACAAGGCCCTTGGAGGAAACACATTGGCATCTTGCGATCTACAATTGAAGAGTGCATCGTAAGTTGTACTGCATAAATTATAGGATTGTTTACACCAGTTTCATAGAATCACATACTGGGCCAGATATTATAGGAACTTTTTACAGAATATATGTGAGTATCAGATTAATAATTCACAGAAATGCCTACATCTTGTTTACAAAATAACGATTTTGGAAACAGGAAGATGCGTGTTACAGGCTAAACATTACATGAGACTGAGCAATAGATAGTTCTGAGTTAGGAGTAATATACTGTGCGAAATACATAAATGCTATCAGCATTCGAATTAATATATGCAAGTACCTTGACAGCTTTCTTTGGATCTTTTCAGTTTTCTGAAGATTATTTTCGAAGGATTCTGAAAGATGCATGTCCTGTGTTAGGGTGCATTCATGTAATGTCTCAAATTGTCTACTATACCACAAAAGCGCCGATCTGATTCTCTAAGGTCAAACCCAGGTATTAAAATTAGAAAGGGAGATTTATGAACGTCCAATGGTGAATAGCTAATATGTAGATAACCCGGGTTAGATTGTAAGCAACACAATCAGAAGTCCACCTATGGCAGCGGTGATGGTAAATCGTGACGTCACACCGTGACATTTCATGGTTTTATTCTTATTGGACGAGACATCCTGGTGATTTTCATGAGGTACGTATGGGGGAGATTTACTCCATTTATTCTCACCTCCTTGGCTGACTTATGTAAGTACACCGGTGCGGAGAAGTGTTCACTATACAGGTATATCCAGCATGAAGCTTTATGATTTCAGGGCCAATGAGACTAGTGGGAAATCCTCATGGGTGATGCGTCTCTATGTCCCGTTGCTTTTGCCAGTTATTGTTCGCGTATATTTTGAGTTTCCTTTTCACTGCTGACTCCGGCTTGGGAATATGTTCCACAGCCAGAAACGCGTACGTTGTTGCTACCTTTAACAACCAATATCTGCCTTTTCATTTCCTTCGTGCCCTACATCGACTCTTACCAGTTTCAGGTTGATGCGACCATCGCTACTGAGGAGTTCTCTAGTAATATTCCAGTTCACTTTTAAAAGAGCTACCGCTTATTTTTACTTTCTTGTGCGAAGTAAAGTTATTATTGTAATCGCGAAAAGTTTTGGGTATCATATTTCAACGAAAATCTCCATTTTGACCACTCTCGGATCCATTTCAACGATGGTTTTCGTGATGTCAGTACCTACGGACAGAATAAAAGACTTTTTTTTCCCCATTTTTTATAAAATGGATTTAAAATGGATTCATTCAAAAGAGATTTTCTCGTGGCATCTCCGCACATGTGATTGTATCTCGCTTAATCAAAAACGAATAGCCGCAGAATGTTGAAATTTTGTTTATGGAACTGCTATAACATGTAGTTGTTAAACAGCGCTTTTTCGTTGCAATCAGCCGCACCAAACATATATATGTTACCCGGCCCGTTGAACTCAGCTTTTTTATTCTTATGTGTTGGTTTTTATGCATTTGTGTCTTGCCTCGAAGTGAAAATTGAATATATTGTATGATACATACATCCCTAAAGAAATTCGAAGAACTATGTTTAAATGAAGTGCAGTGAGAAAATGTGTGTAATTTAATAGGCCGTATAAGGAATATGTGGTGCCTATATCAGATATTTAAATTGCAGAAACCGCAGCTTTCTATTTTAATAAACTTAGACATTTAAAACTAATGTACCTAAATTTAAATAGTATTATTAACATTTACGTCATTAATATAATTAATAAAATACCCTGCGTTATGTACGTTGTTTTTACTACCTCTACAGAATTTTGTGTAAAGAGGTTTATCATGAAATCATTACTTACCTTATTTTGAAAAGGAATTATGGATAAAATTTTTTTACTTAAAATTATATCATACACGCGTGTTTGGGTAAGTTCTGTAATCCTGAAAATATTTAACTTCAATTTATTATCAGATCTCCACGTCTTACCAACCCTGAAGCTACCGAAAAACCGATTTTCCGCATGCCGTCAGTCCATGCATCGGTACTTTGATATTGTGCAAGAATGGCTTTGATTCAGAATCACATAGGAATCTGAGAATTGTCATAGACGTACTGCACATAGTCTGCCATTCTGGTCATGGAACTATTGATTTTGAATCAAATCACGCGATGAGAAATTTTTGGTTGTTTTGATGTATTTACTTCCCAGGTTACAGACTAAGAAATTTTCAAAGGTTCTTTTCCAACAAGCATGAAATAAGACTGAGTATGGCTCTTCTACAAATAATAATTTATATGCTGAGTTAAAAATAAAAACTTAATTTCTAAAATTTTCTCAGTTAGAAACAAATAAAAAAAATGTTTGATATGTACACCACATGACTTTCTTGTAGGGAATATTAAATTATACGCATTTTTTCCTACATTTCATTTATTATGAAGCCGATGAAGAGAATGTTGTGAAACAATTTTTGTTATTTTTTTAACAAACATAATTCTCTGCAATTACAAATTAAAAATGATGCAATACTTTTAAATAATATAACTTACTTTTAAAATTTTGTGACGCAAATCTATTTTTTTGTGTCAATTATTTGGTTTATGTAATACAAATTATTATAAAAAGACATTTTAAAATGTTATTTTTAGAAGTTTATAAGGTATTTCTCCCGCCTTCTTCGCATGCCTTCGTGGTGTAGTGGTCTGCATGCTCGACGCGCAACCGAGAGGTCCGTGGTTCGATTCCCGGCGAAGGCGTTGCTTATTTTTCATGGCTCCTGCTTCGAAATAACCTAATGTCTCTACACCGCCCGAACTTTCCCCAAAACCCCAGTCGCCCTTTAAAAGGGGGAGTATGTAAGGTATTTCTCCCGCCTTCTTCGCATGCCTTCGTGATGTATAGTGGTCTGCATGCTCGACGCGTAACCGAGAGGTCCGTGGTTCGATTCCCGGAGCAGGCGTTGCTCATTTTTCATGTCTCCTGCTTCGAAATAACCTAATGTCTCTACAAGCTTAACAACTATACTATAAGTAAAAAAAAATTAATGAGCGAATTGATTACAGAATTTATTTTCTTGAATTATGAATTTTTAGTAAAGATAGTTGCAAAAGATTCTGAATTTCTAGGAAAATGATAGATTTTTACATCTTTGTAGGAAATACAGGAAACATTGCAATTGCAAAAATTTCGTATATTGTATTTCGACGGGAATACAAATTTTGATCATTCCCGAATCCATATGGACGATTATTTTGCTCGACGTCTATGCGTAAATTCCGAATAAACGATTCTTTTTCACCAAAAAGATAGTGAAATGGATTTAAAATGGATTTTTTGTGACGTCTGTACTTACGTACGTATGTGCGAGTATATGCATATGTATCTCACATAACTTAGAAATCATTAGGAGGATGAAATTTTATATATGGTACTGCTATAACATCTAGTTGTGCCCCTCCCTTTTTTATTGCAACCAGCAACACGAAAAGTATGTGTATATGCTTTAAATGACATAAATATTCATGTTGACAATGTCAGATTAAAAGAAAGTTTTTTTTTTTTGACAAATTACGAGATCTAACTTTGAATGCAGTCCCCCATTTCTTATACTTTTACTTAAAAAAGTTTTATATTCGTTATGAAAAAATAAAATAATAAGTTTGACTCCCATACGAAAAAAATTTGCCATAATATTTAATTTCAAAATTTGTAATTTTTGATGTCATTTCAACTTGCCTCGAGGGATCGGTTGATTAAATTAGAATAATTCGAGGAATCAAGTTCAAATGAAGTGCAGCAAAAAAACGTGCATAATTTAATAGGTGTACAAATATTGTGCACCTATTAAATGTCCACATTATTTTTGTGCTTACTGTTGCCATTTCCTATCATTGCTGTACTGATCGCAGAAAGCCTGTAAATAAATGCCTTTATATGCGTATATTTCTATACAATTCGGTAAAAACACTTTTAACATTTCCTTCAAATTAATTAGGCAGTAAATAGAATAAAATTGGGCAGATTCCAGATAAATATAGGATTTCTTAAAGAAAATACGAACCGTATTTAATGTAATTAAAAATGCTTTGCTGAACTTTACGACTGCAGAATAATAACGATTGCGTTTCTAGCATCGCCAGACTTTTACAAAAAAGAAAGCTAAGAACTTATCTTCCAACTCGAGACGGCAAGTTAAGAAATTTTTGGCGTGAGGAAGGTCAAAGATTCTCACACGTTTTCCATCTTACTAGTTTGCGAATATCAGCTATCAGGAAGTATTTTCTTAGCCTTAAGATAGCACGGCTCATTTATTTAAAGTCTCATTCGGAATTGCATTTCAAAAATAAATAAACTTTTACCGTTTACGAGAGTGGAGAGAAAGCTAAGAGCATAAGATTACGCTTTAGAACAACAGCTTCAGCCTAATGATGAAACACTTTCTTTAAAACAAAGGAATAAAGAAAGAGGAAGAAGAGGATTTTAAAATACGAGACATGATACAGAGCATTAACGTTCTGGGGGGGGATGATTCTGATGCAAAGAGCAAGTTTATTTGCTTTACTTTTATATTCTTTTTTTCTTAACGAAAGACACAATGTCGATGAAACTTATAATTGAGAACACTTCGGTTTACTTGTTTTAAGTTTCTGGAAGTTGTCTGACACAACTTACAGCTACAAAATCTCAGAATTCATTCTATGTAAAAAACTGAAATGTTACTAGAATTAAAAAAAATATGAGTTGTGTATTAATATAATAAAAGAAGTCCTCTTTTAAAAATTTTTTGTTTTTCCAAATGTTACTTATCTTTTTTGATGACTGTGTGAGGTTTATCCTAAGTGTATTAACAGTTATTTTAAGTCTTGTATCTTTCCTATCTTATTCTAATTTCAGCTTACAATTTCCTGACAGAATGTAATTTCAGAAATGCAGTAAATGCAAATGAGAAAGAGTACTATTTAAGTCGATACTTCACCGACTTCTAGAGAGAGAGTCGATTCTCTGACTAGCGCGCGTTTGCCTTTGGCTAATTTCTCTCTTTATTACTACACTCGGCCATACCTTAGGCCCTCGCTTGGCTTCGCCGATTTAATTAATACTTAGGGGCCAACTAGTTAGATTCCTGATAGCTTCGGCTATACCTTTTAATAGCTTAGTTAAGCTAGTTTTAGTTTAAATTATTATTATTTTAAGTTCCAGCTCGAGTGGAGGCTTTGTGTAAAGTTCCAAGTAGGAACTGATTTTAAATATACTGAAAAATAAAGTGTTGTGAACCCTCCTTAAGTCTTACGTGTTTTGTTCACACACTTAAGCGATTATTCGCTTGTTAGTGTTCCTGGGATTCTAAGTTAGAACTTCAGGATTAAATCAGTAAAACCCCACAACTGAATAAGTTTTATATTAACATAAGCTTTGAAATGTTAATAATTATTGTATTTTGTGGCGTAAATAAATTCCTAGAACGAAAGATAAATTTTAGTTGAAATTATAAAGATAAATAAATAAATATTATAAGGTAAATTCTTCATTAATTATGCTCATATTTTACGTTGCATTATGTAACATTATTTTTATCCTAAAAGGCTACAGTTACCATCGTATACTTCTACTTTTCCAATTATGTATTGGCTTCCTTCCATTTGTAACTCCACCAAAAGCGAGAAAATGAGACATTTTAACTTTGCTAGTTTTTTTCGTGACGATTGAACAGATTCTAACACGTGATATTTTCTGTAACGAATAGCATAATCTGATCTGTATTAGATATTAGAATGCAATTTATAATCTTGTTTACAAGGTACGATATTTTAACAATCTCTAATGAGTCGAATGACAGTCTTAACCTTTTTCGGCCCTGTTAATGGGGTTTACCAATTGTTTTGTAGAGTCATTAGGTTATTTTGAAACAGGAGACAGGAAAAATAAGCAATGCCGTCGCCGGGACCTCAAATTGGCCTTCTAGAATACGCACCGAGTGTGCTACCGTTACACCAAGACGGCATGTTAAAAAGATGGGACAAATACCTTATATGCTCTCTCTTTCAAAGGGCGACTGGGGATTAGGGACCCAATCGGTAAATCCTGGTGATGAAGAATTATCATCCACCATCTTTCAGTTCAGGCGCCACTGTAGAGTCATTACGTTACTTTTAAGTAGGAGACATAAAAAGTGAGCAATGCCCTCGCCGGGACTCGAACCTGGATCTCTTGAACACGCACCGAGTATGCTACTGTTACGTCACGAAGGCATGCTGGAAGGAGGAAGGAAATACCTTAAATTTTTACCAGTCACCGCTAATAGCTCAGACAGGAACTTGTTAATATATTGCATAGGAGTTAACACCTATAAACAATACTCTGTAGACTTCCCCTCCCTGCATGGCTGAAAGGATTAATTTTTTATAGGGCTGAAAGGATTAATTTTTTATATTCTAAGTACATAAAGAGGAAGGGGGTAAAGAAGCTGGAATGCCTTACTCTTCCAGTTTAATTCTAGCGGATAGTTATTATCCTTCATTTTAATTAGCTGCGAAGATTGAAGAGATTAACTAAAAAATTTTCCATACCCTTGCCTAGAAGCGAACTCAGTGTCTTTGAATTATCGAATTTATGAACTACAGTGTACTCTCAATTATCCAGGTGCGGATTATCCGGTTTGCGGTTTATCCGTCCTATCGGTGTCCACTCATGTATAGTCAACGTTCTGCCCAAGAGTCTGAAAAAACAAACACGTGCAATTCTGAGCATGTTCTGAAAAGTGTTGAATTGTATCTTTAGGTTTAATTTTAAAGATTACCTCGTACAGTTCGTTCTGCATTTGCATAAAGACATCGTTTAGATTGATTACTGCGAATTTTTTGTTTCGGGCGTAAATTCCTGCATATTCTCTTCTTATCCTTTTAAAAATTGATTTAAAATTTTAGAACTAAAAAGGAATAAAGAACCTATTACCAGCGTTTCTAAAGTCACAAGAACAGAAGAGGCAGAGAGTGATACTGGAAATACGAGAGAAGACTGACAATTACTTTAGTCCCGAGATAGCAATGACTTCTCTTCAAACTCAACTGGACTACTTCACCAAAGGGGTTTCGAATACTGTGATAAAAAGCATTTCGAAGCATGACGTTTTGCAAGGTTTTGATTCAAGGATACTTTCCTAGAGGTTTCCTCACCGATAAGGGAGTTAGACAAGGAGATGCCTTGTCATGCCTTTTATTTTATATTACGTTAAAGAGAGATCATTAGAGAGTCTGAAGTAAGCTCCAAATTCAAGTACTGGCGTTTGCAGATGACATAGCGCAGGTGGCCAGATAAAAAAAGATATCTAATAGAAGCGTTTGAAGCTATTGAAAGGGAGAGTAAACCAGTAGGTCAACCAAGATAGAACTAATACTACTGAAAATACTTACACTCCAACGCATTTCTTAATTGGGGACTATAAATTTGAAAATGTTACAGATTTCATTTATCTGGGATCGAAGTTTAACGAAAACAATGATAATCTACCCAAAATAAAGATACTGTTGCGGCTAATAAAGTTTTTTATGGATTAAAGAATTTATTTAGATCTTTTTTTTTACCTGGAAAGACAAAACTCTTTTCTGTATAAGACCCCATCCCGTCCTGTCTTGACTTACGCTTCGAATGGACTATGACCATGAAGGAGGAAGGGATCTTGGGTACTTCTGAAGGCAAGGTCTTGAGAAGTGTTTTCGGAGGAATTCAGGAAAATGGAAGAGTAGGAGTAGAAGACCCAAAACCAAATTATACTGAATGTTAAAGATCCAGATGCTTCATTACATTAAAATAAGCCGCCTCATTTGAGCTGGGCATGTTATCCGTTTGAACAAAGTAACATATTAAAAGAAATATTTTCGACTAGACCAAATGATACAAGAAGAAGACCTAGACTTCAATTGTTAAATGCCGTGGAGGAGGATTGTTCAAGTCGAAAAGAGGCGTCTTAAGTTGACAAACAGCTAGCCTAAACAGCTAACGTCATTCTCCCCTTCTTACCCTATGGGACGACACCGTTGAAAACCTTTCTCTAATAAATATTTAATAATACCAATTAATCTATTCTCTCAACTCAAGAACTATGATTTAATTTTTTTTCTATATTTACTTAAAAATTCTTAATATTGTTAAGTTTCAAGGAGCAATAATATACAATCAAATATACGATTTTTTTATGTAATTTTTTATCGTGGTATCTACTCAAAATTCTGTTATCAATAATTCTTATAACTTTGGTGTGTCCTTTCTACGGTTTTTCAAAGTTCCCGTTCTTCTGAAAAAGGTTTATAATTACTTAAGGCTTACAACGATTTTAGCATTCCCTAAAGCGACTAACCCTCCTGCAAACTATTTGCCTTGCCATGCTTTCCCTTCTCCATCTTTGAGTTCTTTGCCAATTAATAAAGCAGAGCACGCTCAGAGTTGAGGTTTGAACACGGTTTTGCTCCTAGTGTTGGGGCAGCGAAGAGGTCACGCCCAAATGGGCACACTAGCTTTAAACCCTGTTCTTTCTTTCTCCCCAATCGCTTTCTTTTTTCTGAAATTTCCTTGAAATTTCCCTTTTCTTCCACCCCCTTTACTTTCCCCAGCTGCGATTGCAACAGAATTTTTCGAAGAGCTTTGGCTGGCAGAGTTCAAGGTCTTGGGGCCCGAGGTGCACTTAATTTATGTACCTATAGGATTTAGCTCACATGAAACATCGTTTTGGGGAGGGGAGAACAACTACGATCCTACGGGGGTGGAAGATCCTTTTTACCGTTGTTCTTTTTAAAAGATTTATACTTTTGCGTGATATTTGGCCATAAATAGTTTTCCCACTTTGGAAAAGTCACTACAATTGCAAATAAATCGCCAAGCCAATTCATTGTCTTGACGCCATGTGTTTTACAAAGATGTGCGAAGAATGACAAGGAGGAGATAGTGGTATGTGATAAGTATTTTATTAAGGATTTAAAGAACTGTATCATACCAGGATGAAAAATTGTCTTATTCTCAGTGACCTCTTATCCACAGCAGGGCTGCTGAATTTTTTTCACATGACCTCTTTTGGGCAGATGAAATATTATGTTTCTTTGTTCTATTAAATTACATAAAACTGCAATATATCTAAAATTGGTAATAAGTTAGGATGAAATTTGAAACATAAAATATTATCTTGTAAGATTTATTACCATAACAGACGTTCAGTTATGTCAGTACTAGTTTGAGCTAATAAACTGGACTGTATTGCTTTGCTGATTTACTTTTCACGCATGTATCAAACACATAAATAGCTACGAGAGTAATAAAACTAATATTGTTTAATCAAATCCACCCCAGGAGATGACGCAAAATAAAATTAAAACTTAAAGCATTCCCTTAAATTGGTAGGAACTAAATGAAAAATTATAAAATCAATACCTGAATCTCAATATCTTTTAATCTTCACCTATTATAAATTTCCTATTAGGTTTAATTTATTTAGCAATGGGACTGTCAACTAAACTTAAATCTCCCAATAGCGTGGTTTGCAAATAGTGAAGTTTGAGCTTAGTTTTTAGTAAGCTCAAACTTGGACAATAATGATGGAATGTGACACTGTTGCACTAAATTCTTTTCCAGGCAAGAGAAGGGGACTAGAATTTATTGCGTAGATTTAGTCACATCAGGCAGACATTGCATCTGATTATTTTGCCAAACATCTGGAAGACCTGCGCATTGATTTAAGTATGTATTATGTTTGAATATTCCTGGAGACAAGTTAATTGAACAGAAGAAGCAAAAAGTAACAAAACTAAAAACGAAATTAATTGAACTTAGGCCTTACATTACATATATAAAGTAAACAAAAAAAGTCCTAAATGACCTTTGAGACACTTTAGAATATAAAGGCACTATAAAAGTTACGTAACATTATATGTTTTGACTACAGATCTTCAGTTACTTAATCAATCACAAAAGAAGTTAATAAAATAAAATAAATATAAATTTTAAACGTTTCTTCAGTCCCTAGTAATTTTTACATCAATATTAAATGGGACGCCACATGTATACACTGTAACTCTGGCCTGTATCGAGTGTGCTAGTCTATAGGTAAGGATGGTCCTGGTGGGTATGCAGCGAATGCCCCAAGTAGCAGACGACAAAATTAAGGGGGGTCAAATCCAGTGGGTATCCGGTAAAATGGAAAGTTACTTGTGCAAGAACAAATACATCATCCAAAGATCTCTTTGTCAAACAGAGGTAAAAAGGTAAGAGGTAAACAGAGGTGTTTGTAAATAGAGATAAATATTATAAGATATTTCTTCCGCCTTCTTAGCATGCCTTCGTGGTGTACTGGTCAGTACGCTCGGCGCGTATTCGAGAGATCCGTAGTTGGAGTCCCGCGAGAGCATTGCTCATTTTTTTATCTCTCCTGCTTCTGAATAACCTAATGTCTCTACAACTTTTTTTGTCCAAACGCCAAATCTGGAACTTCGGAGTTTATATTTGGGCAAAAGCCGAAAGGCCTTTTTAAATGTTTCACTCAGAAAGACCGTAAACAGAAATGCATTTCCGTTCCTTTTCAGGTGAGATTGCAAAGATAGCTTTTGAAAGATAAAGTTTTAATTTTCTTTTTTTATCTTTTGAAGTCTTTCCCTTTGGGAGTCGCGTTTGTTAATTTTCAGATAACTGGTTCGGTCTGAGGTTCAAATCTCGCGCTGCATGGGCGTTTTTGTGGTTTTACCCATGTGTAACATTTATGCCACACAATTTCCCTTAGAAAGTCCTTCACGAAAGCATCCCTCGCCCTTAGGCAGATAGCAATCGAGATTTTTCCGCAATCACATAAATCAAACCCAACCCAACCTGTGTAACATTTATACGAGCCCTTTTCTCTTAGAAAGTCTTCCACGAAGGCATCTCTACCGTTAAGCAGATAGCTTTCAAATGCTTTGCCATTATCAAATTAACCAAACCATTTCAATATATTTCCCTGTTGAAGGAGCACGAAAGGGAATTTATGAAGTCCCTAGTTGTGAGTAGTACTTAGGAAACGCAAATGCCATTTTACAAGCGGAAAGGAAGATCATCGGACAATACGCCCAGCAAATTAGGCTGCAGAGTGGAGGACCGATATTTCTGTCGCAGCCGTCTTGCATCTCTAACCTCTTCAGTTGCCATAGTGAACTAAGTAATCTTGTATTCACGGGAAACTGTTCTTTTTTCAAAATTGATAATGCAAGACAGTAAACAAAGTATTACATTACAAGTAAGTATGTACTACAAATTAATATTTAGGAAAACACATTAAATAATTTTTCTAACTGAATTATATTAGTAAAAATGAACAAAATAACTGTACGATTCTGGAACATAGACGTTGTCATGTTCAGAGGACTGACACCACATCACAACTGGATATTTTTTTTAATACTTATTTATTTATTTATTGCTATTTAGAAATGAGTGACGGCTCTAGAAAAAAATCTGATGTGTACACCACATGACTTCCTTGTACGAAATATTAAATTTTACGCATTTTTTCTTGCATTTCGCTTAAACTTATTGGATTGAATTAAATCTGCTTCGACGATAGCGCATAAACCACAATAGAATAAATACATTCTTCAAAATTCACTATATTTGTTTACCATAGCGACACTCTGGCGCTAGGTTCACTTAACAGCGTTACATCTCATTCATTTTATAACTCAGAATGCACAAAAATTATTTCATCTGAAGAATTATCTAATCTCTAATCGTTTCCACATGTTCTATTAAAATGCTATAATAAATCTAAAACGATGTATAAAAGAAATATAATAATAATAAAAAAACGGAAACAGTTTTTTACAGACAGTTCAGAATTTCTCATTCAATTAATTCAATTCTCACTTCGGCAAAAATACATAAAAATTCAAAATATCTACATTAAAAATTACGAAATATATCTTAAACACTTATTTCCTCGAATAAATTCCAGAATGGATTAAGCAGGGTTTAATTGGCAATAAATAAAAGAAGTCGTTATCTTTGTCTTTGCGTAGCTTAGTTTCTCTAGTTTGGCAACAAATCCACTTTTCTGTTAAGTTTCAAATGTAAACAAATATGGCTGCTAAGGTAAAAACAATTAGTCGTACTTAAACAACTTTTAAATTGTTAATAATGCTACAACTATAACATCATGTAGTTTAACTAAAGGCATAAAGACCTTAACCGGAAGATAAAAGAACATAATTCAATCATTTTTAAAGCAAAAAATACGTTGGTGCTTCCGATTGCAACCAAAGTAGGAGGTTCACATCTACATGTTATAGCAGTCCTATATACAAAATTTCAACTTTCTGAGTCTACTCGTTTTTCAGTTATGCGAGATACATACATACATACGTACGTACGCACAGACGCCACGAAAAAGTTTCTTCAGAATCCATTTTAAATCAGTTTTCTAATTCTTTTCGGGAAAAAGAATGTTTTATTCGGTCCTTACGTACAGATGCCACGCAAAAACATGGTTAAATTGCATTCGATAGCGGTCAAAATGGATATTTTCGTTGAAATATAATATCCGAAATTTTTCTCGATTCCAATACTTCTTTTTTACTTCCTACAAGGAACTAAAAATTACTTGGAGCCCAGTATAAAAACGTCGACTGGAAAAGGACTTACAAAAGGAAAACCAAGTGGATCTCTTACAAAATTTTTAAACCTCAATTGTTACTCCGAATCCATCCCCATCAAATGTCCAGCTTGTTTCAAAGCTATTGGTTATTGATGATATGCAGCCATCCATTCCTGGTGTGCTGGTACACATATTTTGCTTAATTAATCCTTAAATTGGTTAAAAAAAGGTAACCTGTTTTAACATCATTTACATCAAATCTATAAATCAAATTACAATCTATCAAACATCATTTAGGAACGGTATTCTATTTAAAATTTGTTGTGCAAGAGGTTATCTGATATCTTAGTCAGAAGAATACATTCTGACAAAATATTGTTTTCTGAGATATTGCACTTTCTTAATGAGTTAACAAAATGCTAATTTTTTTTCGGCTGGAAATAGCAAATTATGATAAACTATTTGCAAAGGGCTATAATCATATAGCTTTATAAAGTACGCAAAGCTACTTTTTTTGAAACTAAGAAAGATTAGTTAGTTATTTCAGTAACGGCTAGGGGTAGACCAGACATGGAACCCATGAAGGCATTTCCTGCGGTACGCAGCACGTTTAACAAATATTATTATTGTTGGCCACAGACTGATGATGCGTACGCATTACCATACGTTTCCTCATAGAAGTATAGTTCAAAATTAATTTTGGTGAGCCTGGTGCTTCACATCAAAAATCACCATGAAATTACAAATAGTCCTTCACTCTGACAACGCAACAAGGCGCACATCATTGCCTGTGAGGAATTGTTGGCTAAAATATATCACTCTACTTCTCCATTTATCGTACAGAGGAGATTTGGCTTCGTGTGATTTCCTTCATCCCTTGAGTTTAAAAGTCACTGCATAAAACATCATTTTGGGGCAACGTCCAGGCAGACAACTGCGATGACGGGTTTGAAGTGAAGATTTCTTTCATTGCTGCAGATTTCAATGGTAAATGGCAGCGATACTGGAATTGCTATATTTGATTACAAAGTGTAGATTTTGAAAAAGTGTAATTGCTATATCAGTAAAAACACAGCTTTAAAAAATCATTTTTGTTTTTGTGACACATCGATAAAAATTGTTATAGACTTTTTATGGACTAACATGTTTTTGACACCCGATGTTCAACTGGTCTGAAGAACCAGGCTGCAGTTTTTTTTCCTCATTACTTTTATCTTAGAACTTTCCAATGTAGTTAGTTCTGCATGCCATGCTTCTCAAATAAATATTTGATGACATACGTCTGGACGCAATGGTGCAGGCAGTTTATCATTAGGTATGTTTCTTTCACAACGCCAAAGAAAAATTATTGACTTCTAGGACTTTTATTATTAGTATTACTTTTAAGACTGAACTTGCTCAAGTAATCAAGACAAAACAATGCAAGTTTTAACAAGTATAAAAGAAAGCTACTCATCGATTATTTTCTTTTGTTATCGATAGTTAACTGGGAGTGCCCGATACATAATGAGACTAACATTCGTGATGGGCGTAAACGCCTAGAAATCATTTGTCAGTCTATTCCGTTATTCTGCGAGCTCGCATGAAGCTTTCTCAGCAGGTTATTTCGTGTAGGAGGTGTCACAATAAAAATAAATTTGAAAAAGCTGTTAAAGACCGGAGAAAAGAGAGAACAGATTGTTATCTCACCTACTTACTCAAATAAAGTGGATTCTTTCCGACTACTCTGGACTGATGGGGGAACAACAAATTTTAATCATTAACATAACAAACACGAAGAAATAATTTCAGTCTACTGTATACGTACCTCACGCACGTTCACAAAAGATTATAAAGAAAGAGAAAAACATGGGTGTGCAAATGAGGGAAACATTTTCAATAATTTATTATACAAAGGGAAGAACAGATAGTATATTCATATCCTCTGAAACCAGAAACAACTTTTTTGTTTTCAGTATATATGGAATAAAGATCCTTATCAGAGTCATCAGTTTGGGATCGAATCAGGGTGATAAAAATATTTTAAATTTCCTAAATAGTAATTTTAAAAACAAGAGTAAATGTTCCTTCTATGATATTTTGTACTAAAGTTAAATTTCAAATTACTTGCACATTTCATGATCAAGTGATGATGATTTAATTTCTTGCTCCCTTTAAACTATATGCTAAATTATTTTCTACTTTTAGTTTTTAATTATTTTGTGAGTTTTAAATAAAAGCTTGTTTTTATAAAATTTTAAAATTTTTACTTTAGTATTTTTAGTTTTTATAATGCGTTACAAATTTAATTATTCAATTTAAAAATAATTTTCAGCAATGAATAAGAAAAAATTTTTCCCTCTCTATCTGATGGTGCAAAGAATAAACAGCTCCAAATTGTTATCGATAATCTGTGGTGTGAACTACTTTTTTTATTAGTTCAGAATCAATTTCGAAAACATCACTATTCTGTATCAGATTTTTTTAAATCAACAGTCTACCGGAACGGCTAAGCCTAATTCTTCAGCAACGGTTTTTAATTCGCCCTTCTTTAATTTATCAATTACAGACATGCTTTAAATTATAAACAAAACTAAAAAACAGAAGTCCTCAGATCACTAGAATCGCTATTTATATCCATTATCGAACTGTTTGAAATCGAAACAAGAATTCAGTGATCAATGTGCCATAAGGGCATGATAATCGTGAAACTGTTTCCAAGCGAAAGGAAGAAGCAATAGTTAAGCTTCTGTTTCACAGCTCATTTAGTTTAAATGTAGAAAAGAGCAAATTAATATTTATTTATTATTCTAGTTTCAAAAGAGAGCGAAGTGTTTGTTTAACAATATATGAAAATTTCAATTCTTTGTCACTGATACAGTTTTAGATGTTGAAATTCTAAAATAACAGAAGTCAAATATTTGTAAAAAAGTATTCTTAAAATTGCCAAAAAGTCAGAAATTACGGCAAATCTCTCACACAAATTTCATTTAAAAGAATTATTTTTCTGTTTTAAAATACAATTGTGAAATTTTTGCAGGCACTTATACTTTTAGTCTTTCCTCTTGTTGAGCGTTTTTTTTTTTCTAACCTACATCTTTGCAAGTATGTAAACTGCGCCAAAAAAAAGGAGGGGAGCGTCAGTTTTATATCTCCCGTTCTACTGGGCCGATTAACGAAATTCAAATTGCGTTTTTCATGTCTGGAAAGCGCGACTTAGGATATATATTAGATTTATATATAGAAATTGGTCCTAACATAGGTATTTTGACTCAAAATCTCACTTTTTCTGAAATAACATACCAATAGTTTTCCATTTCGATTCTACGACTCAAATTATGCCTAGGTATTAAATTTTGTAATTTCTGGTGGGAAATTTACGGAGAAGTTTAAAAATTTAACTTGGTGTTTTTTTTTTCAGTTTGCGCCAAGAATAATTCAGTTGGCGAACTTTTTAATTTATAGCAACCTATTTTCCTTTCCTTTTTTTCATTGTTCACCAGCGGAAATCGTTCATACTTTCCAATAATTTTAACAGAACGAGTAAACCAATTTTCGTTACTATTGCTTACAATAAATACGCCAAATTTTAAAAACCCGCTAAAATGTAAATTTACGTAAAATGTAATTTCACGCATCTCAGAAAATTTTGAACAAAAAACTCTAATTTTTTGCAGGTATGCTTTGAAATACATCTTCTTTGGGACTATGGCAAAACTTTTATAGATTATAATTCAAAATTGTTTTCCAAAAAATTATTTAAAAATACGAATTTTGAAAATAAATCATAAAAAATGGGCGAATTTTATTTGGAATGAACCTAAATTTCGAAATATGAAAGGAAGAATCAAATAAGTTTAATAAAGAAGAGATATTAATAAATATATATCAAATTATATTAGCATTTGAGGAGTTAAAATTTTGAGAGGTAATATTTTAAAAACTACTCTTTGCGATTTTTATAAAACTTGGCTGTTCGGCCTAATTTGAGTCGTAGAATCGAAATGCAGAAAAACATTGGCATGTCAGTTCAGGAAAAGTCCGAAGCTTGTGTCAAAATACCTATACAGTAGAAATCCGGAAATCCGCAGTGCTTGGTATCAGAGGTTGTGCGGATTTAAGATTTTCCGGATTTCAGGAAAGAAAAGCTAAATCATAATATTCAGACTAAAAGTGCAAAATAAAAAAGGCATATTAGGTACATTTAATTAAATTATTCTATACAATAACATGCATTATTACATGAATTTATTAAATTCATTAAATTATTATATATATATATGTGATGTACCAAATGTAGTCGCAGCTCAAAGTATCAGACGATAAGTTTAAAGAAAAACAGGATCCATTTATTAATTTCCATGAAAAACAGCAGTTACAAAAATCAGATCCCCGGAGTAAATAAAAAAGAACAACTCATAACTTTTTGTACTGAAGTTTACTCCATCGTTACATTAATGAAAAGTCCCCTCGATATTTCTTTGTGAGTCCTTTTATAATCTCTGGAAAGGCGGAGCTTCCAAGAAATGACGTCAGCCAATCCAGTTCGCTTTAAATATTTCCAGAACATTTAATAACTGTATGTGTAGAAAAAGCGGGAAAAATCAACTTGACTACGGAGCTGTTTATATAATTCCACGTACTTTCAAATAAGAGGTCGTCGCCATTAAAATGAAAAGAACATGCATTTAGAATTGTGACTGGGGAAAAAACAGGAAGAAAAGACGAAATTTAAGTTAGGGTTTTAAGTGTATGTTTGACTATGGAATTTTATTATTACACACACACACACACACACATATATATATATATAAAGTAAGAAATTTAGAACTATTTTTTCATAAAGACGAAAATTGAAATTCATAATTAATAAATTTCAAAAATCCTATAAATGCAACAAAGTTTTAAAATTGTTAAAACCAAAGAAAAAGGAAATTCATAATTAAAAAATTTCAAAAAATCCTTTAAATGCAACAAAGAACAAAGAATTTCTCAAATTGTTAAAACCAAAACTTTGAAACAAGCATACTCCAATTCAAATATTTATGAAAATTAAAGAAATTAAAAAAGTCTCAATAGAACGCGACTTCAGCGTCACTTCATCAGGAGAAAGGAACACTGAAACCAATTGAAATCGCTCTTCTACAAAAGTCCTTGCTTTTCTGCATCCAGAATTAGCCGATGAACCATTTCAAAGTATTTTTATTTATTGTATTGTATTATTCATTTATATTAGTGACTAGCCGCTGCGCGGCCAGCCTTCGTCTGGCTTTTAAGTGTACCAGAAAAATGCTTAAAGAGAAGAACCAAATATTATATTTGAAAACTACACAGAATTTTACTCTGCAGAACAATTTTATCGAAATGAAATAAGCAATATCCCTTGATACAAATTTAATTATCCTAATAAAGTAATTAAACAATTTACCGTTGCAAAAAGAAACAACTTTTTAATTTCTTAAACTTTTCAGTCTCTTAAAAACAGTAACATAAGAAATACGATGAAAAATTGTTGCCAAACCGAAATTTTTAAAAGAATGAAACTATTCAAAATGATGCAATTTCATCAAAAATCTATCAACAACAATAAGAAAGGAAAATTGTTGCCAAAACTACATTTTAAAATATCTGAGATGTGAGAAGTGTTTTCGAAAGCTTCATTTAAAAAATTTTAAAAAAATACAAAATATTATTTTTCCAAAATTCCTTTTTTTAAAAGAGTCGAAAGGATTAAAGTTCAACGTGTCCAAAAATCAAAGGAAAATAAACAGCCCATTTTTTAAAATAAGTTTTTTTAAAAAAAATTCCGCTGAAAAGGTGTTAAGCTCACCTTCCTAAATAAATTC
>KK118339.1:392871-474682 GCA_000611955.2 Stegodyphus mimosarum | reverse complement strand
AGCAACGATCCAAAAAATACGCATTTCTTTTCTTTCTTCAGTAATACTCGATGTCTTATAAGTCAAAATAAGTAGATTTTATTCCTCACTTAAAGGAAAACATCATCAATAACTGGCTTACTTCTGGTAAAGAACTATTCGTTGAAATAAAATATTATCTGATATGAACATCACATTACTTCCTTGTACGGCCTATTAGATTATACACATTTTTTGTTGCACTTCGTTTAAACTTATTTCCTCGAATTTCATTAGATATGTTTCTCATTCAAACGATTCATTTTTTATTTCGCGGCAAAGCAAAAAACTCAAAACACCTTGATTAAAAATTGTGAAATACGAAAAAACCTAAAATAGCAAATATAGTTAAAAAAGCAACTTTTACAATTAAAAATTAGAGTTTCTACGCCAAAATAAGCATTGGTCAACGGGCAGGAAATCCAAATTTTCAATGAACAAAATTGAAAGTTAACTTTTAGTCCCACTGTCGTTGGTGCGCCAACTTTGATTCACTATTTTAGTAAGAGTTTCAAATGCAAACAAATAACGGCCTCGTTTGGCCTAGGATCACTTGAACTTTTAAATTGTTGGTAATTCTAAAACTATTGCATGCAGATTAACTAAAGGTATAAAAACTTTAATCTTAATGAGAACAACTTACTTCAATTACCTTTAAAGCAGAAAATGCACAAGTTATGAACAGATAAGCAAACAAATACTCATCTCACCGAAGCGGGAAACAGGGTGGGAATATATATATATAATTTCTTTTTATACATTTACGTTTTTTACACATTTACAAACATTCATGCCTTCTACGGGGTTCGAATCCGGGTCTTTTTGTACAGTAGTTAAAGTCACTAACTACTATTTCGGTTGGGAGGCGGAGTTTTTCTAGCGAAGTTGCAGTTGCCAATAAAACTGATTAATAGTGCCGTATGGAAAGCATTGTTCGGTATCATTATATTTGGATTACTAATAAATGAAATCTTTCACCTGATTCGAAGAATTCAAGACGGGCCGAGTCTGTATATGAAGTACACCAACTCAAGCTTTTGATCCCGACTATCTTATGCTGACAATAGGCCCATTACCGGATAAGTAGCTATAACTACTTAATACTAGTACTAATAGTAGTTCAATTTCCGGCGAATGAGCTCTCTGCATTTGCCTCTTGCGTAACTCGAAAATATGCATGTTTATTCTGGTAAGTCCTGCATGAGGGCATCTCTTCCTTTAGATAAATATTCATCGCATGTTTCAGCTTAACCAATTAATTTGAAACTTTCCCAACAGTAAAGTATGACGGAGATTCGGTTAAAGCAGCCATATAATAATATTTTATGGCCCTATTATTACTTTACAAATTCATGTTGTTGAAGGGTTATAAAAGAACTCTGAGTGGCCGAGTCCGTCCTATGATGACAACATTATTTCCTGCAGAAGACGTCATTTACCATAAAGAAATCTATAATGCATATATCTCATATCAACCAGCTGTGACTTGCTGAGCAGATTATTGAATCGTACCTTCCATGGCCTTTCAGTTGCAGGGCCTCAATATAAAAAAACCCTTATGATCAGCTTTGAAAAATAAGGTTTCAGCTTTTAGTATTTTAAGAACTTTTAGCGCATTTTGTAATGCAGGAAGAATGATATTGTATCGTATTATGCAAGAACGCAAAATTATATTTGTCAATTCCGAAAAGAATTACGGGACCTTGAATTAAGAAGTCTGTCTAACATACCACATTAATAAAGATATTCCCTCTTTCACCAGGTATTTTCGTATTTTTGTCCAGCCCATGTAAATACTATTACAAACACGAACCGACCGACTGTCTGCTTAACTGAAGAAGCATACCTAAGTTCCATACTATATTTTGCAGGCTATATTTGTCAACATAAAAGAAATTCCTTGCAAATCCTATTCACAGCTGCACCAAAAATTAACACAATCTGCATGTTTTGAAATTACTCCTCTACACTCACATCGAGCGATAAACACTGTTGCGTGCGTACGGGCTCGTAATGGCTTGAATGCACAAGTCGTTAAAAAGTTAATAAAATCTGTTCTTTTCACAAGAAATAAAACAAAATACTGAAATATTTCCTCAGAGATATTTGTACAATATCACAATATCTCAAACGTTAAACAGAACTCAATTCAAAACAGAGAAAGTTAATCCAATCTAACAGCGAATTCGCTACAATCAATAACAGCGCTAAGTAAACATACTGTTCGCTTAAAAACAACAGCAAATGAGCTGAGGTGTTTTGATTCGGCTTTTATAAGCTTTTCAGTTATTCAGGAGAACATTCTGGTAAAATATATTTTCTCGATTTTTCTGGGTAGCAGGCAGCAATTACGAGATATTTATTTATTAACTATTAAATGCACGCGCTCTTGTATTTTTTACTTCTCTGACGCAGCTTTCTCTTCAAATTCGTTTGCGTTGCACGGGAAAATAAAACAATTTTAATTATAATTCTAAATAAATACAAAACCCGTAACAATACTGTTGCGTTTTACGGGTTCATGGATTTGAGAGTATCCGATGACAACACGATGCAGAACAATAAAAAGCACAATTTATTTACAAGAATCACTATTTACAGCACAGTTCCAAAATTACCTTTAAAAGCGTCGAAAATCTACAATAAATACGCTGAAACAATCAGCAACACAGCTTCAGGCTGTAACTGTAAAGGTAGCTTACTAAAAACGGCAACACTAAACTTCTAATAAACACCGTGGAATAATCACCAATAAACTGTCAAGCTATACTGTAAAGGTAGCTTCACGGCAAAGCACGATCTCGATCGCTTTCCGTTCACAAAACTCTCGCGTAGCTTAGCACTCACAGTAAGCAGCGATTCTCACAATGAGTAGCGATTCTCACAATGCCGGCTCTCAGAAACGCAAGGGTTTATATAGCTTTTCCTTAGGTTCCACAGGTTTCGAGAAATATCTCGACAGGAAGTTATTCTAGAAGCTTCCCGATTGGACCATGGGATATCGCCAATTTGGTCGCCAAATGGGCTATAAAGTCGCCAATCTGGCAACCCTACCATAAACTATTTTATGGCAACCCTAGTGCTATGTCGGAAAGCTTACATACAGGCGCAACCGCCGAATTTTTCGCAACACTACTATCATGAGTACTGATTCCTTAAATGAGAGCTTAGCTAACACTGGGATTTAATCACCGGCATTTTTTGACGCGTTCAGCCATTACTGTCTCTTTTCTGCGCGATAAACGCTTTAAACTTACTTTATTTTAATTAGGATTTATTATCAAGTGCCGTAAAGTAGATGATCAGGAATTTCAGTTAAATTCGAGCTGTGTATAATAAGACAGTTATTGATTGCTAATTACTTTATATTCATAAAACCTAATTTGTGGTTTAATAAATTTCATTTCTTGATTTCACCTTTGTACATTTATTTAAAGGCTTCAATTTAAACCGTAAATTGAATTTCGGTAGTTGTAGAAATCGACAGTTTTTTAAGAGAAATGTGAGACTGAAGAGAACGTATAAAGATGCAAGGAGAGGAAACAACCTTACCCGATAAGAGCTGCAAACCTTAATTTTGCCATTTACTTGCTCTGTGCCTTTATTTCTGTAGGCAGAATAAGTATACTTTAAACAAAAAAAAAATGTTTAAGAGGATGAAGTATTATTAAGGTTGTTTTATAGAGAATATATTCCACTCAAGGGCTGTCTTCGGAATCATTTCATCATAGAAATGCGACTGCGGAGTCATCATTATACTTTCGCACTGCGTTCTAATCGTCAACAAAAACCATCACTTCTCCATTTTTCAATTTTCGAATTAGCATAACCAAACAGTTACTTAGAAAAATTCCATACTTAGAAACCATACTTAGAAAAATTCAGACACATTGTATGATGATACATAATTTACTGTTGCCTTTTTTCTTCGGAGCGCTTCATTGTAGAACCATTAAAAGATAATAAAACCTCCTTTCCTACTACTCTTGAGATCATTAAAATAGTTTGAGTTGGAAAACTCAGGTCCATCCACTATCCTTTCTTGGCTTTATGATGTAAGTCAGGGGCTTCTAGCAAGGTCGCTGCTGACCCCTGGAGGTCGATAAAGTTTTAAAGGGGTTAAGAATGATTAAAGGGTTGACAACCTGCACTGGTATTTGCTCGAAAAAATGGATCCCAATGATTTGAAAAATATTTATAAGATTTATAATTCATCGTTTACTGATAACGGTCTATATCAAACAAAATGAACTCTTATTCAAAAGACACAGGAACGCTAAGTTTTGGAATTTAAAAATCATCCGAGCCAAATACTACAAAATAAAAGTTGTTATCGAACCAATATTATTAATTTACCTCTTCTTACTTAGCAGAAGCAAGCTTAAAGTTAGTAATTTATCACTCTAAGTAAAATATAGATTGAATAATTCTGAATGATGTCATTTAAGAATTAAGTTATTTAGGAGTTGAGCAATTTTATGCCAAATATAAAAACAAACTGCATAAACACATCGTAGAGTTCTTAGGTTATTTTCAAATAGGAGACATGAAAAATGAGCAAAGCCCTTGCCGGGACTCAAACCTGGAAGTCTCGAATATGCTCCGAGTGTGCTAACCATTACGCCACAAGGGCATGCTGAAAGGAGGGAGAAAATACCTTATAACATCCCAGAAATACATCAAGCACAGCCGTCATATTAATTAAATGCGAACTTCTGTACAATTAGAATCTATGCTAATGTTTCTGAAAACTTGTTTACATTTGGAAAGTTAATAATAATACCATAAATAACAAAACGGAAGTCTAATAAATTATTTTTTCAAAACATTTGTTCATATGCTTAGTCTAATTATTATCGTTATGTTATGTATACGCAATTATTTGTATTATGGTTATATTATATATTACAGAAGAAAATGTAAGGGGATCGATAGCCATTCTTTTAAAAGGGTTCGATACAAGTAAAAAATTGGAATCCCTGTTATAAGCGTAAAAGATTTTCATATTAGCATTTATTTAAACCATCCAGATATAATTTTACTACGCATAAAGAAGAATTAGAAAATGTATGTATATATATATATATATAAAATCACTTAGAAAATCCATTTAATGCAGAAATAAACCTATCTTATATTTTAAATAAAAAGATTTTTAAGCAATTCTCGAAGAATTTCTTGAAATTATTCACTTCAGAATTTCTTAATATATTTTACTCCTTAATTTTTGTTCATAATTTCCTCAAGACCCAAGTGATAAATTCTAAGGTATTTTCTTTTTTGATAGTCGGAAAGTTTAATGTACTTTAGTGTGACTGATCATAACCAATTAGTTTATGATATCAATCATTAAATTGAAATTACCATCCTCATAATTATTTTAATGATATCACATTGATTTAATTGAGATTTAAATGGTATGAAACTATGTAACTAAGTCTTCTACAGCATCAATAAGCCTTCCAAAAATTCAGACTACCTTATATCAAGCGCCCATATTCAAAGAGATTTGACATCATTATTTTAGTACGAAGGCGAGCGTCTTGAAGTGTGTCCAAATTAGCATAAATATGAAAAGAAAAAGAGTCAAAGAAAGTGCAAAGTAAGAGGGTTGTTTTGGAGTTATAATTAAGAAAATACATTCACTCTGGGCCTTTTTGGGATCAAACCCTTTTGCCACTTAGAGGGTTTTAAATCCTTGTTTCACTTTTAGTTAAGGAAGAAATTTAAGTGAATGAATTGGGTGCAAAAGAATCAACAGAATAATAATAATAATAATAATAATAATAATAAATTCTTATTTCTTGCAGTAAAAAAATTCGGTATCACATGTCGAACAAACTTTTTACATGAAAATTTAATTTAATTTGATTAAGAAAGTAACATATCAAACGACACAGACCAATTTTTCTGCAAACGCTGTTGCAGGGAAAGCTATGATTCTCGTGATTCTTCACCCACTCAACGGAGAAAAACATCACAATGTACACTCTCGACCAAGAAGTATTTGGACACCTGTGATAGAAAAGAAAATTTATACATATTTAATAGTTGGTAGAATCTCCTCGAACGGTAGTTACAGCCTCAATCCTCCGGGCATGCTTTTCACAAGCCCTTATATGATGACTATTGGTATTTTCTTTCAATCGGTTTGGAGAAGACTTCTAAATTCCTTCACTGATGTTGGACGGTTGTTGCACTCTTTATTTCGGCTATCCACCTCATCCCAGAGGTTCCTGATAGTATTCTGGTCTGGGCTTTGGGCAGGCCAATCCATTCGGTTAACTCTGCTGTCACCATATCGATATCGCAACGTGGCAGCTGAAGTTGTCGTGTTGAAAGTAACATGGGTCCAACCCGTAAAACTCTCGCAACATAGTAAGCTCCCTGCCATCCAAAATAGTGCATTAGGCGTCAGCGTTGAGCTTACCGTGAATATGACCAAGGATCCCTGTTCATACCAGGAGAAACACCCCAGTCCATAATTCATCTCCACCGAACGTGACTGTGGCAATATGCGTTTTGGCAGAAGGCGTTCTCAAAGCAAACACCAGACCCAGACCCTGGCATCCGAACGATAACAGGTGAACCTTGATCCATTGCTCGAGAGAACCCGTTTCCATTGATCTACGGTTCACTGTCGACGTGCTTTTCACCACATTAACTGAGCAGCGTTGTTGTACTTTGTGATCAGAGGCATTTTGGCGACAGCACAACAATAAAAACCAAGCAGATATGCTTTCTTACGGCATGTATTCATCAAATAACACTCCCGGATGCCTGTTGAAACTCTTGGAATACGTGGGCCATCGGTTGGACAGGTTTTCCCGAATTTCTGTAGGCATACCTGTCGGTCTCTATTTGCCGACTAGAGGCGAATTCTGACATTCACTACTCGGTAATTCAGCTCGCTAGATGTGCCGCTTAAGGAACGGTCTTTCTTATAACCCTTCTCGGATAAAGTTCATTTGGGCTAATAAATTTAAAATCGCTCACTAATATTTATGAAAACACACATAAATAATAAAAATAATTTCGTAAAAAAATTCAAATATATATTTATTTTCTAACTAAAAATGTAACGTTTGTTATCTGCAAGGCGTGTTTGTTGGTTGCGTTTTCTACAGACAGCTAAATATTAAATTCTTAGACTGAAATTTCCTTCAAATAGTCCTACCATGTTTAATTATTCATTAAGTAATTTACTTTAATTTGAACTAAAGGAAAAGAAATAATAAAAATTTCTAGATTTTCACAGAAACTTTACTTAGTGGCACATAACTTGTAAATAAATAGTGATAACTTAATATCTTTCTCGTATTTACTATTTTATTTGCCACTGCATAAATAAAAATACATATGTTTGTATGTAAATAATAACAAATTTCTTTATTTCTTGCTATAGTATGATACTTAATGGTGTTTCGATTCCGATAACAAACGTAGCTGTGGAGAGAAATCACTAGAAATTATCTTCATCATGGATTGTAGATGCTCATCTTTCAATCGGATTCTTTTCTTGACAGTTTTTAACGGCGAAAAAGCTGTTTACACATAAATGTATTCCCAAATAAAATGATTATTATTCTTACTGCAAAAATTCCTAACTGAGCTTATTTATGTATGTTTTGACAGGTACGAAAGAAAATGAATGAAACCTGTACTTTCAAATCTTTAAATCAGATTTATATCACATTGTTAATTAACTGCTTTTATATATTTTCTGGCCTATTATCCATGTTCGGTTTTCATGGGAATGAAAATAATATAAGTTCAGACTTCAAATAATTAACATTTTGAAATATTTGCGACAGCGTATTTGCAAGAAATGCGTAACTGAAATATCTTCGCTGGCCGCATCAGATTGCTTCGAGGCGGCATGCCGATACTTTGAGCCACTGACTCAAGCCGTAATGGCGTTTGTTAAACAATTGCTAAATTCAAAGTCTGTTAGAAAATTTCATACAGTGTCCGAATTTTTGTGAAATCGTTTTATGAATTGAAAGAAGGCATGAAATAGGGAAAAGCGGCATTTACTTACTTCCTCCAGTAGATAACTGAGTATATTAACCACATGTACCACTTAGACTCGGATTATCGAGTGCATTAATTCCTTCTATTCTCTCCTATTTAAAGGCTAACTGTGGAGAACACGAGACCCAATCGATTAAGTCCAGAAAGAAATGGGTTATAGTCAAGCACATTTCAATTCGAATGTACTGCAGAGACCAATAAAGTTTTCGAAACCAGAAAAATGAGAAACTTCATAATCTAAGATATTCGAAATGCTGTGTTAATGTGCTGAATACCTACATCATTAAAGTACGTACAGGTAAATGGATTAATTCCTAATAAATTTACATCAATTTACTATGTTATTTGAGAATGATATAAGAAGGCAATTAATACAGCATAGTAAATAAACGAAATATACGATCTACCAATAAGTATTTGAACACCCATGCAAATGCCGATATCTGCAGTTCTTGATATATGTCACACCCTTCGCCGTTCAGTATCGTATATGAAACCACATTCGTAATAGGCACATGCAAGATGTCACGTAGTGCAGTGTGTATCTGATTTCGATAAATGTGTTATTATTATAAAAGTAGTTAATTAACAATGTGATATAAATCTGATTTAAAGATGTGAAGGTACAGATTTCATTAATTTTCTTTCGTACCTGTCAAAACGTAAATACGCTCAGTTAGGAATTTTTGCACTAAGAATAATAATCGTTTTGTCTGAGAATACATTTATAGGTGAACAGCTTTTTCTTCTTAAAAATTGATAAGAAAAGAATCCGATTGAAAGAACAGCATCTACAATCCGTGATGAAGATAATTTTCAGTGATTTCTCTCCACAGCTACGTTTGTTATCAGAATCGAAACGCAAGAAATAAAGAAATTTGTTATTATTTACATACAAACATATGTATTTTTATTTATGCTCCGAAAAAAATCTAGTAAATAAGAGAAAGAAATTAGGTTATCACTATTTATTCTCAAGTTATGTGCCACTCGGAAAAATTTCTGTGAAAACTTAGAAATTTTTACTATTTCTTTATTCTTAGTTCAAATTAAATTACTTAATGAATAATTAAACATGGTAGGACTATTTGAAGGAAATTTCAGTCTAAGAATTTAATATTTAGCTGTCAATATACTTGAATTACAAAACGCAGCTAATAAAAACGCCTTGCAGATAACAAACTTTAGATTTTTAGAGCTGAAACCTTTTTCCTTCCCTTCTCCCTTGTGGTTTTCCTCCTTGGAGGTTGAGGCTCGTTATTAGAAACTGGTGCATCTCTTGTTTCTAGTTTTCGAGTGGCGAGAAAACTGCCCACGTGTTTGCCGTGCGTGGAGACCAGTGTCGCTGTAAAGGAGGGTCCTGGTGGTTAAGGGGCGAGGTACTATCCCCAGCACACTGCTTTGGCCTCTGCTTCAGCTAAACGGAAGGCACCTTGTCGTCCTCACAGGTGTCAATCGGCTGGTCACTAAGTTCTTGTGTCAGTGGCTTGGGGATAATCTTTCGGGAGTACCTGCTTTCGGGAAAGCCGACTGTGGGGCTTCAGTTTGCGTATATGTCTGGTTAGCCCTAACACAGGAATCTCTATTCCCTTGTTGGGCTCCGTGGTGGTGGGCGCGGTCGGACCCGAATCGTTTTTTCTTTTCGATATGGCAACCCATAATATTTACGTTATAACTCACCCTAAATCTAGTCAAGTCGTTTCAAGTGCGAATCCTCCTGAGAAGTCAACTATCAAAAAAGTACCCAAAGAAACTAATTGTCCACGCTTCCTTGCTGTTTCTAATTCTTCTGGTGAATTGCAAAAGATGTCTCCTTTCCTGATAAGCAAATACATCCATTCATGCATTGGTACATAAAGCATCTCTGTTCTGGTGACCTGCTTATTGATACCATTTCGCCCACCCAAGCTGCTTCACTTTTCATGTTAAACCAAACTTGGACTAGTACCTATATCTGTGTCAGAGCACAAAGCACTCAGCTTCTGTAGAGGAGTAATCTCGGAAATCGACCTTCTGCTTGTTTCAAAAAAAGAATTCGTTTCCGCGTTAGCTGACCAAAAGGTTTGTGCTGCTAAGCGGATCAAGATGCATAAGGAAAGTCAGTTAATAGACACGAAACGCGTGATCCTGACCTTAAACTCGCCTGATCTGCCGAAGAATATAAAGGCTGGGTATCTTAACTGTCCTGTAAGACCTTATATTCCAAACCCTATGCTGTGCTTCTAATGCCAGGGTTTTGGCCATTCCAAGACGTCCTGTCGTGGCAACCTGACGTGCACTCGATGCTTTTTGGTTGGTCACGATAGTGAGAATTGCTCCGCTGAGTCATTGTGCATAAACTGCAAAGGTGACCACCCAGCATTGTCTCGCTCATGCCCAAAGTGGAAATCTGAAAAAGAAGCTCAGGAAGCTAAAGTAACAAGGAATATATCTTATGCTGAAGCCAGAAGGATAGTTAAAAATTCACAACCACGATTAAATAAATCTTTCGCTACTGCTGTAATGTCAACCAGCTCTATTGTTACTCAAACATCTCTCAGTATACCCAAAGTCTAACCATCAAATACTCAACAGCCTGCAGAAAGTAATAAAAACAACAAAAAAGAGCCAACAGATATAATACAAAAAAAAAGGAAACTGTAGTTCAAAGCAAACAAAAAACTACTGCCTCAAAATTGAATATATAAGGACCGTTCCCTTTCCTTTCTGAAAAAAGAATGGCCGAGTGATCAGCACAACAGAAGAAATTGCAAATACAATGGGTGAGGCATTTGCTGCAGTTTCCAGTAGCAGCAATTACCGACCGGCATTTCTTTCTTAAAAGTATCATCTCGAAAAACTTCCCATTGTGTTCAACGCTTCCAACTTAGAACCTTATAACGGCAACTTTAATATGCTTGAGTTAAAGAAAGCATTGATGGAGATACGTAGGGTCGAGCCCGGGTCTAGATGGTATAAGTTATGAAATGCTAAAGCATCTCTCCAGTAAGTCGTTGACTGTTCTTCTTACTTTATACAATCGAGTGTGGAGGGGGCATATTTTTCCTAACGCATGGAAGAAAGCAATTCTCATACCCATAGTTAAACCAGGGAAAGACCCAAAGAATTCCTCGAACTATCGGTCAATCGCTCTTACAAATTGCATTTGCAAATTATTTAAAAAAATGGTAAACCACCGTCTAGTCTATTATTTAGAGAAAAACAATGCAATGTCACCATATCGAAGTGGTTTCAACAAGGGCAGAACAACCATCGACAATATGCTCCTTTTGGAAACTTCCATCCGTAAGGCCTTTGTGAAAAGAAATCTGTCTTCCTTTTTTTAGATGTCTGTCTTTTTGACATCGAAAAGGCATATGATAAAGCATGGAGATATGGCATTTTGCGTGACCTTTATACTTGTGGCTTGCGCGGCAACCTACCAATTTTCATTCGGAATGTTTTAAGGACTAGAACTTTTCAATTAAGGATTGGCCCTGTCTAGTCAGATGTTTTTGAACAGAGGGTGTGCATCAAGGCTGTGTGCAATGTGTTACTCTATTTAGTGTAAAAAAATTCTATTTTAATGGGACTTCCTTCCAATGTTTCAGAATCATTGTGTGTAGACGACCTTCAGATAAAGTGTTAAGGTACAGATATGAGATATGTTGAGAGACAGCTGCAGATCGCTTTGAACAGATTACAGAAATGGTCGGACAGACATGGATTTGCTTTCTCTAAGCGGAAGACTGTTTGCATGCACTTTTGCAGAAAGCGAAATCTTCATCCTGAGCCTGAACTTCTTCTTGAAGGATCACCGATTTCAGTTGTACAGGAAGTGTAGTTTCTAGGCGTGAAGTTCGATCTAAAATTAACCTTCATTCCACATGTAATGAATGTACTTGAGGAAGAAATGTTTCAAATTGCTTAATCTTTTGAAAGTCCTGGCAAACACCTCCTGGGGAGCAGAGCGTAGTTCACTGCTTCACGTCTACAAAGAACTGGTCCGCTCAAGAATAGATTATGGCTCAGTAGTTTACAAATCGGCCCGTCCTTCTGTTTTACTAAAACTGGATCCCGTTCATCATCAGGCTCTACGGATTAGTTCTGGAGCCTTCAGAACATCTACAGTACAGAGTCTATATGTCTACTGCTTCGAACCTTCGAAGAAAGGAGCAGTTGGCTTTTCTACAGTATTTTAAGATATTGTCTCAACCTGACCATCCTAGTAGTAAGCTAATGTATGCTTGATGACATGTATGACCTTCTGTTTGAAGCATGACCATCCTGTGTTCCTTTCTTTTTTCGTTAAGAGCTCTCTCTTTGATTGAAGAGAATTCCATGTTTGATGTGTCCGTCCAAGCAGTGCAGCATTTTGAAATCTTGCCATGGGAAGAGGCGGGAATCGCGCATCTTGATGTTTTCGACCATCGCAATAAGTGGAACTCTTGCAAGATCGTGTATAAACAACTTTTCTTTGAGCACAAACAGGAATATAGTGATCATGTTCCCATATATACAGATGGATGAAAAACAGCTTGCCATGTTGGAGCGGCATTTGTAACGGGTGATCATTTGGAGACGCTTTCGCTACGCTTGCTCGGCCTTGACATCTGAGCTGACCTCTATATATTATACGCTTTTTTACATATCAACGCTACGCCAGAAAAAATTTATAATTTATACAGACTTGTACAGTGCATTGAAAGCTGTAGAAACCTTCTCCAACACTCACAATCCTGTAGTTGTTGAAGTCTAAAATTAAATCTAAGCTTACATTTACGTGGACATCAAGTTCTGTACTGCTGGGTTCCTGATCATGTTGGGATCAGAAAAAATGAGCTCTCAGATATCACAGCTAAATCTGCTGTTGATCTGAGCAGCCAGCATGTACCTTTGACAGATATTAAAAGGTTTATCAAAAGAAAAGCCTTGGGGAAGTGACAACTGCTATGGGATGCTCAGGTGCACAATAAGCTTAAAAGAGTGAAACCTATGGTTGAAAACTGGGATTCGATACGAAACCGAAGGGAGGATGCCACTCTAACCTGACTTCGTATTGGTCACTCTCGAGTTACGCATAGTTACCTTTTGAAGGCCAAGAGTGAACCTGTTTGTTTCCATTGTGATAGTATTCTTACAGTACGTCATACTTTAATTGAATGTCCGTATTTAAACTCACTTAGATTGAAATAGTTTAAGAACTCTGACTTGCCCCTTGACCGTATAATCGGGAAAGAGGCCAGTGCTAATTTATTACAGTACCTGAAGGAGAGTGGTTTTTGTTATTTAATTTGATCTTCATTTGATGTGTCTGTTGATTTTTGTGCTATAAATTTTATTGTAGCTCATATTTTATGACTTCACACATGAACCACATCTTATATCATTAACCAATTTATGAGTTACTTCATCTTAACTTTCAGAATTTTATTACCTTCTTTTATTTTATAAGTCTGCTCTTGTTTTAACCTTGTGATTGCATAGAATGAATGTGTAAATTTAAGTGCAACTGTTTTTAACTATCATGTGTCTGGCGCTTATAATCTATCCAGGTTGTGCGCCACAATACTTATCATTACCCTTACATTACCCACCCGAACCTGGGCACCTGAAAGCCCGAATTTGGAGTTTGGAATTTGTTTTATTGTCGATTTTATATTTTAGGAAACTTTAAAACGAATTCCTGCTTAAAAACTCAACAATTTCAAAGCTATCAGTGGGAACACTGTAGGGAATAAAACATTTTTATCTCCAGTGCGCGAGACTGTTCATCGAAAATTCTAAGAGATATGCTGTTTTTAAATATTTTAGCTCAATGGGGCGTTAGTCCAAGTTCCCTCGAAACGTACATGTGTCTGTAAATGAAAAAACTCCCGTTTGGGCGTAATATAAAATCTAAATGTTTTCGGATATTTTTAAAGATATTTTTTTTTATTTTTATAATAAAGGTTTTTATTTTGTTTAGAAAGAAAACACTTCTGACCCCGTCAGTTATTCTTAGATGATGCATGTGGCCCGCATGTGATTTGAGTTTGAGACCACTGACTTAAGCAGTTAATCCGCTGATTTAAAAATAGTGTACTAAATACGTCGTACTTATAAATTTACTTTCTCAAGTTTCAAATGAGGAACATTAAAAGCGTTAAAAACTATGTAATCAAAGACAGAATTTTTTTAAAAATATTCTGATTGAAACATTTTTGATGTGTTTAGGATTTTCAATTCTCGCATTACGCATCCCTGCAAAACAGAAATTTTTGCCACTTATTGGATATTATATTGTTGTTGAATAAATATATTTTGTTGGATAAATATTTGTTGCAAGCTTCGCTCTTGAAGAATTCAATGAAATAAATGCACGGATACACCTGTCAGGACTTAGTGTTCTGTGTGTATTCTTTAAGAACATGGTAAATTCTGTAAAGGGTTCTTATCCTTGAGTTCTAAGTCCTGAACTGGAACAGGGAGCGGAAGGTACGCTATGTTCTGATGTATCTGCGGGGCTGGATAATAACTGCACGTGAAGGGATTTGAAATCCTCTTTTATTCAATCACTATTAAATACAAACCTCCCAATTCGGGAGAGATACAGAAAGTAAAAGACCACACTTTGGTCGAACTTAACATTCAAATAAATTTAAACATTAAACCTAAAATAGAACTTAAATTAAACTTTGCTTCGCAGAGCAATTCGCGGAAGTTGGCCTCTACCGAAAAGGGTACGTAGCAAGGTATACTAAATACTACCGCACTTTATTTGTTTTACAATGCAATCACGTAGTAAGCACTATGGCTTATAAATTTAAACTGCTAACTGGTCAGACGAACGTTGAGCGGCGTGACCGTGATCTGAGGCAAAGCTCTCACACACCGAGAGGTTTCTACCTCTGGCTTAAATAGTGCTTGGCTGAACTTCAAAAATTAGCATAAGCTAAAAACGCGTGCTTCTTCTGACAGGATGTTGAAGCAGAGAGGAGATAGAAAAGATTTAAATTAAAATAAACTTGGTTAGTTTATCTAAAACCTTACACAACTTGAACAATTAAGTGTTTTCCTTTCTAATTAAATGCACAAGTCTCCACTTGGCGTTAATTTTTGAAGATATAGCAATTTTTTTTCCTGCTATTTGATTTTACTGTTTTTAACATCTCGTTTTAAAAAAGATTTTATGTTCAATGGCTTCAGTTTCTGGGGTTAGAAGGTGCATTCTTAAGTTGGAAAGCATATAGCAACTACTCAAATTAAACTGTCTCATGTTTAAAATGAAATTTACATACAATATCAGATTGTTAATTTTTCAGTTTTTAATCTTTATATTTTTTTAAAGTTAATGGAATTTTAATGGTACATTCTTTGATATGGTATACTGTAATCTAAAAGTTTCAGACTGGAGTTTTTTAAAGCAGTTCTTCGTCTTTATTTTATTTAATAACACGCAAGAAAAGTTATTAGTTTTCAAATGTTAAAAGCAAAGAACAAATAAGGTTAAATAACGGAATATTTAAGTATGTTTTAAGTTCAAACTTGTGAATGTTGCATTTAGAGATTCTTTAGTAGTTATCAGAAACATAAAATCGCCAAAATATTAAGTGAGAGATGAATTTTGAGAGATGTACGCTGCGGAAAAAAAGGGGGGCAGTTCCATATCTCCGTTCTATTGAGCCGATTGACGAAATTCAAATTGCGTTTTCAGTGTGTATTAGATTAGGATATATATTAGATTTATATGTAGCATTGTTCTTATATAGGTATTTTGACACAAAATCGGACTTTTTCTGAATGAATCGGTCTCTATGACATGCCAATTTTTTTTCCATATTTCGATTCTACGACTCAAATTATGCCAAACTGCTAAGTTTTGTAAAACTCGCACTAGTAGTTTTTAAAAAATTAGCTCCTCAATGTTAATTCACTTTGGTATGTGTTTATTAATATCTCTTTTTTTATTACACTTACTTGATTCGCTCTTTCACAAAATTTAGGTTCACTCCAAACACAATTCCCCCATTTTTTATGATTTACTTTTAACATTTGTACTTTTAAATAATTTTTATAAATTTTTGGAAAAAAATTTTGAATTATAACCTACAAAAGTTTTACCATCAACTTAAAATAAATTTTTAAGATGTATTTGTAAGTATACCTGCCAAAAATTTGAGCTTTTTATTCAAAATTTTCGAAGATATACGTGAATTTATATGTTGGAGCTTTTTGCAATTTCACATATTTGTTGAAAGCGATAATAACATCTAATGTAGTTTAAGCAATTTGCTACGATGTGACCTTTTTTCCACTCATGCCCAATGTAATAAGGTAAGAAAGCTGTGACTTTTTTTCTGCTCCTGCACAGTGGAAGGGATAGGAAAATAGGTTGCCATGTATTAAGAAGTTTGCAAAGTGAATTATTCTTGGTGCAAACTTAAAAAAATTCACCAAGTTAAATTTTTGAATTTCTCCATAAATTTCGCAGAAAATTTTACAAAATTTAATGTTTAGGCATACAATCGAAATATGGAAAACAATTGGTGTGTTCTTTCAGAAAAAGACCAATTTTGCTTCAAAATACCTAAGTTAGAACAAATGTTATACATAAATCTAATATATCCTAAGTCGCGCTTTGGAGACATGAAAAACGCAATTTGAATTCCGTCAATCTGCCCAGTAAAACGGGAGATATAGAACTGTCTTTTTTTTTCGCACAGTGTCCATTGCAATGCTGTTAGGAAAAATTACTAAAACTATTTGGAGAAGAATTTAATCATTTTGTTTTGGCATAAAATATCAGACCGAGAAACATCCAACTAAAAAGTTTTAAAACTCGCACTACAGAAATTTGACATTAATGTAATGTGTTAATTATTGTTTGTTCTGTTAGCAGCAAACTCTACGGGAACACTGATAAATTTTTAAAAATATTTCTTACATACTAGATGTAGCGATTCCACACGAACCTTTCAATATTTTCGGCTTCTTCCAAGCAATGGATCGAATGGAATTTTACTTCCAGAAGCAAGATTTAACTAATCTTCCCAAAGCGTAATATCTTAGCATTCACTTTGTCAAAGTTTTGACAATTTATGCTCTGAATTCTTCTTTTTTTCAGTTCTGTTAAAGGGCCTTTTGTAGTTTCAATTATTATTATCTATTACGAAGATTTTGAGTACTGTGCCAAATATGAGACTCCCTATCTCCACCTTTATTCTACCATAAGTTGCTATAAAAATCACAAAAAATTCACAAAATATAAAAAAAAAGAATCTGCAACAGATCAATCAAGCTGTTAACGTTAATGGTCTTCCAAATTATTATAATTCAGTCTCACGGTTAGTTTTTAAGATTTGACGGATATCATGCCATATCGAGTTTGCCAGAAAAATATGCTTTTTGTCCTTGAAAACAGAGTTAGATCATTCTCTTCAAGGGCAATGAAGAGGCTGGCGGATTCACTGCCAAAGGTATGACCCATTTGTTTTGCAACAATCAGTGGGCATAACTATTATATTGTTTGAATCTACTTCGCGCTCTTGAAGCTTTTTGGCAACTGGCCATTTTGAAACGCCTATCTAAAGCCAACTGAATTAACATTTGCATATTACACAGGGCAGTTACAGGTACAGTCAAAAGTAAGGGGAACATTAAACGGTCACAATTAATCACCAAACATTATTCCCACATACTACCCTTCTGTAAGAGTATCCTCGGCAATAAGTGACAGCATCGGAACTCTTTCGATTTAAAAATTTTTATTCTGTGCCACAAAATCAGCTTCGCAATGTTGGCAGCCCAACATATACATTATAAGTAGGTTTGCAGATTCAGATTTGAACTAGTTGAATTTGTACAATGCTGCTAGATTATCTATCACTTATCATGCTCCATTAATCGATGATATTCAGGCTATACAGTACTCAGCATGCATATATTACACAAAGAGTATTCATTTTCTAAATACAATTAAAAACCCGTTAGTTAGTCTTGGTCACACAGTCTTATTAAGAGTGAGTTAATAATTTAGGTCGACATAAACAGGGCTGTGAATATTTACAAAAAGACAAAATGATCTTGCAAAATTTACTATTTATTGACTTATAGAAGCAATCATGTTTTATATATATATGATGATTTCGATTAGAATAGAAGAAGGAATTAGCTTGCGGTCGTCGTAACTGAGCGTGAAGAATTACAGATGAAGATTACTAAACATGAAGAATTTCCAATCTTTATTTTCACATATATAAAATCAGCTCTATCGATGTTTATTCAATCATAATGAAATCCGATACATTTCTGTGATTCAGTCATAATGAAGGATGATATTTACATTGATTCTTAGAATTAAGACCCAGGTCTTTAGACGGGGAAGCAAAGCGAGGAGTAACTGGCAAGGTGGAAGCTAGGAGAAGGGAATGACGTAATTAGCTCACCAGAGTATTTATATCAGAGTAGGTGAGATTCTAGAGACAGCTATGATTTGTTAATATTAGCTTTGGTTTGTACTTTTCAAGCAGCGTTACGTAACGTCGAAAGATCTCGAATTCAGGGGAACAGATGAATTTAGGGAGAGATCACCAAATTTAGAATGTTAATTTTAAGATCGTTAATTAGTTTTTAAAGCAACTATCGTATTTTCTTATATATTACATATATATATATATATAGATAGACACTCAGTTTTTCTTGAATTTACCTGCAAAATAAACTCAAGTATGCATTCTATATATCTTTCTCCGGAAGTATCACATAAACCTTGTGTAAAGAGAAGTACTTATTTATTATATATCGAATACAGATTTTACTCTGTTCATTTGTATATTCAGCATATAAGAAGACCTTAGTTCCTCGTTTTTCTCTTCTCTGCCTGAAGGAGAGAAAATGATATAATTAGTTTTTCCAGCGTGAAGAAAGGTGTTTAGAAATAGACTGATATTGCTCTGCTATACAGATGGCGAAAATTAATATCTGTATATTTATATCATAGAAGAAAGATAACTTTTCTCAAGCAGTTTTTCTTTTATTGTTTACTGGAACAGCCAAAGCTTTATGGTTCCAATTGTATTATATTAATTTAAAATAGGTATTTCAAGGTCATATCGGTCCTCCTTTCATTTACTGTCATTATGAGCGTCGTAATCGCAGCACGGACGAGATTAAGAGTAAATACATTTATCCCGAGGTCTTTCTGTATGGTAGCATGAACTGAAGAAAAGACTAGTAGCATAGCAGTTTTTTTGCATTTTCCACATGTATGAATGTTTTTTTCATAATTGAATACGAATCAATTTTTCTCAGCAAGTCCTATAAGAAGACTGTTTGCTTGTTTAAGTTAATGTTGCAATATACATGGAGGGTATTCATCTAAAGAGGTTAGTTTAAGCAATTCGAATATGACAAAACACACAAAGGCTATCTATCTACTTAAGGGAAGAAATGCCTTAGTTGAAAACTTTTTAAGGAAAAATTATTCTTATCTGCACTGCACATTAAAAAAAAGAAAACCAACCATGCATCCATTCCGTTTGCCTGGGCCCCAATCCAGTCGAACTGCTGGTATTCAGTGGTCTTAACCACTCGGCCATTGGTGTCTAAAGACTGGAAAGCCGTCGTAGAGAATTTTCTTAAGGAAACTGCCTCATATTTACGTTCCACATAAGGAAAACCGAAAATTCCCATACAACGCAGCTTGTCCGTTCACCAGAGTCTGAGCCTGGCTGAAAATATCAGCTTTCAGCGTATTTTTAACTTGGCCACTGGGTACCCTCTGCAAAATTATCCTTACTTTGACAGATAGCCCTTCCATATTTATCTTAATTAAATAAGAAGATAAACATGGAATCCATGCGACTATGCGACTCACATAGTTAACAAACTGATAATTGAGAACAACTGAGTGCAATTTTGTCATGATATTAAAATTATGATATCTAAGAAGAATATGCAATTAGACATACACAATAAATTGCTCGAGTTGAAGTGTTACCAATCACTGCATATTTATTGTAATATACGGCTAAAAATCTTTCAATTAGTACAATTCCTTGCTGCCAAATATTGGTTTCGTTCGATGACCTTCATGAAAATCCTTCGTTGCCAGCTTTCTTTAAAATTATTTTAAATCATTATTTAAGGCATATTCATGCAAAGAAAACAAAGAGTTTCTTTAGACCTCCAGCCTTTAATGTTCAACTCGTTCCTTAAAATGCCGTAACCGATTTCCTATGCTCTCAAATTTTCCGTGTGGAGTTGATGTATATGCATGAGAACCAACAGACCAATTTTATGTTCATAGATTTCGTAAGAACCTAAGCTGAAATCGAAATTCAGAATATTTTCGAAATAAACGATGGTTATGACTCACAAAGTGGAAAATGTTTTGAAAAGCGGTCGTAAATAACAACGCCTCAAATAATTTTCCACTGCGGTGTTCCTTGTGCATGAGAATAACCACCCGCCAGTGATGCTTCCGACTGTGAGGAAGTTTTCCTCATCTCTTTTTTTTCCTCCTTTTTCTTCTTTTGATGAGACTAAGCTTCTCACGGAGAAATGAGTTTTGGAGGGAACGGAAAGAAAAGAGTGTTTTTGAGGAAAAGCGGCATAAGTTCAACAGTATTTGAACGGTAAATCTCTTCATTGAGCAGAAAACAGAACGTGAATAAATATCAGATCACTAATAACAAAGAGAGTTACCAAGAATTTCGATACGATATCAGCACTAATAAAAATACGAATGTTTGACCGTATAAAGAAATCTCGGGCTTCCAAATTCAAGTAAATAACAGACCTAAGAGAAACTGTGGAAATGCAAATTAATTTTTAACTTCTGAACAAAAAATGTCTCTGATAGGTAATTGAAGCACTTAAGTTGTTAATCTCCCGAGAAATGCTGGTATTCAAGGAACTGAACTTTAATTGTTATTCGCTTTATCTTCAAATGAAAAAATAATTGATGTGTACACCACATGACTTCCTTGTACGGAATATTAAATTATACGCATTTTTTCCTGCATTTCATTTAAACTCATTGAATCGAATTAAGTTTACTTTGTCGATAACGCATAAACCACAACAGAATAAATGCATTCTTTAAAATTCACTACATTCATTTACCATAGCGACACTTTGGCGCAAGGTTCACTTAACAGCGTTACATCTCATTCACTTTATAACTCAGAATGCACAAAAATTCTGTATATCATTTGAAGAATTATCTAACCGCTTGCTACATGTTTCATTCAAATACTATAATAAATCTAAAATGATGTACAAAAGAAATTAAACAAATATATAAGAAGCAGTTTTTTTCGCAGACGATTCAGCGTCGCTTATCTAATACGCATATGCTACTCGTAAACATTTTCATCTGTCCGAGACAAACTGGCGACAATATTTGCTGCTAATACGAAACACTTACTTCCTCGAATTTCATCAGAGATATATTTCTCATTAACTCCGTTCTTAGTCCGCGACAAGGCAAAATACATAAAACCTCAAAATATTTTCATTAAAAATTCAAAAGCGTAGTAAAATAATAAATAAATAAAATAATAAAACATCAAATACAATAAAAAAAAATTACAATTAAAATTAGAGCTTCTACGCAAAAACAAGCAATTCGGCTAGCAGACAACAAGAGAGATTTTTTTGTGCACAAAAATGAGTTTAATTTTGCTCCCAGTCGGCAAAAAGACACTGAAGATGCAGAAACTGATTTCACTATTCTTTCAAACGTCAACAAATATGGCTGCGATGGTAAACAAAAATTAGAACAAGATCGGCATACCAACTTGCTGATGGTTGGGGAATGGTTAAGTACAATATATCAAAAACCTCCTTTCCTTAGAAAAAGTAACCAGTTTTTGGCATTGTACAATTGTAAGTTTTTCTTTCAAAAATCTTTAATACTAATTAATAAAAATAGGAAATTATACAAAATTAAAACTGAAATTTAAGACAAAATAACTTGTATAATCAAGTTAAAATCTTTTAATTTTTGCAAAAATATAATTAAATTTACCCTATAATAAGAAGGAAGAAAGGGAATTTTTTTTTAAATATGGAAATTACCATATTTTTTTTTAAATCTCCGTAATTTTATTGTTATAAATTTCAAATTTACTTAGATATTTTTAATAGAATTATAATTAAAATTGTTTTATTTCCCCGTGTAGTGTAGCGCGGGACAAATTTTAAGAGAAACACTTTTTTTCCGCTGGAAAAGTAAAAATGAAAGAGCACGCGCATTTAACATTAAATAAAAGTTTATCTTTGTAATTGATATTTAATTTGAATAAATTTAATTGACTACTATGTTAGCTGTAACAGTAATTTTACACTTTTTGCTTTCTAGAAATTACTAGAACTATCTCGTGCGGCCTATTTAAAAAGCTATAAAAGCCGGAAAGAAACATCTCAGCTCCGTTGCTGTTTTCGAGAACCGTTGGTAGCCTTTTCTGCGTTTTGGATTGCGCTTTATTTAATGTTTTAGTCGTTTAAATTATAGCTACTGATTATATTGCGTGATATTGCGATAGTGTACGAATATCTTTGAGGAAAAATCCAGAGTTTTGGATATTTCTTGTGGTAAGAAGTGATTTTATTAACTTTTTATCGAACTTATGTGCATTCAATCTATTACGAACTCGTACGCAAGCAACCCTTTTTGGTGTCAGAAGTGGCACTGAATGCTGATAACAAGAGCGATGAAAGAACAGTTAAGACAGCTAGTTGCAGCCTTTGCTGCATTTAAAGAAGAGATGAAAGCAGGCCAAAAATCCGTTAAAAAAGAGATGAAAGCGGTTCAAGAAAAGATGAAAGCTGGTCAAGAGAAGATGGAAGCTGGTCAAGTATCTGTTAAAGAAGAAAGGATGGCTATTCAAGAAAGGATTGAAGCTGGTTAAGGGGAAATGGAAAGCGAAATTACTTGCGTAATAGAAAACAAATTCGAGGCTATGGAAGACAAAATTGAAGCTGTTGAAAATAAAGTTGGACACACTGAAGAAAGAGTTTCTTCTGTAAAAGAACAAATAGAAGAAAGAGTTTCTTCTATAAAAGAACTTCAGTTAATACTTTAAAAAACAATTTACTCTTCCGAATTTTTAAAAACGTAAAAATATGCGTAAAAATAAAAAGTAATATAAAAATTCGTGTTCGTAATTAAAAATAACACTTCCTATTGCCAGTTCATCAATTTACACTCATGTCCATAAATTAACGATAATGCAAAATCAGGCAAAGGAAGAGTTAGAAGCAAAATAAATTTGACTTATTTGTAAAGCTTTATTTATTAAACAAAAGGTAAAGTGCAAAAACAGGTGCTATATGAGTGATATTATTAAAACAATTAGCGATTTTTTTCTCCCTAGAGCAAATTACAAAAAAGACCTATTTACAAAAACCAATATTACATGGATGGTATGATTGTTAATACATTGTATGTCTCCCAGACGATGCAATACAGTCCGTACAATGCCTAGGCATGTTGAGTATCAAATTATCGATCTGATCTTGGGGGATATTACACCACTCAAAAAGCAATGCTCTCCGAAGTTCCGGTAGACATGTAGGAGGAGGTTGACGGGCTATAACTCGTCGGCCAAGCGTGTCCCACACGTGCTCTACTGGATTCGAGTCCGGTGAGAATGCTGGTCAGTCCATACGGGTGATATCCTCCGATTGAAGGTATTCGCTTACGATTTTTGCACGCTGAGGACGGGCGTTGTCATCCATAAACACAAATTGTACGCCCATGGCGCCCCGAAACAAACGTATATGTTGCTCCAGAATGACGTCCCGACAGATTTGGCTTGTCATGGTTCCAATTTAAACATGAAGGTCTGTTCTGGAACCCAGAAAATTTCCACCCCAAACGAACACTGCTGCACCACCGTAACGGTGTCGTTCAATGATGTTTTCTTGACGGTAACGGGTACCTGGAGCTCTCCATATGAAAGTCCGGCGAGAATCAGACTGCAAACTAAACCTGGACTCGTCGGAAAACATCGCAGCCCACTGTTGCGGTGTCCACAATGCATGCTCTCTGCTACAGGCTAACCGCAGGCGACAGTGAGTTGCAGTAAGTGAAACGCATCTGACAGGTCTACGAGCATATAGACCAATCTGCATAAGCGTCTGTACACGGTCTGCCTTGAAATTGTCGTACCAGTGGCTGAAGAGAGCTGACGAGACAGGTCTGAGGCTGTGCTTCGCCTGTTTCTTTTGGCAGTAACTGCCAAATACCGGTCCTCATTCGGCGTTGTAACTCTGGGGCGGCCTATGCTGTAACGTCTACTCACATTACCATCATTTGGAATCGTTGCCAAAGCCTGGAGATGACACTCTGGGTAATTCCAAGTTCGTCTGATACTTCCAGTTGGGTACGCCCACATTCCAGACGGCCGATAATTCTACCACGTAAAAAAATCATCCAAATGCGTCCTTTGTGTCATAACTATTCGGTTATTGCACTGAAATGCTTATAAAGCGCCTGCAAACAATTTTACTTCTTTGACTGTATTCCTTATATATCACTCTCTTACAGTCTTGTCATTGTGACGTACCATCGGTGTCATCTGGTTACTTGCTGAAATTTGCATATGATTCTTTAAGATGTGAGTAGTGATTTTACAGGTGACATATTTATTTTAGAGTTCGATTTCCGCGTGACTCCGAATTATCCTTAATTTATGGACATGAGTGTAAATCATAATAAAATTTAAACTAAATTCGGAAAAGTTTGTTATTTTAAAAGCTCGATAGTTTGTTTCTCAATTCTGTTTTTAAACTTAAAATGATACAAAAAAAAATAGTATTTATGCTGTGTTGTGTTGTGACTTATCTCATGTGTTTGAGAGTAACAGCAGGACAAGCCCACGAAATCCGTCATGGCAAGGAGAAGAAGACTGCGCCTGCTTTTCGCAACATACACGTGACAGTACGTATTCGCTTTTTCCGCCTCCAGTTTTGAAGGAAAGCACCCCCGTGGGAACGGGTCCAACGGTCTCTCAACCCTCTTCCTCTACTATTGACCTCTCGAGAGGACTTTCGGCTCGCCTCATATTTAGTATGTCCCCATGCCGCACAGACACTATACATTTACAAACATTCATACCTTCTCCGGGATTCAAATCCGGGCTCTTCGGTATCGCAGTAGATTCCCGTAACCACCATGCCGCCTGGGCGGTTCATGGTATTTATAAAGTATGTTACTTTTGGAACAAAGCTAAAACAAAGAAATCCATAAACATTAGAACTGATTAATTTCTGTAAAACAACCAAAATAACTAGGCTATTTGACTAAGCTCCATTGTGATTTTGACTGCAGTGTCTCTCGGAGATTTATCAAAGGATTACCTTTTCTTGCCATCAGGCTCTCGAGAGAGTTTTAAGCTCCATAGATCTGAAGTGCCCCCATGCCAAAAGAGGCTACTATCACAAACGTTCATGGCTTACCTAGGATTTGATTCATAAGCAACAGCGAAGGAATCTGATAGCATGGAATCTTTCAGTGGAAAATAAATATATAAAGAAGCATGTGCACAAAGTATTATTAAATTCGTCATTAGTATTAAACTTTATTTCATATGAACTCCAGAGCCTTCAAAAGTTTTAAAACAATCCTTCTTAATTAACAGAACTTTAAAAACATATATAAACTCACTTCTCATGTTCAGAGGATCAACCATCACTTCCTGCAATGCAACTTAAAAAAAAAACTGTCAAATTCAAAACTGAAAATGTAAGCTAGGAGGCAAGACTACATAACTAACTTTTATATATTTCAAAATAAAAGTGATCATAGTAGTACAAACTCGAAAACTAAAAATGCAAAAAGGGAAAATATATACAAGATAATAAAATCTAAAAATTGATCTCCCTTTATTGAAACTTTAAATCAGAACTCATCAGCGGAAAATGAATTAAAGCTTCATAAAAGTTGATTAATAGGCTTCGAAAATGTGTTTCGTTTTCCCCGTAAATTTCAGATCGAAAACCGAAAAAGAGATAAATTTATATTACATAAAAAATCATATTATACAGAAAAATATGAATCTCAAATGTACCAGGATTTCCCCTACACGCATTCGAAACACTTGGAAAAAAAGAATAAAACATAACATTGTTTCAAATTGACTACAAAAAAACCAAAACATTACATATTGTAAAAATGACCATTCGGGAAAAAAAAGTTGCTCTAAAAACATCACATGCAAATCCGAAATTTAAATTTAAATATAAGGATAGATCGCAATATAAGTATACTTTAAACCAAATAGTCATTTAAACAATATTCTTTAAATAGACGGTCCCCGATTATATTTAACTAAACTTTTAATTCCAAGAGAAGAAAAGATTTTCATAGAGATTGCATAAATAATAAAACAAAAACAGAGCCTATTTCAGCAAAAAACTAAAAGTTTAATCAAAACAAAATTGAAAGAACCTATAAAATGCAAAACTGGAAAAAAAGGAAACTTGCTGAAATCAAATGATGTCTTTCAAACGAAAATTTACTTAATTCTTCAGATGGTCAAACTGAGTTTATTGTAGAATTCATAGTGGCTCTGAAGAAGCCGAAGATGGTAGTTCTTGGAAAATGTCATGTCGAAATAAAATGGTCATGTTACCATCAATGTTCAGTCCAAGAAGTTTTCCCTATATTTTCATAAAGTTCTTCCAGTTACTCAGGCTTGAACAGTAACCTCAAATGCCAAAAGAACAGTGTTCGGGCAGTAGCCGAGCTTTGAGGTGGTTTGAGTCGCCAAAGGTACTTTTAGTGGCAGTTCATTCAGCTAAAAGCATTAGTGGCATCTTTTTAGAAGCTTCATTTGTAATATTTGGGGAAGTGGAGAGCTGTCATAGTCGATGATGACCACGAAAGGCCTGTGGGAGGAAAGGAATTGTTGAATATTCTCGCAAACAGTCAGCACTGATAGCAATTAAGCGCTGTATGGAAGGGTGTCTTATGCACATGAGGCAAGTAAATTTTTATTTTTTATCTTGGAAAATGTATGCTATAAGGTTCAAAGTGTCCAATAACAGAACAAAGTATTTAAACATGTGTTTAAAAAATCCCATGCTGTTAAACTTTGTGTGCGGGGATGTCAAATGTGGGTGCGGTCGTGAAAATTATTACCTCGGTGAAGGATGATCGTCGAAGTTCAAAATGGCGGCGTTAAGAAACTCTAAAAGAGGCTGTCTTTTGTAAAATCTTAAAACGTGAAAGTAGTACTGGCTTAAAATTGAGGAAATGGAAAAATGTGTTGAAAAAGATAAAAGTCTTCACGTAATCGGCTACAAAACGTCTTTGAAACTAAAAGGCCCCATTTGTTTAGTAAAAGCAAGAAAATTTGCCAGTAATAAATTAACAAAATAGTAGAAAGAAATATTAATAATTGAAAGGGAAAAAAGTCTTGTACATATTTACATTAAATTTCTTATCGTAGCCATCCAACTATTACCTCCGGTTAAGGTTTAAGTAATAATTATCGTATTACTATAGATGAGAAATTTAAAAAAAGTAGTTAATATCAGCTTTCTGTAGAGTTACAGAAATTTTGAATAGAGGTGTTTCATTTTATAAGAGAATTTTGGCTGAATAATTGATTTCTTCTTGTAAGTATTCGACTTTGTTGCAAATATTTTTTATTCTAAGGAGTTGAGTATGTATGGTATTTAGAATTACTCTTTTGGAGATATTAGAGGGCCGAAACATGAGTTTAATGCTAGGGAAATCAAAATCTCTTCTTTTGTCGTAAATTTTGATATCTTTAAAATTGATAATTTGCAAATCAAGGTAATTAATATTTCCTTGTTGAAAGTTAGTTTTATTGAGTTTCAAACGCGAAGGATAAATGTGATCGAATTCTATTTTATTGAAGTTGTTGATTGCAATAATATCATCCATGTATCTGTGTATGGCAGAGTAATATGAACGTTGTACTTGAGAGAACTGTTGTTGAAAATGAAATTCCTTGGTGAAAAGGTATATTCGCTTTTCTTTGATTATATATGTATATATAATCAAATGAATGAAATGGGAACATTCCTATCAAAAATTCCAATAAAGTAAAAATTAAGAATGCAACAAAAAATTAAGAAATACAATTTGGAAATAACAAAAAATTCTAATCTACAAAGCCCTGAAAGGAAAATGAAAAAAAAATGCTAAAAATTGAAGAAAATTGATTTTACTTTGATATTTTACAATTGATAAAATACTAAAAATTGAAAAAAAAATTGATTTTATGAAAACCAAAAGGTAAAATAAAATAAAAATTATTTTTGAAAAGAATTTTGAAATAGTTTAAAAGAAAAAGTGACAGATGGAAGAAATTGCTTTACAAGCACTAACCAATAGTTGTAGACAAGCAAATGAATTAGATGCAGAAAAATATATGCAAAGAAATTATAGTAGTATCACAAAAAATTACCGAAAAATGAGCACCTGAAAAGATAGCGAAATAATGCTGATTCTTGAGGGGGAATAAGCTCACTTCACTCTCTTCACACCTACTCAGACGTCGTGTTTCATCTTTGCCATGCATACGTAATTAAAAAATTTTTATACAAATATCTTCAATTCCCCACATTTAATCAACTCATTTGTTTGTCAAAATTCCTCTACACGATATAAATCAATTTAAAAAGTGTTTGGAACATTCATATAAATGAAAAAAAAAAACTATTTGAAAATGTAAAAAAGGTTAGAACAATATACAAGTACCAATCAATAATTCGGTTAAAACAAGTAAAAATGTTTAAATAAAGCATGAAAATGCAGATGTAAACAAAAAGAGAATATTATTATATTACAAAATACTATAAAACTTTTCAGTTAAATGAAATTGTCATATTTAAAATAATAAATAGGCCAGAATAATTTTTAAAAACTATGAAAACTTTCTTCAGTACATCGTACTTTGTAACTAACAATGAAAGGGTTTTTTTCTTAATTCCGAGGGCAGGGGTGTTTGTGTGCAATCAATTGTCATCCTTATTAAAGTCTTCATATCTCCTATACTAAAAGATTAAGAGTTAAAATTAATGCCTGCCTTTTTGAGATACAAATTAATAAATTTAGAAGGAACTTGGCTATCCTTGAGAAAGCTAATTAGTAAGGAGATTTAATTTTTAATATCTTGAATGTCTGTACAAATATTTCTTATCCTCTTAATTTGACAGATAATGGTATTTTCCATTACTTTTTTTAGAAATATTGGTGTTCACATTGATTAACGTAATAGTTGTGAGCCTAAATTCTCTTCTTTTGTCAGAAATCTTAATGGTGAGATAATTAATAATTTGCAGGTCAAAATAGTCAATAACATGTTGATTGTTATTAGTAGAACTAAGTGTGAGTATACATTGACAAAAAAAAATTTAGAACCAAATCCACAAAGACGTGAAAGAAATTCAAAACCAATGAACCTAAAATTCCCCATAAATATTACAATAAAAATTTGGTAAAATAAAAATTTGTCATACACTATATATATAGTATGTACTACTCATTCTATTAGAGGGCTCGGTGAGCTCAGTTTTTTTATTCTTGTATGCTGATAAATTGTACATTTTTTGCTTTAAAAGTGATGGAATTAGGCTACTCTTATGTTCCGGTTAAGGTTTTTATGCCTTTAATTAATCTGCATGCAACAGAGGTAGAATTATCAACAATTTAAAAGTGGTACTAAGCCCAAAAAGGTCGACATTTATTTACATTTGAAACTCTTAGAAGAACAGTGAATTAAGTCCGTTGCTGCATTAACTTCAGTGCCTTTTTGAGCAGGGGGACCAAAACTTAACCTTTAGTTTTGAAAACCAAAACGTTTGTCTTCCCGCCCATTAACCGAATTGCTAGTTTTTGCATTGCAAGTCTAATTTCAATTGTAAAAACTTTTTTAACTGTTTTTAAATGTATTTGGTGTTTAAGTTTTTCTGTACTTTACAAGTTTTAATGAAGATTGAGTTTTTGTGCATTTTTGCCTTGCCGCGAAGTGAGAACTGAATTCATAAAATGACAAATATATCTCTAACGAAATTCGAGAGTACAAGTTTAAATGAAATGCAGCAAAAAATGTCTATAATTTAAAAGGCCGTACAAGGAAGTCATGTGGTGACCCAATCACAAATTTTTTCATTAGCGTTCTAAAATGCTTTTCCAATTTCTCAACTCTTATTTTTAAAGCAAAATAAGGTTTTAGATTTCTTATTGTGGATATCTCACAGAGAAAACATCTTCACATTCCGTAAATCACCATTTATATAAACAACAGATATATGTAGAAGCTTAAAAATTCTAATTCAAGGATATATTTGTATAATTTTTCTCAAGCGATAATGAGACTGCTGATTGAAACTGTAATCGCTAATTTCCTAAAAGAACGTGCAGCGATCAAATATAATTAAGAATGATAAAGAAGTTTAGTACGTAAAATTTAGAGCTGTGTAAAACAACGAATTTGTAAAAATATAAAAATAAGTAAATGTTGTTGATGTATTTTTTTGCTTGGGTGTAGTAAAAATGTTAATCTGAGAGCGTAAATCTTAGGAAATCCTGACACGCATAGTAAAAAGACGACAAAATCATTTAAAGGATGATTCGAATTTGAAATAACACATTTCTGCTGGTTTTAATGCTCGACTAAGGTTTTAAAAACTAAAAATACACGGTTAATATTTTTTCAAAATAAATTAAAACAAAATTGCAGTTTGAATTCAAATTACTACCTAACACCTAAAAATATTTATCATTAAAATGTTAAAAAGACTACAAAAATATAAAAATGTTAAAATAATTTGAAAAATCATATAAAGGCATCCATCATATTTCGATTTTCGTACTAAGTAAAAATGATATCTGCTGTTGCCAACTCATGAAACTAAATCTTTACTATTAAATACAACAAAAACTGATCTTAAAGAGAATTTAAATTTTAACAGCTTTAGAGTTGTTTTTCCATTTCTTTTTTGAACAAAAAATGGTATAAATAGAAAATATTAAACTATTAAAAATATATTACCGTTCTATGAAAATCAAATAGTAATTAATAGTAATCAAATACTAATTAGTAATAATTAAATACTAATTACTAATAATCAACTGCTCATTAGTAATAATCAAATACTCATTAGTAATAATCAAATAGTAATTAAACAGTTAAATTTTATTGTATGGAATGTTATACATTTGTACAAAGCACTAGAATTTTTCAAAGCCAGGAAAAGCGGAACATTCATCGTGCCGTCTTTTGAATTAGAACTTGGATCTTTCTCTTGCTATCTGAATGTGCTAAAGACCACAAAAGCAAGAGCGAAGGAATGCATAATTTTTTACATTCTGCCCCATGTAATTCCATTCTCCTCCTCAACTTGGGAGAGATGGCGTGATCCAGTCGACCAGATCCAGGGGGAACGACAAACAGCCAACACCGTATTTGTGGCTCGGGCATCATTACAGAAACTGTTCGAAATTTTTGAAGCGGGATACGTCGAGAAATTGTGCTCTTGCCGGGGTTCGTACTACGGATCTTCCAGTTGCCAGTTGTACTTACTAGACATTTAGGATAGTACTTCGATATACGCCATTGAACCCCTCCAGATACTTGAACTTCTATCAAATGACTTTTTCCAATGAGAAACAAAAGGAAAATAATCAATCTCGTCTTGTAAAAAGTCCTATCGTTATTATTACAGCACTGTTTAAAACTAAAATACTAATGCAGTGAGTGAAGCATATATTGTATATAAATGAAGCACTGCAAATAATTATTTTTCTGCCATCCATATCAAAAGCACTATTCAAACAAAGATCTAGCCAAGTCTGGGATACGCATGATATCTTCATCTTTTCAACAATTTTTCTTTCTTTCTTTCTCTCTTTCTTTTTTTTCTTTTTTTTACAACCAGGGGAGTCTTAACCATTTTCTTCATTCCTTGACTCTTCTCATTAACTTTCCTAAACTCATTGTTAATAAATTTACAAAAAAAAAAAAAAAAAAAAAAAAAAAAAAAAAAAAAAAAAAAAACTGATGCAGACACCACATTAGATTTTTCTTGTATTCCTTGTATGGCCTATTAAATTACACACACTTTTTACTGAATTTCATTTAAATTTATTTCCTCGAATTTCATGAGAGATATATTTCTCATTAATTCAGTTTTCACTTCGCAAATATACAAGCAAAAATACACAAAAGCAAAAATACATAAAAAGTCAAAATATCTTCATTAAAACTTGTAAAATACAGAAAAATATAAAACAAAACAAGCAATTTGGCCAGCGGGCAAGTAGGCAAGTGGTCCCTCTCGGCAAAATGGCAGTGAAAGTGCAGTAACTGACTTAATTCACTATTGTACTGAGTTTCAAATGTAAACAAATGGCGGTTCGTTAGGTTTAACACGCTACTTAAAATTTTAAACTCTTGATAATTGTACAGTAATTGCATGCAGATTAATTTAAGGCATAAACACCTTAACCGGAACTTAAAGCTACATAATTCAATCACTTTTAAAGCAAAAAAATGCACGATTTACCAACATATAAGAATAAAAAAAGTAAGCTCACTGATCCAGGTAACAGAGTGCAGATATGTATATTTATATAGGATTGGTGTAGCCGATTGCAACGAAAAAATGAGGTGCACAACTGCATGTTATATAGCAGTTTCATATACAAAATTTCAACGTTCCACGACTACTCGTTCTTGAGTTATGTGAGATATCTAGATACGTACTTACGTACGTACACAGACGTTAAGAAAATATCTCTTCTGAATCCATTTTAAATCCATTTTACAATATTTTTTGGCAAAACCGGTCCTTTATTCTGTCTGTACGTACAGATGTCACGCAAAAATATCATTCAAATAGTTTCGAGAGCGGTTGAAATGGATATTTTCGTTAAAATATGATACAATAGTTCCTTTACTTTGTACAAGGTAGTAAAAGCACACACACAGAAAATCACTCAAAAATTCAGAATTTTAGCGCCAGTTGTTTACTGAATAGTAGCAACAGGCGTACGCTAAGGGAAGTCGTAGCATTATCCCGAGAGAGGTAAACAAGGGTAGTGTACACATTCGGGACTCTTTGAACTAGAGTCATAACAAATATGCTATACCAAACATAAGTTTTTGCGTTCTGATAGGACGCATATCAAGTTGAACTATTTCAATGTATACCGCATACCACTGTATACAACAAGAACACGCGCGGGGAGGATGAGATAACTTATTAAATAAATGTTGTCTTCAGAAAAATAAAGCGTTTTGCCCATAGTAATATTACAGGCATATTTTCAGCTTTATGCGTATATGTTTTCTGTTGCTCTGTAAGTCAGTGATGAATTCCATAAACACAATTAAACTTAAACAGCAAACCTGTTCTCATTTTCTTTCAGAAACATTTCGAAGTAATAAAAGTAACAAATAAAAATTTAATTCATAAAAAGTAAGAAGACAAGCTCAAAGTTCTTATCAACGGAGCAAGATTCGAAAACAGAAATGAGGGTCATTATGCACCCAGAACACGACAGATCCCAGAATTTTTATTATGTTCTGTCACGCAAATAATTTCGCCTACGATCTTCCTTCTCGTTTAGATCATCTAAAGAATTTTAGCGGTATAAAAAAAGTCAAAGAGATGAGTTTGTTATTTTTAGCAAACGAGTTTCTTGCTGTGGGAACGTATGGAAACATTTTATCTTAAGATTTGTGATACAGAATGTTTTCTCACTGCTCTGAAAAAGTCTTTATCGGTCATTTATGACATTTTCTAAATTACCTTTTGTTAACTGAGGTTGTTACTCTTGACGTCGAGTAGTTCCTTCATATATGTTCAGAAAGTTGCTCGAGTTCATTCATATTTTAAAAAAAACGTTCTTGTAAGAGTTTCTAGTTGGGATAAAAAATTTTGTAAGAAATATATATCGTATTTGCTTGCATATCCCCTTTTTTATTAATTTTACTTTACAAAAATCGAGAGAGGAAAATTAGGAGAATAATTTAATTTCCGATGGACGCCGTTGCAGTAAAACAAATGGAATGAGAAAGTATTCATGAAAACACTACCGGCAGCTATCACAATATTATTTGTTTAAAAGAGACCTAGATTCTAACAAGTATAAAAAGTAATATTTACGTTAAACTATCTAATAAAGCTCCGACCAGAGATCGAGCGATAAAGCGGCTGAACACTTGTAGTTCGGTTCGAGGTTCAAATCCCGCGAACGGGTTGGCTGCATTGGCGTTTTCATGGTTTTCCCAGGGCAGATGGCAAAGGATACTCAACATAAAGCTTGAGGAATATGCATTAAGCAACTCGGAGGTTTAGATGCTGAGAATGGAGATATATTCCTCTCACGAATCAGTAATACTCAATAAACTCTTATTTGATGTAATAAACAAACTTACAATATCCCTTTTCTTGCGTACTAATCATTTCCGTGTATTATAAGGCTTTTTAATTAGACAAGACGCAAGTCTTGGCAATTATACTGAATTTCAGACATTCTTATGCAAAATAATTGGCTCCCACAGAAACAACTGATTATAAATATGTGAAGATAAGACCATCAGCCAGACATTGTATATACGGCTTTAAACTGTGTTTAACTAATTAACTGAATGTCTTTTATGACTTTTATTAGAAGATGTTTTGGTATTGCCATTCATTCCTTTCGAAGTTCTTCAGCTCCTTGAGAACCTTGTGAAGACAGCTGAGGGCCAGGAATTCATCATTTGATCAGATTACAAGCACATTTAGTTAAGCACAGTTTAAAGCCGTATATGCACAGTCTGGCTAATGGTCTTATCTTCACATATTTACAATCAGTTGTTTCTATCGGAGCGAATTATTTTGCATAAGAACGTCTGAAATTCAGTATAATTGCCAAGACTTGCGTCTTGTCTAATTAAAATGTCTCTTCTTGCATGGAAATGATTAGTACGCAAGAAAAGGGATATTGTATTTTGTTTATTACATCAAATAAGAATTTATTGATTATTAGTGATTCGTGAGAGGAATATATCTCCATTTCTTAGCATCCAAACCTTTGAGTTGCTTAATGCATATCCTCAAGTTTTACGTTGAGTATCCTTTAACATCTGCCCTATCAGCAATTTCCAGGTACACGGTCCTTTCTAAAAAGATAACGACGAAGGATTTGTATCCATGCACTTAAATGTATGGCGGCTGAGAATGCAGTAAAGTAAATATAAGCCAATTTTCCTTAAAGAGTTATGAGGTATTTTCTCCCTCTTTTCCGCATGCCTTCGTAATGTAAATTTAAGCACACTCGATGCGTACTTAGCAGGTCCAGAGTTCAAATCCATTCTGGTGAGGGCACTGCAGATTTTTCAGTTTCTTGACGTCGATATGACCTAACAACTCTACAATATCCTCCACGAAAGTACACTTTTTGTTTGTTAGATAGCCGTTATATATTTTGCTGTAATCTATCTAAATACATTTTAATTCTACTGAGAATGCTTATAATATTTCCGGTAATTAAAACACTGGCGATTAAAGCAAGTAGTTATTTTTACAGGATATTTCGGTCCTCAGTTAAAGAAGTGGACTGACTGTTCTGACTCTCTTTTTAACCATTTCTGTATTTTTAGAAAAGTTTCTTAGGCACACATTCTTTGAGGAATTCTAACACCAGCAGTAACTTGCTGAGACTGACCAGTTTTCAACTTTATTTTGCCCATAAGTAACAAAATCTGAAAAACCGTGTTAATGAAACATAGCTAAATATTTAACAAAAAGGATGTTCCAATGCACTGTAAGGTTTATCCTAAGTTTATTAGCAGTTATTTTAAGTTTTGTATCTTTCCTATCTTATTCTAATTTCAGCTTGCAATTTCCTGCCAGAATGTAATTTCAGAAACGCAGTTAATGCAATTGAGAAAGAGTACTATTTAAGTCGACACTTCACCGACTTTTAAAGAGAGAGTCTGATTCCCTGACTAGCTCCGTTAGCCTTTGGCTAATTTCTCTCTTAGTTACTACGCTCGGCCATACCTTAGGCCCTTGCTTGGCGTCATCGATTTAATTAATACTTAGAGGCCAACTAGTTAGATTTCTGATAGCTTCGGCTATACCTTTCAGATAGCAGTCTTGCGCGTTTTGTTCACACACTTAAGCGATTATTCGCTTGTTAGTGTTCGTGGGGTTCTAAGTTAGAACTTTAGAATTAAATAAGTCAAACCCCACAGCACTCTTGCCATATTGATGAACTACATAAAATACAAAGCTGATACCCGAGCTACTAATTCAATCATAATTTCCGCTGATTACCTTTGCATACAAAACGCATCATAAACCCGAAGTCGCATATTCTTCGAATTTTGTACATCTTTCGACTGCTGCTTTGGCCAAAGTGTTCTTCATAACTTGCCCTAACTGAAAACATCTGGCCAGCGGTTGCAGCGTGACTGAAACGACAGCACCTATTAGACAGGTATGGTTGAAGCAAGGCTGGAACCATTCCATTTCCGTAGCTACATTGGGCATCGCTGGGCCTTTTTAAGTATTCAGCTCTTCCGTCCCAAATTTGATGCCGAAAACCCCCGCAGTTTGAGGGTTCCCAACCCCTCTTGTCCTACCATTAAACCACTCGAGAGGACTTTAAGCTTGCCATGTGTTTTCAGTGGCCCCTACTAGCACAGACACTATTACACATACAAACATCCATGCCTTTACCGGAATTCGAACCCCGGCCCATCGGTATGGAGTCAGTATCATTACCGCCTGGGCGACACACCGGTTAAACAATACAACAGAGAAAACCTGGCGTAGAATTGCAGATGAATGGACTGCAATACCCAGAACTGCCTCCAAGGTATGTTTGATTCCATCTTCGATTCATGTTCTGCCGCATAGTTTAGGGCACTACACTAATTGACGCCTAGCTTCCGAATTAAAGGGGAGTTGGGTTATATCAATTAGAAGCTCCACTGAGAGGGTAATAATAGCCTCACTTGCAGCAATGTCACCTATGTCACTTATGGAAGCCCACTTCACGTTCTGCGGACTATTAAATTTAAACTCTGTCATATCACCCAACGCTGAACCGGCTTCGCAGGGACACCACTCCCTGTGGAACAGAGACAGCGAAGGGTTAAGCAGCTAATTGAAGAACTGTAATCTAGCCATCGCACTACCCGCTCGGATAGTTTGCACCACTATTATGCGGAGAACAGCAGAGGCTGCACTTCCGGGCAATAGGAATCGGTTCTATGTATTTTATGCCCCCTTCCTGAGCAGAGACTGTTTGAGTATAATATGCTATACCGGGCAGTAAAATAGCGCTGTTATGGCAAGAAGCGATACTCGGAGTACTGAATTTTCATGTTCTGTGCTCGAAATTTTCTTACAATTTAATCGTTCCATATTCTTATTATTGTTAAATAACTACGATTTTACTGACAACTTCCGTTCATGATGTAGAAATCTGAATATACAGCAGTGTATTTCATATCCTTTGTCAAGAATCTAGAAGTATATTATAAAGGTAAACGAAAAGGCGTGAATGCTATTTTGTTATTTGTAGCTACTCAGCAAAACATTTCCTGTTCTCTGCTTTAAGCTATTATGTGAAGTTTTTCGAATTCAGTTCTTATTAACTATATTCAGGCAATCAGCATCTTTTTCTTTCCCCCTTAAGTCTTCAAGATTAATCGGAATTCAAACCCTTTTTGGCAAACAATTTGATTTCGAATTTACATTCAAATAATAACTAAGCAGTAGCTTATAAAGAACTTCTTATCTCTAAAATGTAGGTGTCCTTAAACCACTTACGTGTTAAGAGATTTTTTGCTGCATTGCAGAAATATATTATTTTGTAGTTTTGAACTTTATAATATACTTTTTCCTTCCTTTACTCATGCTTTCATAGTGTAACTAGAAACTCTCGACGCGTATTCGGGAGGTATGGAGTCCGAATCTGAGACTGAATACCGCTGAGCATTTTTCAGTTTCCTGACATCAAAAAAATCCTAAAAGACTCTATAGGTGGTCTACGGCGCCCAACTAAAAGGTGTTCTAAGATAATTCGTCACCAGCAGGATTTGGCAGCTGGGTCCCCTCATCCCCAATTGCCCATCAAAAGAGTGTATATGAGATAGATATTTTATCCCTCCTTTCCGCATGTCTTCGTGATGTAACTGGAAGCCCACTCAACGCGTATTCGGGAGGTCCGGAGTTCGAATCCTGTTCAAGGCATTGCGCAATTTTGACGTTCTTGCATCGATATAAACCTAACGACTCTATAAATTAGCAGCATATTAATATGTGGTTTGCCATTGATGAAATAAAGAATAAACGTATTTCATATTTTCGTATCTGACAAAAGTGAGGAAGATGAAAATACGCTAAATCTTTTTTCTGGTATTAAAATGCTCTAAATCGCATTGCTCAATATGCTGATTAATTTAAGATTAATAGGACAATGGATATATGGTTATGCTATTATTTTAAACTATCGATACATTTTTGTCCAAAACTGCTATATTTACTCATTAAGTTTTCTACATATGAATGCACTATTTCCTAAATTTCTTGAACAGGGTAGTTAACGTGATACAATTTGGTTCAGCACATTATATTTGCTTTCTGGTTAGTAGGAAAACAGATCTATCAGACAATTACAATTCGATATAACAACAATAACTAAAGTTCCCAAATTTTTGTTTGCTGTCTAAGGCAAGGTTGGTTTGATTTGTTTGACAGCACTCAAGAGCAAGAAAAAATTACTTCGATTTTTTAAAAATATTCTTCATATGTGAAAAGAAATATTGAAGACCGAAATTGAACTCCATGCTTAAAAGCAATTAAATGCATTCATTCTATTTCTTTCATAATCAAAAGAAAGATATTCATTTCCAGGCTGATTTACTTTTTTTTAAAATTGCTCCTAAATTTCTTTGGCTGATTTTGTCAGCGTTTATATTCAGATGTAAATCGTGTTAATTGTCTCCCTGTAACCGGCAAATTTTTGTCATATTTTACTTGAGCCTAATACTTTCATCGTCCCTTTAGTATCCATGTGTTGGACTTACATCATTTTCTTTCTATATTTCAGCGTCCACTGCATGGGCGGGACAACTTCAAGAAGTTCCAAATGACCCAGAAAAGCATCTTCAAGAGAGGGTGGACCTATGGCCGCGTGACTTACTTTTCCTTTCCTCTGAAGATGGAAAGTAAAAATACAGGAAAGAGGCTGCCACTTAAAGAAATATTATTATTCTTTTTTATAGAGATGTGAATAGTGGGCCAAAAGGGGCATGCAGGGTTAGAAGCTACTAAAACACAGTGAAGGCGGCGTTCGAACGATATGACGTCACCTGTTATTCATTCTTCTTTCAAAAAGTCCGGCTCACCTTTGCCTTAGGCATACTACACATTGCACGCCAGCTCAGAGTTGGGTGGTTTCATAAGAATGCTACGGTGGGCCCTTAAATGAAGGTAATATTTGTTTTCTCTTGCTTTTGTCGTTATACCTTCCTCCAGTGTAAAATTTTGCGTTGGCAGTAGCTTGTTCACCTTGTGAATAGTTTATTAACTGTTTGACTATTCAGAAGCAAGCAGCTACTAATTAAAATATACAGAGTTATGATATTTACCCATTTGCCGAGAAACTACTTATTCATTTGTGATATTACAAGTTTGTCTGCTTCAGGGCTAAAAGGAAAATGAGTTTACATTTCCCAAAACACATGGAAGTACTATATTTGCTTTTCGTTAAATTTATTGTAAAATGTCTATTAGCTCTCCCGGCTTATTATGTGAGGATATATAAACATAATTAGTATTGTATTATTTTTGTGAATTTTTTTAAAAAAAGTTTAACATTTTTTTTATGTGTGGTCACCACGGCCTTTACGCCGCTAATGGAATAATTTTACCGAATGCGCCGAAAGATTCTACGCACTTTCCCGGTCGCCAATGACCCACCTCGGCGATATTGAAATAACCAATACGTAGATCAATGGTGACCTCTACGGCGCTGCTGAAATAACCAGATGTCAGTCAGTGATTCACATTGCTACCAATGTGTTAAAAAGGTAATTGGATAAAGCTTCCTTGAGGAAGGAAAGCGGAATAAAGATGTTGCTGAAACTGAAAAAAGAGATTAAATATTCAGACTTTTCAGTTTGTTTGTCAAGTCTATATTTTCTGGAAGAATGGTTGCCAGAGCCCAACGACGTTGGACTTCTACTTCCCTCTACTTTTGAGAAAGAGTAGGGAATTTGAGGGGTAGTCAGAGGCTCCCATCCCTCTCTCCTGTCGCCAAATCATATGAGAGTACCACCAGCAAATGATAGCTTCTGCGGGATTCGAACCCGGGCCCTTCTATACGACACTCAGAGTCACTAACCACAATCCCACCTAGGAGGTTGCAGATTTTTCAGTGGTTCAGCTTAAAGGTAAAATGATGGTAGAATCATGAATACGTAAGGATCCCTTCAATTAATAACAAATATTAACCTTTCTTTGAAATTACAGAATAAGAAATTTTCTTTCATATATTAAAATCGAGAAAATGTTACATTTTATGAAGCAAACATAGTATACGCATTCACTGTAAATAGTTTAAATTGTAATTATTTTTAAGGCAAAAACGAAAATTTGTGAAAAAATTCTTTATTTGCGCGTTTATAAAGCGATCAAAAATACTAAAGAATAAGAAAAAAAATTTCAATTCAGTGTTGAAATGTTAACCAAAAATAATATTTAAGTAACAATGTCAGCGTTCGGAAATATTATTTATTGCCTAATTTATCGCAATATTATACTGTTTTATAAACTAACTGAATGTTACTTGATAAACTATTTATATAAATGCGCAGACTTATCCTCTATCGTAACAACAATTTTTGATTTCTAAGACAATTTATACTAGGTAATCTTTGACTGGCTTGGTTTATTTGATTATACCAAATCACATGACGGCTGTCTGCCTAAGGGGAGGGATACCTTCGTGGAGGACGTTCTAAGGAAAACACATCGTATACACATTACAAATGGGGAACAACCACGAAAATGGCCATGCAGTCAGCCCGATCGTGGGATTCGAATCTCGGACCGAACTACCAGTGTTCATCAACTTTACTACTACTTTACCGATAATCATTGAAGGAGAAAACTGCAGTTCAAACTTTGCGTCACTTTGTGTTTTGAGCGAAGGTACTATGCTTTCAACATATCGTAGTTTATCCTCAGCGAAATTGAAATTTTTAATGAAATGAGGTTTGTTAAATTATGTCAAGAATTTTTGTTTCACGCAACGTTTTTAAAGAATGCGATGAAGAAAACCCCGTTAAAGGCATAATTTTCCATAATGAAACAAAATAATATTCGGGAACATTTGCCTTTTAATTAAAGAAAAAAGACAAAAAGTGTTCGTCTAATAAAAAATCTAAAATAAAATCTAGTTCTGAAAACGAATATCTCTTGCATTTTCTCATAAATCGAGAACTACAACTATATCCAGCTGCTGAACTATAGCCAATTATATAAATAATTAGATTAGATTCTTCACGAAAGCTGAGTTCGAATGCAAGTATTTGATGCCAACCAATTTTTAAATAATTATGTAATCAAATTAATTTTTGCGTAGCTATATTTACTATTATTAGATATTAGTAATTATTAGGTAGTTATAATTATAATTACTCAGTTAAATAATTAGGTGGGCAGTTAGGTAGTAAGTTAACCAATTTTTATATAGTTTGGTAACGTTATTTGTGTGATTCGAAATACTCAAATACTGTGAGTACGAAACACAATTACATTACACGATTCGCTAACTTACGACTCGCTTCAAACCCGTAACTAACTGGTATTAATGGCTCATATTTATGTCCACAAGAGCTACAAATTCACATACGGATGGAATATTTTTCTATAATTTATTTTAAGTCCATCAGTTATTCAGGCGACTATTCGGAATTTTTTAATTTGTTATTAAAGTATCTTCATATTACTTTTGTGATATAATCTTTTAAGAAATTATTCTTAGTTAACACATTAATTCCTTACTACGATGAAGAAATATTGGCAACAATTCTCAGACAAGATGGTTGGTCCCATAAAAGTGTCTTTGCAGAAGCAAGAAAATACACTCCACTTATCTATGCTATAGTTAAAGGAATCTTATTAATTCTAAGAAGTACCCAGATTTGCAACCCTTTTCATTTACATTATTCGAAAAAATCTGACGCGGACACCACATGACTTCCTTGTACAGCCTATTAAATTATACACATTTTTTGTTGCATTTCTTTTAAATTAATTTCCTCGAATTTCATTAGAGTTATATTTCTCATTCAATTAACTCAGTTTTCACTTCGCGGCAAGGCAAAAATACATAAAAACTCAAAGCATCTTAAAAATTGTTAAATATAGAAAAACATACAACAGTTAAAAAATAATTTTTACAATAGAAATTAAGAGTTTCTATGAAAAACCAAGCAAATCGGCATCCGGGAAAGAAGACAGATTTTTCGGTGCACAAAACTGAAAGTTTACTTTCGGTCCCACTCGGCAATAGAACGCTGAAATTGGTGCACTAATTGAGTTAATTCAGTATTCTACTTAGAGTTTCAAATGTAAACAAATGGCGCCCTCTTTAGGCTCCTCACCGCTTTTAAACGCTTGATAATTCTACAACTATTGCCTGCAGATTAACTAAAGGCATAAAAACTTTAATGGGAACGTAAGCAAAACATAATCTAATCGCTTTTAAAGCAAAAAAATGCATACTTTACTAACGTATAAGAATAAAAGTTGAGCTCGCCGAGCCGGGTAACAGAGTGGGTATATATATGTAAGGTTGGCGAGGCCGATTGTTACAGAAAAGGGAGGTGCACAACTACATACTATACGTTGAAAGGCTACTAGTTTTTAAGTTATTCGAGATACATACAGACGTACAGATGTCACGAAAATATGTTTTCTGAATCCATTTTACAGTCCGTACTGTCCGCACGTATAGATGTCACGGAAAAAACATTGTTCGAATGGATTAGAAAGAGTCAAAATGGATATTTTCGTTGAAATATGATATCCAAAAGTTTTCGCGGTTACAATACTTCCTTTACATCACACAAGGAAGTAAAAATATTCAAATATTTAGAACGTTTAATTCTATTTTGATGATCTTTTTACAGGGAAACTGCATTGCAGATGTGCGCTTAGTTAAAAAATTCATGAAAAGTTAGCATTATTAAGGAGAGAGAAACTGTTTAATGTCAGTACATTGTATGACCGCTTGATACATGAATGTAGGATTTGACATAATGTAAAATCCCACGCCAGAATTCCACGAACCGTTCTGCGCGTTCGACGACAGAGGGACTTGCTAAACTTCTTTAGATGCTACAGTATTCGTACGTTCAATAGATGAAGATTTTAACGAATGAACTAGCTAAAATAACATATTAAATTTGAGAATACTAGCACATTTTGGTTGGGCATCTGATGCTGAGTTAAATGTCGTGTTTATCAAAAAGTAATCTTGATGTCGCAACAGACATCAAATTTCCAGAATGTATTGGTTAAACAGTCAGAGATTCTTTTTAATTTAAAGTCTTATTAACATTGATCTAAATGTAAGACATTACCATGAAATGTAATGATGTAAATGTAAGACAAAACCATCAAATGCAATGATTGGATGAATTTAAATCTGTTCGTTTCATCACGCTGGTTGTAATGCTCATTCCTAGAGAAATGCAGGATTCATTTGTCTTGAAACAGCTTTCCTTGGATGTTTGATTTGGTTTCTTCAGACATAACTGAAGCTGTTGTTTCCCATAAGTTAAGGATAACATTAAATGCAGCTAGACGAAGGTCTTAACAAAATATTTTGGAGCTTATTGCTTACAGTAAGAGCAGCGATTGCATATGGTATACCAACTAGGTAGGAGTAGGAATCTTATCGTTTAATAACACGGAGATGGGCTGTTTGGCCGTGTGGTGTATACAGTGAGAAACCTTCGCAGGAGATTGCTATCTTCTAAATGTGCCATGCATCGTGATTTACCAATTACTTCTCGACTTAAGTAAATATATTGGAGTCATGTTTGGTAAACAGAGTTTGGATTTGAATGAACAGGATGTATTATTTCTATTCACGACGAATTGAGAGTTCATAAGACTTTCAATGCCTGTAAGTGGTAGGCTTCACTCTTTATGTAGGTGTAAAAGTAGTTCGGATGAATAGGCAGCACATAAAGCAATATTCGAATTCATAAAACCTGAGTCTCATTCTGTTACAAAATACTGTAATAACTGCTTTCGCGATTTGCACTTACTACATACTTTGATAATCAACTGGATGATGGAAAAGATCAAAAGTTTTAAAGTTTTCTCAAGTCTACGATTTTGCAGATAAGAAAAATAACACTACAAGTTGCTAAAAATACAATGAATATTTCGTTATGTTACAATATTTTCCCTTCAGGAATGGACATTTTCAAAAGAACATGGAGAACACCCTCACTGTATCAGTTCTTTTGTATGATTCTGCTGTTTTTTGTATGATTCTTAAACTACATTGTTTGATTAGATTCATCTGATTGTTGTTCTTTTGTATGATTCTTGAATTGTACGAGGGTTAGAGGCTCTATTATCCTGAAGAGTTACAATCTAAGTGTAAATTTTATCTCCTTGGAAATTTGATTATTAATATCCTGTTGCAGTGTGAAAATATCCTGTATAAAAATTGCAGCGATCGTATAACAGAGATTATAGAAATCATAATTAACACCTATTTGTATGCTAGACGTATTGCATGCTATATTCCTCCAATGAAGTAGTAAGTGAATAAAAGCAAAATTTTAACAAGAAAAAAACTTTATAACAAAGGGAAAATGCATCTACTCAGACTCTACTACAGGGATGTCAAACTCATAGGTACACTTGGGCCAAACAAACAAGGTTTAACTTTAGGCGGGCCGCCAAAAAAAAATTCAATATTCATAGAAACGTAGATTTATTTCGAATAATACAATAATAAACATATATATATATTTATATAGAAAAGAACAAGAAAAATTTAATGTTTACGTCCTGATACTTGGCATCTCTTCTCTGCTATTATCTTTCCTATTTCGGGAGAAATTTTGTTTGCAGTGATTATTTTCAACGCTGACCCAAGGTGAGCATCATTAATACGGTTTCAAATAGGAGACTTATTACCTTTCATGTCTGAAAATAACTGCTCGCACCGATAAGTGTTACCAAACATGGAAATAATTTCATATGCGAATTTTCGAGTATTTTCAAACCTGGCTGGTAAATATTTGTAAAATTCAGGCACGCCCACTTCAATGAATTTTGCTTTCAAATTTGAGTTGCACTGAATCTCGATCACCTCCATTTGCATATGGCTGGGTACTCAATACTTATTGAGAAAATCGAAGAAAACAAAAAAAATTTGTCTTCGAGGGAACTAAAATCATTAAACCTCGTTTCAAATTCAGTTGTTAAATTTGCAATTTTTTCTGCGTATTTTTGATACGAACAAGTATCATCTAAACTTGATTTGTTCATGCTGCACGTCGGGAAGTGCGTCAAATCTTCATTTTTAAGTTGTTTTTCCCAAAGAACTAGTTGACATTTGAATGCTTTAATTATGTCAAACATGTTCGTAATGATATGATCTTTTCCTTGTAACGATAAATTTAAATCGGTTAAGTGTTTGGTTATATCAACCAAGAAAGATAAATCTTGTATCCATATTGGATCGTAAAACAAACTTACGTCTTGATTTTTCGTTTTTAAAAACTGACATATTTCTTCTTTCAAATCCCAGAATTGTTTGAGAATCTTGGAGCAAGATAACCAACGTACCTCGGTATAGTAGGACAAACCCGAATATTCACTATCTAACTCACTTAAGAAAGCAGTGAATTGAAGCTGATTTAAACCTCGAGATCTTATAAAATTTATAACTTTTTTTATATATGACAAAACATTCTCCATATTTATTACTTTCGTGCATAGAACTTCTTGATGTATAATACAATGCATATAATGAATGTTTGAACTGTGAATTTCACTAAGTTTTTTCTTAGTAATGCTACGAAGCCCTTGTTTTTCCCGGTCATTGATGGAGCGCCATCTGTAGCTACAGAATTTAATTTTGCCAAAGGTAGATTGCATTTCTGCAGAAGTCCAAAAACACAAGTAAATATATCTTCTCCTGTGGTAGTACCAGGCATCGGTATTAGTTCCAGTAATTCCTCAGAAATGTTAAAATTCTTGTCACAAGAACGAAGAAACACTGCTAATTGAGCTTTGCCACTAATGTCCGTGCTCTCGTCACAGGCAATGGAGAAACTTTCGAAACTAGATGATTTTGCTATGATCTGATCTCTTAAATTCGCGGCTAAATCAGTAACTCTTTCCGCAATGTATTTCGAGGCAATGAAATTGATTGAAAAGCCTTCACATTTCCAGGACAAACAATTTCTCCAGCTTTCATTAGGCATTCCTTGATGAAATCACTGTCAGTAAAAGGCTTCGAATGTATTAGCTATCAACTCGGACAAGACGTAGCTTGCATGTACCGCCGCTTCACTTTCTTGCAATACTTTACTAAACATGGACTGTTGCTTTTTTCACTCCTAACTTGAGCTCTTTCAACTTTTCTTCTCTCATTAATCCTTCGTAATTGTTATATTTCGATTTGTGTTGTTCGTAATGACGTTTAATATTATATAACTTTGGTACATTAATAGTATTATTACATATCAAGCAGATTATTTTATCTTTTATTTCACAGCAAAAATATTCTAATTCCCATTTTACTTGGAATATTCTATGTTCGTCAGCGATTTTTCGTTTAATTTTTGATATAGACATCCTGAATACAAAGGGCTGGAATAAACACGATTAACGTTAAAAAGTTAACAAAAATTTATTCTTTCCACAAGAGATAAATCAAAATGCTGAAATATTTCTTCAAAAATATTCTAACAATATCACAAAATGTCAAACGTTTAGCAAAAATCAATTCAAAACAGAGCAACTAATTCTATCTCACAGCGAAATCGCTACAAATCAATCACAGCATTAAGTAAACAAACAGTTCGCTAGAACTACAGCTACTACTGAGATGAGTTGTTTGTTCTCGGCTTTTATAAGCTTTATAATTAATTTCTCGAATATACTGGAAACATCTATAAATATCTGGATTTTTGTGGATGGCAACAGCAATTACGAGATATTTATTTATTAGGTATTAAATGCACGCGCTGTTCTATTTTTAACCTTCCAACGCAGCTGTCTTTTCAAAAATCGTCTGCGTTGCTAAGGCAACATGAAGCAAATCTAATTACAATTCTAAATAAAAAAAACTAACTAAATAAATAACTATGAAATCCGTAACAATATGAATTAAGTAATAATTAATAATAAAGCAAAGTGCATGCACATGCATGCACCAATATATCGTACAAAACTATGATTGGAAAAGTGAGACCATGAGTTCGGCCACATTCGGCTATCGGGGGATGCGTACAAGTTCTGAGTGCACGTGTCCCCCAAAAGCCGAAAGTAGCTGAACGCAAGCTACTCCCACGCATTTGTAATTTAAGTAGTGTGTGTGTCAGCTCGCTGTGAGTAATCTAACAACACTGAATAAATTATCGTTAATTAGTTAGCAGTAAACATTTCATTTTTTTTCTTCGTCGATATGTTATTTTATTATTATATGTTATTATTTGCCGATATATTGGCCGGGTCGCAAAAATATTTGTTGTGGACCGCATGCGGCCCGCGGGCCGCGAGTTTGACATCCTTGCTCTATTAATTTCATACTGTACTTGTCGATATCATTTAAGCCATCTGCTTACGACGTGGTTCATCTGTTAGTCTTACAGGATACAAAACAATGTAGATTATGTATTATTATTATTCATTCATTTATTACATATATATACATTCTAGCATGCAGCGGGGAATTCCTGTCCCTACTCTTTCCAGATTCCTAAGTGAATCCCGAATTCGGCCTGACATCTGAGGAAGTCCATAAATAGTATTCTCCAGATGAGGTATAAGTAGAAGGGGTTGTGGTTAGGCATTGTTTAGCTGGTCACGTGGCCTAAAGCATCTTCTTGGGTAAAGTAGCAGGCAGCCAGAGGTTTTAGTAGTTTTCATTTTGCATATTGATTGGTTTGTTTCTAATGAGAAAAGTATTTTTTCTATGAAAATTTATTTCCACTGTTTTATGAAAGACAGTATAATAAAATTATTGATAATGTATGAATCTCCAAAAGGTTCCCCGACGTATTTATTGAAAAATGTTTATGTAAGTGGAGATCCGGAAATTTAAAAACCCTTTATTTCAAATAATTAAAAATAATGTATTAAGTAAAAATAAATTTTGCTTCAGTGACTTATTTAAACAACTCATCTTTTATTAAGGAATTAACTGGATATGCGTGTATTCACTAGTGCGATCTATTTTGTCATATTTATATGTAAAAGTACAGTAAAATGAGCATATTCCAATTTCGTTACATATATATGAAAAAATATGTAAATCAGCATTATAATTTAACTTAGTAATAGCCTTTTAATTTCTCGTTCTTAATTTGGTTATTTCCTATTTATTCTAAACAAATTAATAACATTCCCGGATTGCGTCATTCCTAGATAAATCTATCTCGCATGGCTGATGCTGATGACGTAGTTAAATCGGAACCTAAACTCTGAGAAGTGAAACCTTTCTAACCTAAACCAAAACCTTCTTCTTGGTAAGCTTCTATACTGGATAAATTACTTTTAGCTTGAACTTCTGTGCTGCTTGGACGTCATTTTCCTCGCTCTCTTCCTATCGCAGCAGTATTAAAAATGGAAAATGCAAATGTTCTGGAAAGTAGGCACGATTCGAGTGCCAAGTCAACTGTGGCCACACATTACAATTCTTTGTTTCAAATGAATATTAATTTAAGAGAAAGAATATTAACTTTCTTAAAGATTTTCTGGAAAAAAATAGTTAGCACATGAAGCTTGTCTGTCTATATGCAGGGTCATATAACAGAAAGAATAAAATTTTATCTCTTTTAGATCTAAAATTGTTTATTGTATCCTAATAGAATTTGGAAATAGTATGTAATGCGTTACATTAGTCAGAGACTGAGCTGAACTTTTTAACTTCTTTTTTTTTGTTCAGAATACATTTTTAATTCCATGGTGCCATACTAAATATTTTTGATTACAGGCAAAATTTTTTACAGTATTTATGCTTAGCTCTAGAATATCAAAATATTTTTGTACTCCAAAATGTGCTTAAAATTTCAAAATATTTCCTATTTCTAGATGAAATACCATTAAACAAATATGGTTTGTAAACAACAAACACGAATCTAAAACGCTCGATCCAACGCAATGCAATAATCATAACATTGCTATTACGATAGGAATTACATTAAGTCATACTGCTTTTGAAAAAATGGGTTCCATAATTACTCATATTAAAAAAACTGATCAATAAATTATCATTGGTTTGATCTCGTTCTTCTATATTTTATTTTCCCTTTCGTACCACTTTACTTTATATAGACATCTAGGTCTTTTCTCAATTTATTTATCGATTAAAATGACATTCGCAACATGTTCGCAGTTAACTGGAAGACTTAAGTTACTCAACAGCAAATATTTTCATTCAGAAGTAGACACTGGATATAAATATGAAGAACGGTCATATGTAACATCGGAGATAAATAATTTTAAATAAATGCACCTGGATGAAGTTTAGGAAAAGAATAAAGACTCCATAGCATAATTTATTAAGTACATAACTCCGAACATATTTATTTAATGTAACAAAAAAAATCTTGTTGAAAATGATTCCATTCACGTTTTGGCGAAAGAAAGAATTCCTTCTTCGGCGGGTTCCCACAGTTATCACCTGCTACACTTTGTCGTACCATAACACAAGGAAAATAATTACGAACGAATATTCATCATCGTAAAGCATAAAAAAAATTGTAATCTTCATCTCACGTATAAAAGAAAAATGGAATTAAAAAATGGCTCAAGTCACGGGTACACCATATTATTTATGCATCTCATGCTATAAGACGTGCTGTTTCTCTACTTGTTTTGTTGCCCTTTCAAATGATACTTAGTAAGTCTCTAAGGTCGTCACCCTCAGCAGATCCTGTCTTCCATTTGTGAGTTGGAAATGTTTTATGAAGAAAGACCAAGAATACGCGAAATTATTGTTCTGTGTTTATATAGTATTTCATAAATCCAGAGACCTTCGAAAGTTAACCCAATTGTGAACGCAACAGGTCATCTTCTAGAATTTAAACTCATGATTGACAATTGGCCTCAATTTCAAAACCAGAAACATGGAAAGTTTTTCGAGGTTTATTTAAATGAAAAACCGCAGTCACGATTTTCAGATCCTCAAAGAAAGATGACATAACTGTTTCTTAAGGAAAGCCGTAGTATTTGACGAGTTTTGTTTTTATTTTATGCGTGTTAAATGTTTGAAGAGTTTCTAGTGTTTCGGACATAAAAAGACTTTTACTCGTGGATTTGCAATTTTTTGTTTAGTTCACACTGCAAAGAAAAGAAAAATCTGTTTTATCAGGAAAAACTCACATTTTCTATCGTAAAACGTGTAATGTTACCTATGTTGAATTTAAAACGATTATTTCAGATGCTTTAAAGAATAAGCAATCGGGCGTTCTAATTTGAAGAAGGGATTTTTTTTAAAATTTATGGGGCATTTATAACATTAAAAAAAGAAATTCATTCATCATTTAGCATACAAATACGGATTTAATCTGCTTAAATGTTTGCAGATTTTGTGATATGTCTATACTTTTATCAGCATAGTTACAAATCAGTTCTTAAGTATATATATATTTTTTATAAAAATAAGAATTAAAAAAAGTCTGAAAGCTTTCAAATTTTATATTACGCCTAAAGAGGCCTTTTTTAGTGTTTTGTGTGTTACCTTTAGTTATTAAATATCACGTTCTTCGCACTTAAACCATAAAATTCCGTTCATCAGCAATATCGCAAAATAATTTAAAAAGAATGAATCTTTAGAATTTCTGATACTCAGTCTCGCGCACTGGACATAAAAGTGTTTTTTTTTTCTTCCGTACAGTGTTGCTGTTGCTCGCTTTGAAATAGTTGAGTTTCTTCATCAAAAACTCATAAATGCTTTACAAAATATGAAATAGATAAAAAGAAGAATTCCAAACTCCAAATTTGGGCTTCCAGATGCCCGTATTCGGGTGGAGACGTACGTTTATTCAAAATTTCATGGCCCTAAGTACCGTTTTTTTATCACAATGCCGCAAACATACACACATTTATGCAGATTCTCCATTATTTAATTTTTTTGTAAATCTAATACAGGGCTCTAATATTTGGTGGCAACAATTTAAAAAGTGATTCGCCGTTTATAGTAAATCAACGCAAAATGTCAAAACGAAATTAATATCCCTTCTGGGCTAACGTCCTTTGAGCTAACAAACCTTTTTTAAATTAACCAATTAGTCAAACTCAGATTACACAAGCTCCTTGGCTAAAAAGAAGCTATGTAGAGTTACTGAGAAGTTCTGGATAACTCACTATAAAGTAGTTACTTAATTAAACTAAATTAAATTACGGAACTAAATTATTGTAGTAATGATGTTTTGCAAAGAGGCATAAGCTTTCACAGTATGAGTTGATTGTGACCTACATACACATCAATAATAGACAAAAATAAAAGTAATACGAAAGCGCGACTTGAAGAAACTATGAAAACTCGACCTGATCATGCTATGATAAACTTAATGTTGCTCGCATTCTCTCTTAGAGAGTTAAACTGAGTGACCCTGTCAGTGTTCAAAAGTCACATTCAGTAGCTTCTGCTGCTTCAAGATTAATTCGTAAATTCAGGGATTTCTATTTGGAAGAAACTGTGTTCCGATTTTTATATGTCTTCTCCAGTTTGACGTAGATTTTCAGACTGATTTAAAGTAAAATATGTAAATTATATTATATATTAACTATGCAGGAGCCATTAGGATTTTTGAAGTCAGAAAACATGAAAATTTTATGTGCTATTTTAAGGGTTAGTGCTGCTGATCTTTCATTTGGTACCCAGACTTGCTAACTATTACACCATGACAGCAGGCTCGAATGAATGTGATAATTTCTTATATTATTTTCCACCACGAGATAATGGAGTGAGGCGCGAGACCCAGTCGGCACGGCAAAATTTAGATTTTATAGGACGAGTTTACCATATTTTAGTTTGCGCGTCAGGGTAGAAACCTTTAAGATTTTGAAGCTATAAAACATGAAGAATCTACTCTGCATTTATTAGGCTTCAAACACAGATCTTGGTGCTAGCTGGAAACGCTAACCACCCATTACTGTGTGAGCACTTTTGGCAGAATACGATAATTCATTCTCACCTTTTAACAGAGGATCAGAGAATAAGCACGAGTTAGAGTCTCCACAACATGTTCTGACAATTTTTATTATGATGTCTGTATGCGTGTGACGATTTTTTCCTTCGCGGTAACTCATATATCAAACTTCCAAAAAATCATGTTTTCCGTATTTAAGCTTTCTGCATTCATATAAAAAGTTGATTCGATTTTGAATAAAACTGGTCTGTCAGAAATGGTGCTTTATTGAAGCCCATAACAGTTTTTAATGAAAAACTATATTAAAATACACTCATGTCCATAAATTAAGGATAATTCGGAGTCACGCGGAAATCGAACTCTAAAATAAATATATCACCTGTAAAATCACTACACACATCTTCAAGAATCATATGCAAATTTCAGGAAGTAACCAGATGACACCGATGGTACGTCACAATGACGAGAGTGTAAGAGAGTGATATATAAGGAATACAGGCAAAGAAGTAAAATTGTTCGCAGGCACTTTATAAGCATTTCAGTGCAATAACCGAATAGTTATGATACAAAGAACGCATTTGAATGATTTTTTACGTGGTAGAATTATCGGCCGTCTGGAATGTGGGCGTACCCAACTGGAAGTATCAGACGAACTTGGAATTGCCCAGAGTGTCATCTCCAGGCTTTGGCAACGATTCCAAGATGATGGTAATGTGAGTAGACGTTACAGCACAGGTCGCCCCAGAGTTACAACGCCGAATGAGGACCGGTATTTGGCAGTTACTGCCAAAAGAAACAGGCGGAGCACAGCCTCAGACCTGTCTCGTCAGCTCTCTTCAGCCACTGGTACGACAATTTCAAGGCAGACCGTGTACAGACGCTTAGGGCAGATTGGTCTATATGCTCGTAGACCTGTCAGATGCGTTCCACTTACTGCAACTCACTGTCGCCTGCGGTTAGCCTGGAGTAGAGAGCATGCATTGTGGACACCGCAACAGTGGGCTTGTGTGATGTTTTCCGACGAGTCCAGGTTTAGCTTGCAGTCTGATTCTCGCCGGACTTTCATATGGAGAGCTCCAGGTACCCGTTACCACCAAGAAAACATCATTGAACGACACCGTTACGGTGGTGCAGGAGTGCTCGTTTGGGGTGGAATTATTCTGGGTTCCAGAACTGACCTGCATGTTCAAATTGGAACCATGACAAGCCAAATCTATCGGGACGTCATTCTGGAACAACATGTACGTTTGTTTCGGGGCGCCATGGGCGCACAATTTGTGTTTATGGATGACAACGCCCGTCCTCACCGTGCAAACATCGTAAGCGAATGCCTTCAATCGGAGGATATCACCCGTATGGACTGGCCAGCATTCTCACTGGACTTGAATCCAGTAGAGCACGTGTGGGACATGCTTGGCCGACGAGTTGCAGCCCGTCAACCTCCTCCTACATGTCTACCGGAACTTCGGAGAGCATTGCTTTTTGAGTGGTGTAATATTCCCCTAGATCAGATCGATAATTTGATACTCAGCATGCGTAGGAGTTGTACGGACTGTATTGCATCGTCTGGGAGACATACAATGTATTAACAGTCATACCAACCGTGTAATATTGGTTTTTTGTAAATAGGTGTTTTTTGTAATTTGCTCCAGGGAGAAAAATTCTCTATTTTTTTACATACAGCATCTTTTTTTGCTCTTTACCTTTTGTTTAATAAATAAGCTTTACAAATAAGTCAAATTTTTTATTTCTAACTCTTCCTTTGCCTGATTTTGCATTATCCTTAATTTATGGACATTGAGTGTATAATCCAAAACTTTTCAGTTTTAGAATCTAAGATTTATATGGAACAACGTTTTATATTTTGGTTCGAACTGATAAACCGGAAGTCATACTTCACTTGAAGCTCCGAACAGATTAATCGGAAGTGGTACTTTAGTTGTGATTCTTACAAATAAAAACTTGAAAAAACATAGAATCATTATACTGAAGTATTTTAGTTGTGATTCTTAGCAAATAAAAACTTGAAAAAACATAGAATCATTATACTAAAATACTTTAGTTGTGATTCTTAACGAATAAAAACGTGAAAAAAATATGGAATCATTATACTGAGAATTTAGCAGACAGGTTTGTCAAATTGAGCCGCCCGGTGGTAAGTTGCACTGCACCCAGACTTCGACGAAGGTAAACATTCACATTTGAAAAACATAAAGTTTGTTTCAAGCGTGATTACAAGTTTAAAAAATGCCAGTCTGTATTGGGTTTAGATGCAATATTATTCTTTCGACAAAGCAAAGAGGGAATTGAGGAGAAAATTAAAAGTGAAGATTAAAATTTTTAAAATTAAAAAAAATCTGATAAAGTTCAGAATTTAACACTGTAGAAATGAGCCTTTTTTTCAGCTAGAAGCGTCCTTTTTTAACGTTTGATTATTTAGTACAGATTTAGAAAAATAAAGTTTTACTCATAGCCAATAATATTTAACAAAATATACTCCAAAATGTCGTGTTACAAATACTATTTATTGGAACGCCAAATTAGATTTTGTTTAAAAACAATAAAATGGAAATATCACTTTTCGCTGCTGTTTAAAACACAGAATTGGGGGGGGAGGTCAGGTATTGGCCACATCAGATTTCTGGTATATATCTGACGTTGGACCTGGTAAGTTGAGACGTTAAAGTAAATTAAGATTACACAAATTCAAGGATGTATCCATAACCCAAATATTATATTGCACATATATGAGGAAATTATTCTATTAAGAGTTAGATCAATTAAGTTTTGGATATGTTCTAATTTTAATTAGTTTAGAATAATAATTATGGTCTGGAGGAGTAAATCAATCAAACATCTGGTGCGAAAGTAACATTGGCCTCTCAGATTACAAGGTTTTTCAGGTATGGAATCATTTGCTGAAAAGGTGTAAGGCCGTGTTTAAATCAAAATCCCACATCATGTGAAAAACTTGAAAATAGACATTATTCGGTATGTAAATGGAAGAAAATCATCTAAGCCACACCGCATGGAAAAAACAATGTGTCATTACGTGGGTAAGTTGAAGACTCTACATATAGGTCATTTTCAAAATGTTTTATAGGTCAATATTATTCGCTGAAGAATCAAAGCCAGATATGAAAAATGATGCAATAAGCAACGTAAAAGCTTTTTAAAATTTGCGTTGTTTCAGAAAACATATATTTTCATTTCTTGAAATATAAAATTTCAGATATTGAAAAAAAAATTGAGTTTGGGGGATTTTATTTAATCAGCGATTCGAAATTTCTTTACTCTTCGATAATGTAAAATGCTTTCATAATGAAAATAATGAATTATTATTACGTTATAGCTAACAAACTCCAGTTTAAACTGCTATTAAGATATATGTGGATTCACTGCTTCAAATTTTTGAATGACTCGTCGGTTGCGCGACTTACGGTCTAAAATGGAAACAATAAAGGGGAAAAAATCTAGTGATTACAGTAAATCCAGTAGTGCAGTTTCATATAAATAGTTAATACTTTAAATTTAGAAGGATCGCTAATTAAATTTATTTGCATTTAAATCAATCAGATTAAAAAGTAAAACAATAATATTAATAATAAAATAATATTCTTGAGAACTGCATTTGTTGCTTTAAATAGTTTGTTAATCAATAACTATTTAAAATCTTTGTTAATCAGTAACAAACAGATTGAAAGGTAAATATATTTTATTTTGCCGAATGGCAGTAGACTCGTGTGCAGTAGCTAAAAATGTTTGATTTCGAACAATGTTGCCTCTGCTCGCTTTTAAATCACTTGCTGATCAAAAATTCATTAAATTCGTATGTAATATGAAATAAATAAAAAATAAATTTGAGATTCAAAATTCGGTGCCGCCGCTTCTTCACAGCGCCATTAAATTGAGAAGACAAATACATTGCGTTTCCTGGAGTGGCAACAGTATGGCTCAGTGAATGAGAAATCTGACAAAACAAACGATCATTTATATATACAACAATGCTATATATAAATGTAATGGATATATTAAGTCGCACTTCTAGACACAGAAAATACAAGTTAGATTTCGTCAATCCTTCCAGTAGAACGAGAGATTAGAACTGTCCCATTTTTTTGGGTGTAGATTGTACAATATATACGAAAATTGTAAATATGCAATTAGCTTTAGCATATAGTTTTTATATCCCGTCTTACTTATCGCAGACATAAAGACACTCATTATGGATGAGTTACTTAACCAATCGCAGTAAGAATTTCAACATTTAACAAATCTTCTTAAAAATGCTAACTTACTTGCCATTTGGGGAGAAGTAAATGTAAATTTCTTTTAAAGCAAAGAGGGCATTTTTGAGCACAAAATGTGCTTATGTTAAAATTTTTAACATGTGATCATAAAATAGAAAACCGTATCAACTAAAAAAGGAGTTTTAATACCTGATTACAAAGATATTGTTGATGATTAATGATTTGATGAATGAACTTGAGCTTCATTTAGCTCAGAAACCATTCATTTGTCATCGGCTCATTCTAAACAAATTGAATTTCTGAGATGAACTTATTTTCTTCCATATTTTCAGCTTATGATGTAAACATTAAAGAGATTGTAGGTAAATCTGACCATTATTTGAAAATATACATAGCAAGAAGTTCATCCCTACACAGTTCCTATGCTGATCTAATTGAAAGTACTTATTGCAGTATTGACCAGGCTAAAAATGAGCTCCAGCAAACATTGTTGTTTTTTCATGCGGTTAGAATAGTTTGGTAAAAGTAACTACTATACAATTACTAAAATTTCTTTTGAGTGAAAATATTACACAAGTAAGTTATAAATTACAGAGACTCTTCTCTTGAAATCAGAAATTTTTAATAAATTATTGCTTGTCATAGCCATTCATTAACTTGTGCAGCAGTTTAAAATTTAAGAACATATGTATTTTAGAGAAACTTAAGTATTTAACCTTGCATTTGAATTGGGTGTTGATTTACTTAAACTGCTAATAAAGAAACTTTGAAATATAAATCACGATTTCTTGAGGTAATTCATATCAGTCCTTCTGGAACCCATTTCTAAATGAGATTAAAGTAAAATATTGCGGGGAACAATGGCGTCAACGAACTTCTTAAATTCGAGCTTATGAATATTACAGAGGTTGTGTCTTAAACCTATTTTCTAGATGACATACTCAAAAATAACCCTCAAATAAATAACAATTTTAAATTTAACTCTACCAGAAATATCCCTAAAATAAAATCAATAATAAACTTTCGTATGTCTTGGAAAGAGATTCACATCAATAAAGGCTCAATCTCTCGCATGCTTGTGACAATATTCTAGTCAAAATAGAAAATTGTAACAAACTATTAAAGGCCCAGCTCATGAAAATCAGGACACCGCAATCCAAAAGGTAGATAATAAGAACAGTTTTACAGAAATGCGACATAAAACTGTGGCAGATTTCAATATAGACAGGGACAATTCTCTCATGGCATCACTCGTAAGTTAAACAGCAATTGCTCTTCCGTCTTTATGTCCGTATTCTTTATGGCATTAATGGTGTTGTTTGTATGGTACTAATAAGGCTAACTGCCTGAATGAATACCCCCAAAAATGTCTTTTAACGTAACCTTTCACCTTATAACGAGACACTCTTCTCACGTAAGTAGAACGGATAATAATTTCGTAACAAAACATGACATTTTTAACCCAACTTCCTCCGTGATCAGCCCATCGTAAATTACATAAGCCGTTAAAAACTAGAAAACGGAAGCTTTCGTGGATTAGACAATAATAAAACATTCAGCCACATCGCCTTAAGATCATCGCTTACCTTATTCCATCTGAAAATTAAATATTTAAATTTAACTAATATTCATTGATTCTGAAAGATTCAGTTATCATTGTATTTCCGAAACCAGATCAAAACCCTACATTTCTTCGAAACTAAAAGCCATTTATGCCCTTTGCTTTTCCTCAAAACAGATAGCATCGTTTTGCAAGCGTTTTTCTCAAAACAGAGCGAATCGTTTTGCAAGTTATTCAAAACATTGCACTCCTTAGCATTATGTTTCTAAATGAGTTGCCCAGACGCCAAAGTGGTTAGTGACTCTGACTGCAGTACCGTAGGGCCCGGATTCGAATCTCGGAGGGGGCAGGGATGTAAATTGTCTGTCCGTTCACAAGAGTCAGTGGTGGCCCACCTATTAGGTGCCTCAATAATAAAGTGACCACTGTCTGCAGCCTTAGAAGTAGCCAACACCTGTAAAGGCTAGTTCTTGGTATTGGGGGGGGGGAATGTTCCCAAATGAACTGTTTAGTTTTACTCGAAAGCGAACTTTATATCTAAATTTTAATGAGCAATAAATAACTATCTAGAGATTAAAGATTAAATTTCTCACTAATTGCATATCTATATACATAATCAAAGCATTTGATCTTATCTGGGATGAAAAGGACTGACATAAAAACAGATGAAGCTAGCTCATTATCTTTTACTTTTTAAACGGATCGCATATGTCCAACAGATCAATTGCGGAGCATTTTAAGTCCAAAATTGTCAAATATTATTTTTTTATATATCAAACTACTACTTTTTTATATATCAAACTCAATAGTAAATACACTCTCTTATTGTTAAGATGTGATTAAATGGATTTTACTACTTTATTCCTTTGCTATAGTACTCTAATGTCTTATAGTATTCAAGGAGGGAATGATGACGTGCATTAAATGCCTTGATTTGATAGGTAATTCGCAATTAAATTTTTTCGCAATTAAATTTTATTTGAAATGTCGGTTCCAAAGCAGATAAATTGTCCATCGATATTACAAATATTTCTTTCTTTAAATGAGAAAGTTTTCTAGGCTGTGTCAGATCCACTCAGAAGCTCCTCGAGTTCAATTTCAGCTCTCATTCGTTTGAATATTCCTATTCACAATATCACATTACATCACAATGCAGCTTCTTTTCTTACGGCATAATAGGAAGATTATTACAGAAAAGACATCACTTACAGATCTGCGTCCTTTTTATTGTAACTTACAGACAGTTTAATTTAACTGTAACTTACAGAAAGACGCTTGAGAAATGGTTCAATTGTAGATGCATTATCATTGGAAAGCCGATATCTAATGCTATTATTTTCATAAAGACTACTTAATCAATACATCATGAACTGTTTATTTCTTTTATGAAGAATGCGAATGTTCTTCCGAAGTTCAGTACCTGATTATTACACCTAACAATACAATTGCTTTCATAGCCCATTGTAACCCTTAAATTCGACTATATAGTTTCGTTCTTCACAAAAGAGCATTTATTAAGTTATTTTGGAAAAAGAAACTCTTTTTAAATTTATGTTCATACTTATGCCAATTTAGCTAGCACTAGTTTAGAGTGAAATATACGACTTTATGAAAATTCTGTCTTTCCATGATACATGAGATATAGTGCTGTCTACAAAGACAAAGAGGATGGGAGTGAGAGAGAAGCACTTTCAAGTAAATGCATCAAACATATAAATATCATGATCTACCATTCTCTGGTTGTACGTTCTTTCACCATTATAAGCCTTTCAAATTTCTTTTTTCTTTAACTTTTAATTGTTTTTCAACACAAGAAGGTAGTACAAAGCCGCTTTATATCAAAACGTATATAAATAAGCACATCTCATTGCCTTCATATGTAAACTACGTATACTTGATTCTAGAAATATAGCAGGCGAGGATCTCTACGAGCCTTCAAGAAATTATTCGAAGTAATTAATTTTTGGTTCAATTTACTCGCAAGTTTGGCAATAGTTTTTTAATCGTCAGAAAGGCTCCATTTTCAAGAAAGAAAAGTATTATGGTATGTTTCACCGTAAATTTAAACGATAATAAATATTGATCTTTTTTTGTAAAATGTAATTTATTTAGCTATATGCAAAGAATGATCATCGCTGTTCCCCTTCAAAGAGGTCAACCAGCGACCGAGCGGTAAAGTCCTGAGCAATGGTAGTTCTGTCCAGGGTTCGAATCCTGGGAACGGATTGGTTAGTTATACGGGCTTTTTTGTTTGTTTGTTTGTTTTTTTGTTTTCCCATGTGTAACGTAGATACGAGCCAGTTTCTCTTAGAAAGTCCTTCACAAAGGTATCCCTCCCCTCAGGCAGATAGCCCTCGAGTGCTTTGCCATAATTAAATAAACCAAATGTAATTATTTTCCTCTTAAGAATAATTTCTTTCATCCGTAATTTTTTTATTCGTGAAGCAGGGCCCTCATTACCACCAAATCCGTTTGAAATTCCATTTTTTAAGAAGATCTACTAATAACATCATCACTATTTCCCTTAACCTTTAATATAAACAAAAGCCTCAATTTAATATATGGCCCCCGTATCTTTCTGTTTTTATCCTCATCAGTTTATAGTTGAATGTACGGCTTGCTGTTATTATCTTTGAACTGATTATTTGATATTTCGATAGCATATGGAAATACTGATGTCAGTTCGTTGGGGGAAAAATAATAGCTGCCCTGTAGAAGAAGAGATGGCTTTCCATTAATTTTTCAGGTCGCATAATCCCTCAGCTTAAAATCTCACAGATTCCATAAGAAACAGTTAATGTAAGCACTCAGCCACGGCACTCAGTATGTAGAGACATTAGGTTATTTAGAAGCAGGAGAGATAGAAGATGAGCAATGCCCTCGCCGGGACTCGAACCACGGACCTCTTGAATATGCGCTGACCACTACATTACGAAGAAATGCTAAAAAAACGGGAGAAATATCTTATAAGTATCAATGCTGAGATGAATTCTTTTGCTAAAACTTTTTAAAACATTTTAACTCACGGTTTCTAATCTTCCCCGAACGCCAGATACGATAAATTTTACTAAATCTAAATTTAAATTTAAACGTTACATATTATAGGCATTTTAACATTTCAGTTTCTCTAAAATATGTTAAAAGGTTCTTTTAAAAATTTAAAAATTCCTCTTGAGTAGTAAATTTAAGAGAAATTGAAAAAACATAATGCAGCAATTTGTGCAAATGTAAAGAGATGCATGTTTTTAACATGCAGATTTATTACCTATTGTATTAAACCATACAGCATTTAGAAAGTGGGAATTTGCTCTGCCTTGCTAGCTTTTTAAAAATCAGTACAAGTTTTTAAACAGTATTTGTTATCTCTTTCTTCAGACTTGGATTTGGTTTTCATGTGGCCGCTGCTAAAATGTTTTTTTTTCCATAAAATGATGCTGCAGAAATAAATTCTATTAGCGAAATAGAAATATTTCTCTTATAGAGTCATTACGTTATTTCGAAGCAGGAGACATGAAAAATGAGCAATGCCCTCACCTGGACTCGAAACTCGGACCTCTCGAATATGCGCCGGATTTGCTGACTATTACACCATGAAGGTATGCTAAGAAGGCGAGATAAATACCTTATATTCTTCCCTTTTAAAGGGCGACTGGGGAGTAGGGGACCCATTCGCCAAATCCTAGTGCTGAAGAATCATCATCCGCCACCGTTTGTTTCTGGTTCGGGCGCCACTGTAGAATCATTAGGTTATTTCGAAGCAGGAGACCAGAAAAATGAGCAATGCCCTCTCCGGGACTCGAATTTCGGACCTCTCGAGTACGCACCGAGTGTGCTGACCATTACACCAAGGTATGCTAAGAAGGCGGGAGAAATACCTTATACTGCTACACTATAGCTTTAAACTGTGATAAAAAAGTGACTCAAATTTGAGTTTGAATTTTATTTGAGTTGAGAAAATAGCAATTAGTTCCTCTTGGTAATAGTTGAGAATGTTGATGAAAGCGGACGCTTGATCCAGGTGTATGCAAGATTTTTTTTTGAAACACTACTACGTTAACAGTTGCTGCAAAATAATGGTTCCAAGCGGATATTGGAATGTGTTGAAAATGGTTACTAAACTCAATATTCTAAGCCTCATTCAATCGGGCATTACTTTCGTTTAGAAACATATGCAACGAAAGAAAGCAATCATTTTAAAATCTTCATTAACTATTTAATTCTTAATTAATTCAGTAGTTTTCTTCTGTTTAGTAGTTATTTAGTAGTTAAAACTTTATTGTTAGCTGTAAAATAGGAGCTACATTAAGTTGAGGAGATGCATGCAATCAAGGGGATTTTAAAATTATATTACAGATAAGCTTTAAAGTTTTGTTGTTCTCTATGCTTGACATCGCGACCTACGGTTCAGAAATCGCTTTGTTTCCTGGCACACATTTTATCTTGAAAATCTCATAAATTATAGTATTAATTTTTTCCCGTCAGCAATAGTTAAGGGCATAATATTGCACCTTTCCCTGTTTAGTTTCAAATTAAGATAGATTTTCTTTTCTCTGGAAAAAATTTTACTTTTTTCTCTAATGCTTGTACTATTCAACGTATTTAAATATATTAGATTAATTAGTCTTACCAGCTTGCGATAACACATACCTATGGCTTTTTTCACCCCCTTAGATATGTGTACAAATTTGTGATTCTGTCATTAGTCACTTGACACACATTGGTATAGTTTTATAGCTTATTTATTAAAATATTAAATGCAAAACTAAATTAATTTTAAATGAAAAATTATAATTTGAAAACTTATGCTATTTAACTCTTTTGCCATAACTTGAACAACTCGTTTACTGTAATTTGTACATATTTTTGTTTTTAGATCGCAAAAGAAACACCGTCTATCGAAATCATTTTCCAGCTTCCCTTTCTTTGAAAAATCTAATTTTATTATGGTAACAAGTACCACTTCAATTATCTTACACCTAATTTATAATAGGTTATAGTATAAAGAAGGCTTCTGAAAGCTTAAAATACGCTAGCAACATATAAATAAACGTATAGCGCAAATCTCAACGTGCGTTAAAAAATACATTTGAAACAACGTTCAAGTTCACAATTACAGTAGACTTCCTCTTCACCAGGTCTGAATGAGATCGCTGTTAAGCCAAATTCCGGTTAAAACACAGAACGGGGGAGGGGGGGAAGGTTTGTGTGTTACCTTTATTTATTAAATATCATGTGCTTCGCACTTAAACCATAAAATTTAGTTCAACAGCAATATCGCAAAATAATTTTTAAATGAGCATATCTTTAGAATTTCCGATACACAGTTCCTCGCGCGGGGATAAAAAGGTTTTTTTTTCCTTGTAGAGTGTTGCCATTGCTCGCATTTAAATCGTTGTGTTTTTTCATCAAAAATTCGTTAAAGTTTTACAAAATATGAAATAGATAATAAAAACCAATTCCAAATTTGGGCTTCCAGATGCGCATATTCGGGTGGATACGTACGTCATTCAAAATTGGATGGCTCTAAGTACCGCTGTTTTATCACATTTGGAGAAATATATATACATTTATGCAGATTCTTCATTATTTAATTTCTTTAAATATAATACAGGGCGGTAACATTTGGTGGAAATTATTTGAAAAGTGATACAGCCGTTTATAGTGAGTCAACGCAAAATAGCAAAACGAAAACAGTAGTACTTCAAGGACAAAGACCCTTTGGACTAAAAACTATTTCATTCATGGAAATGAACTTTTTTAAAATGAACATTTATTAACTCTATCAATTTATTACAAAAGTCTTACATACCGTTAGCCGGAACGTTTAAAAAATTCAGTCATTTTTTTCCGCTGAAGACTGGAAATTCGGCGACTTCTTGCATAATTTCACGATTTTTACTTCCTTGTATGAAGTAAAGGAAGTATTGTAATCACGAGAAATTCCGGGTACCATATTTCAACGAAAATATGTATTTTGACAGCTATCGAATGCAATTTAACCATGTTTTAGCATGACATCTGTAAGCAAGGACAAAATAAAGGTCTCTTTTGCCCCAAACGAATTATAAAACTGATTTAAAGAAGACATTTTTTTCGTGGCGTCTGTACGTACGTACATATGTAAATTTCTCGCATAAGTCAAAAACGAGTAGATTCAGAGGGTTGACATTTTGTATATAGGACTGCTATAACATGTAGTTGTGCATTTTCCTTTTTGGTTGCAATCGGTCGCATCAAAAGTATATAAATATATAAATAAATAAATATATATATACGTATTCTGTTAAGGGGCTCAGTGAGCTCAATTTTTTTTATTATGTTGGTACATTGTCCATTTTTTGCTTGAAAAACGATTGAATTACGTTGTTCTTATTTTCCGGTCAAGGGTTTTATGCCTTTAATTAATATGCATGCAATAGTTATAGAATTATCAACAATTTCAAAGTTGTTTAAGTGTGGCTAAGCCTAATTTTTTTACCATAGCAGTTATATTTATTTACATATTTAGTTATATTTGTACCATATTTGTTTACCTTTGAAACTCAGCAGAATAGTGAAATAGGTCTTTATGCACCTTCAGTATCTTTTGGCCGACGGGGACCAAAAGGGAACATTTAGTTTCGTGCAACGAGAAATCTGCCTTCTTGGCTGCTAACCGAATTGCTAGTTTTTGCGTAGAAACTGTAATTTTAATTGTAAAAATTGTTTTAACTGATTTTGGTGATTTATGTTTTTTTATATGTTGCAACTTTCAATGAAAATATTTTGAGTTTTATGTACTTTTGCCTTGCCGTGAAGTGAGAACTGAATTAATTGAAAGAGAAATATCTGTCTAATGAAATTCGAGGAAATAAGTTTAAGTGAATTGCAGGAAAAATGCGTATAATTTAATATTCCGTGCAAGGAAGTCATGTGGCGTACACATCAGCTTTTTTCAAAAGCATCACACCAATGGATAGAGCCGATGCCTGTTGTTCCATATGGCGTAAATACATTTCCAATGATTTTACTTCTTCTCTATGTGATATGGCATAGCTTTCTTTAACCTCAACTTGTCATTTTAAGCAAATTTTCTGAATCAAACAAATTTTCAAACCCCGTACGTTAGAATATTATCGAAAACAGTGTATAAGAAATTTCATTATTTATTTATTAGTCCAAAAGGGCTTTATCCCTGTAGGACTATTGTTTTCATTTTGCGATTTTCCGTTGAATCACTATAAACGGCTGTATCACTTTTCAAATTGTTGCCACCAAAAGTTATCGCCTTGTATTATATTTAAAGAAATTAAATAATCAGGAATCGGCATACATGTATATATATTTCTCTAAATGTGATAAAACAACGGTACCTAGAGCCATCCAGTTTTGAATAATGTTCGTTTCTATTCGAATATGCGCATCTGGAAGCCCAAATTTGGAATCTGTTTTATTATCTATTTCATATTTTGTAAAACTTCAACGAATTTTTGATCAACAAACTCAAACGATTTAAAAGCGAGCAATGGCATCACTCTACGAAAAAAAAACCTTTTTATCTCCAGCGCCGGAACTGTGTATCGGAAATTCTAAAGATATGCTCATTTTAAATTATTTTGCGATATTGCTGTTGAACTGAATTTTATGGTTTAAGTGCGAAGAAAATGATATTTAATAAATAAAGGTAACACACAAAACGTTAAAAAACGCCCATTTGGACGTAATTTAAAGTCTGAAACATTTCACATAAAAAAATGTTTTTAAATTTTATTATTTCGTAATCGTTTATTTATCTTTTTGTTTCGTATTTAATATATATAATTACGAGATTTTCAGTTTTTTGTAATTCCTTGTTCAATTTTGGATTTTCGTACTTAAATTAATTACGGCCGGTCAAAGCCGAGATCTATTTAAACGGAAGCCGGTTAAGATGGATCTACTGTAATTTAAGAGGAAAATATTGAATGCATTTTAAGAAGTGGAATGAATCTCATAAACTGTTTATTCAGATGCATCGAGTTTTTCTTTTATTGGGTACCGAAGTTCATTTGCGGCTGAGTTTTTCAACGATAAAATTGGCATTCGTCTCGGTGTCTTGAAATTGCACAGAACTCAATGTTGAGACAACTTTAGGAAAAAAAATTTTGCATTTTGAGAGAAACTAACACGAGACTATTTTTTTTTTTTTTTAAGAAACTACAATTTTCTACTCCATTTGGCAAACATTTAGTTGCTTGAATAAACAAATAAAATTAATTAAGTTAAAAATAAGCAGCAATTGTGTTATTTTTATTCAAACAAAGCAGAAATGAAAGAAGTAAAAAATTACGAATCAATTCTTTAAGTGCTTCAAGAAAGACCGAATTGGAGTTATAAAGGCTGCTCGAAATTTCTTCAGCGGGATTATGTAAAAGATGGGCACGAAGTAATAAAAAACTGCCGTCGGATTAAATTCAGTTTATTCTTTTTTAAGCACGAGCTCTGATGTGTCTTACAAAAGACTGTTTCTGAGATTATCTGCTTTATATCTCATGGGCTCAGGTTTATAGAATCATAGCTACAAAGTATTTGAAAAGAATACAGACAAAGAGTGCGGTGTTAACTGTTTGGTCACCTGTTTCCGCAACGACAGTTTGGACATAAAGAACGGCCGGTTTATAATAAAATTTAGCTATAGGTTGCACAAGACAGACATATAGCTAACTGTGCATGAGCTTGCGGGGATTTTAAAAGTACACAGTACACATTTAATTGATGACTTTCAAACTCTTCACTCTGGAAGCAAGCTTTTAGGGTTTCTTGTTGTAGAGACATTCGGTTATTTCGCAGCAGGAGACATGAAAAATGAGCAATGCCCTCGCCCGGACTCGAACTTGGGACCTCTCGATTACGCGCCGAGTGTGCTGATTATTACACCACGAAGGCATGCGGCGGGAGAAACATCTTATAATGTTAATTACCCAGTTATTTTATTATATTGGTTCCGCTATGATTTCTAATTTCGTCAAAGAGAGATGAATATAAATTTTAGATATAAACTTAGGCAGCTATTGCTGACCTTTTATGTCCATATTTGACCGATTTATGACCTTTAGCTCCGCAAGCCGCATTTCCTTCGCCATTATTTAAGACCCAAACCGAAGCGTCTTACTTTTGTAATTCATATTTTAATTTGCTTTTGAACGTCTGTTTAATTTTGCTGTAGGCAGCAAAGTTTAACTTATATTGTTATATTAATTTGTGTAACTCAAGATGACGTGTTAATAAACAGGTTTATTTTAAACTTTCCTATGAATTTGTGCTTACCGAGTTCGTTAGGTTATAAGGTACTTCTCCCGCCTTGTTAGCATGCCTTCGTGGTGGAATGGTCATCCCGCTCGGTGCGTATTCGAGAGGTCCGTGGTTCGAGTCCCGGCGAGGGCATTGCTCATTTTTCATGTCTTCTGCTTCCGAACAAATCCCAATGTCTCTACAAGTGGCGCCTGAACTAAACAAATGTGGTAGATGATGATTCTCCGCCACCGGGATTTGACGATTAGGTTCCCTAATCCCCAGTCGTCCTTTAAAAAGGGGAGTATATAAGGTATTTTCCCGCCTTGTTAACATGCCTTCGTGGCGTAGTGGTCAGCACACTCGGCTTGTATTCGAGAGGTCCGTGGCTCGAGCTCCGGGGAGAGAATTGCTCATTTTCATCTCTTCTGCTTCCAAATAAATCCTAATGTCTCTACATGATAAGACGAATTAAGTCATCCGTTTGTCTGAACATTTCTAGGCATTGGCATTTCAAGTAATGTAGATCTGTACAAACTTAATAAATCGAATGTTAGTCGCCAAAAATCCGCATGCTGAAACCTCTCCTTCTCTAACGTTTTAATCTTTGCATCAAAGTCTCGCTGGATTCCATCGTCATTAGATATAAGAAACGAGAAGTCAGAATGAAGCTCCTATTAATTCGAAATGAAAAAAGAACTTCTTAGCCATGAGTTTAAATAAAGATGCATCCTAGTAAAATCATATTGTTTTTTGGGTTAAATTCTTGTGACATAATAGTAGTGAGCCTGTTCACATCAGGCACTAGCACCACTGTCCGATTGCACTTTTAGTATTTATGGAATTTTAATGTCAAAATCGCTGAGACGCGCCTACAAAGATTCCTTTCATTTTTGATTACTTCAAGACAGTTCAAGATTTCGCATTGCAACAGTGATTCTCTCAGATATTAATGTAGCTTGGTAAGTTTCCATGCATTTTGTATTAACCTAGACTTTCTAAAAGAATGCTGCATTTTCTGACCTCTGAGCTGATCCTCTAAAGGACAGACTTCCGCTGAAGAAATCAAGGTGAATGGCGTATTGGCAGAGCGTTTTTCCTTCAAAACCAACAATCTCACATTTACACTGATGGAATCGGAAATCTTCTTGCATGTTTCCAAAATTCATCAGCCTGAATAATGAGCTTTATTTTCTCAATGACTGACATTTGGCTTTGTGTAAATAAGTATATCTTTTACTCCTACCAGACCAGTTATCTGAACATTCTTTTATATTCCTGACAGGCCAATTGCATAAGTAAAGATTCTGTTATATGTTTAACAAGCCAGAACTTTCCCAGTAACCTAATCCCTACATTACCTAAATTTTGATTGCTTCACTGAAATTTAATTCACAGAATGAAGAAGTGTTTTATATGATTATATTTTCTACATATGGTTGGTTGAATTTTGCCTGATATGTGTGTTACATTTTTACTTAAATGTCTTGCATTAAATATAAAAATTTCTTAGAATTTATTACACATCACAAATGATGTCTTATTCCTAAAATCCTGTTACTGAAAGCCAGAGCTAGATGAAGAAAATAAAGGTTTTTGAAAATACAATCTAAAATTCTATGAAATCAATAATATAACTAAGTCTGTATTGTAACAAAAAGTACTAATGAAAACATGAATCAAATTTCAGAGAGAAAATGATTTTGCAAAAGGTAGTTCTCTCGATTTCTTTCAGCTTAAGAATTCTTGAAGTATTTTTCAAATTTCACCAAACTTAGAAAGTCGTTAACAAAGTTCCCTCGCCTTAGGCAAATAGCCCTCGCCTTTTTGGCCGTAATCAAGTAAACCAATTAAATCGCCTCAAACTCCTACATAAAAGGGAAGGAGATATTAGCTTGTTCAACAGATTATAGTAGCTATACCGTATTTGCTCGCGTAATTCCCTCTTTTGTTTACTAATATGACGAAATTCTAGGGGTAAAATTATGTAAATAGTTTAATTTCTGAAGTACGAGTTACAGTAAAAACATAACTGACGAAAAGTTGTCATAAACAATTTATCATTAACTATCACGATGTTATTTATTTAAAAGATAGCTACATTTCCCTAAATATTAACATTACTGTATCTAATAAGTTACCTTCATTTCTAGTCCCTGTATCTTGAATCTCGCTTGCTGTCATTGTTCTCCACTGCTACTTTCTAGGCCTCCTCAGTTAATGCTACAGCAGCTGTCTGTGTCATCTTCTACAGCTTGCAAGTCGTTGCTATCAGCGTTGTCATCGTCTTCGTTCCCGTTCTGTCTGTGTTGCTACGAGCGAAGATCTTGAGCACTACCAAAAGCATTTAGATATCTCCATTCTCTTGAAGATCTTCAGTATTATTGTTTCGTAAACTAGTGCAGTGCAACCAAAACCATCGAGCAAATCAATTAATATGATACAAGCGAACACTGAATGGTCATATTCACTTTAGATTACAGAGAAGCTTCCTTTCGTAACAATTATATATGAGTATTTTAAAAGGTTTCAGAACCTTGTGCTAAAATGCTAAGGGAAAAATTACGCGAGGCAGAAAAATATGCAAGTGAATACTGTGATTGATATAATAAACCAGCTGTTATTGGTAATGCTATTTCGAATGAAATATTTAATAAGCATTTGTTTCCTTTGTCCAATATAGTATTAGATCATCCTTATAAGGTATTTCTCCCGCCTTCTTAGCATGCCTTCGTGGTGTAGTGGTTAACACGGTCGACGCATATTCGAGAGGTCCGTGGTTCGAGTCCCGGCGAGGGCATTGCTCATTTTTCACATCTTCTGCTTCGAAATAACCTAATATCTCTACAATCCTATAAGCATTTCGAAACTTGTGGGCATTGGATTGAATAATTTAACTACAGTGAAACAACGTGAAGAATTTGCGAATATAACTAACCCGCATTTGCTTTAAATATAAGAAAAATCACGGAAAATCATATGCGCCTAGTCCTTTTAACACCTGAAAACATAACTACTTGTATTTCGTGACATTAAACGCTCGGAGTAGTCGACTTTCAAGCTAAGTAATTATTCAGTTGAGTGCACGCCATTTTGTTACTTGAGTATGAGTTCGTAATGGATTGAATGCACGCAGAACAGATTATAGCTTGATGAAATTCATTTTCGCCAAAGAAACATTTTATAGTTCTGGAACTTTCCACACAAGTTCTCTTACAGCTCTTCACGTTAAGGTAGATCATAATGAGTAATTACCACTTCAAACTACTAATAATGTTAAATGCAACGCAATGCAAAGCGCATCCAAAGAACGAAGATCGCATGGAGATCTCTCAAATTCAAAACTTATGCTCTCTTCGGGCTCATGTAGTTTTCTCCAGCTAGCGAGAAATTTCTAGTACCTTCCATTTTTCGACATTACTTGAACGCACATATGGCTAAATTTACGTTTAACGGTCAGATACAATTGTAGTTACACTCAGGAATCAATTATGGTACAAATTACAGTTATAGAGAAACTGACTAGCGATATCTCACCAGTTTAGCGAGATTGGCATTTACCTCAATGTTAAATAGATTGTCCCCTGTAGCATTATTTTTCCGGCAAAGCTTTGCTCTCTTCAGACTTTTCATGTTAGATGATGCAAAATTATAGTTTGGTGAAATAAATGGATTTCCCCCTGCAACATTATTTTTCCGGCAGGGGTTCGCTTTCTTCATACGTTTCATGTTACATCATGCAAAATTATAAAGACAATGTAACATTATAAAATCTTGGCTAGGAACATCATTAAAAAAAACCGTTCTGGATAAATAAATATTGCGACGACTCTATGTAAAATGTATCAAATAACACATTTTAACATGATAATTTAAGCATTTTTTTTTAAATTTGAGACTTGATTATGAAAATGCTTCGAAAGCAGAAAACTTTAATAATTGTGTTAGAAAAAGCTATAATCGAAAAATTCTGGAATTCCTGAAAACGTTCTATTATGTCCTGCAGTTCCGCCTAATTCAGTCTGAATATTAGGATTGTAGATATGTTCCGGAAAACGAAAATTTAAATTCTTACTTAAACTAAGTGTTTATGCAAATTATTAACACTATTTCTTACTTAAGTATATCTTTGTTATAATTCCGACACTTAAAAGAACATATACATCTACAGTCGAACTACTCATAGACGGCATCTATAGTCATAAACAACTTTTTTCTTCTTCTCGAAATTAGATTGGAATTTAAATGCAGCTTTGTTTATGTACTGCACTCATAGCGAAAATCCATTTGCGTTATTTTTTCTAGTATGAGAGATTATTAATGATGCATCTAATTTTTTATATGTGAGAATTAGTACTGACACAAAATTAACATTTTAAAGAACACGTTGGCAGTGAAAAAATGGCAGTTAAGACTCACAAACAAATGGAAACTCGTGAAGAGAAATATTCTTGCCTCTCTCAAAACAAAAGAGGCAAAGTTTTACGCTGCATCGATTCTACGAACTCATAGTTATTTATATTGTCTTTCGCACGGAAACAGCCATTAAGACTTCGCCACCTGGCGTCCCACCCCCTCCACTTCCTTTTTAAACCTTTTGTTACTTCTCTCTCAAAACTGGCAAACAACGAAACAATCATAACGCCAAAAAACAGTGTTTGTCTGTTCTCTGTCGTTCATATTACAAATAGCGAGCGCCCAGTTAGTCTTCTGGTTTTTGGTTAGTTTATGGGGTTGTTGGTGCGCAGGGCAGCGGCCTCTGCTAGCGTGGTTCTCCGAAATAAATAAATGTTGGAAGTTACTGTAGCAGAACCATTTTGGCGTAAGCCAGGGCCACATAGCTTCCTTAAAAAATAGTGTCCACATTTTGATGTGACATGTTAAAGAGTAAGCGATCATGATTGGAGTGCGGAACAGAAAACATATTGTGAAGAAAGTGTTTTTCTCGGATTGAGGTGGCATTGACTGCTGGTGGCGTGAGGACAATAGAGGGAAGCTGCACAACCTTCTTTTTTCCGGGCGGAAGTGACATTGGTTTGTAGTCGAATGATCTAGAAATGTAAACAGCGTGAAACACATGTATTATGTATACATTTGTAAATCGTATTTTGATCTCGGAGATTGGGTTTGGTCGTCCATGCATAGCATTCATTTTCTCTGATTTTAATTTAAGGCAAGCTGCATTCTTTTTTGTATACTGTGTTAAGAAACAACCGTTTTTTCCCTCGGTACGTTGCGTTTCCAACGCGTGTGATCTTTCCCACGTGTTTCTGTGGTCCAGACAGATTTGGTCTTCAAATGGTTTTCTTTTATTCTTCCTTTTATATTTCCTGTAGGAACGGTAGACGGAAGTCTCAAATAGTCACGAAAAATTAGCTTTGAAATTTTAGCGGAAGTGAGAATTCGCTTTCTCGAATCGTAATTGAATAATCTTATGGTAAATTCTTCATTTGCAGTTATACGCACGTACGTAAGTTAATTTGAATTATTTGGGCCACTATAATCGAATAAAAAAAATGACAAAATCTGAAAGATTTCAGATTTTAAATTACGTCCAAAGGGGCGTTTTTTTAACGTTTCGTGTGCTACCTTTTTTTATTAAATATCATGTACTACGTACTCAAACCATAAAATTCAGTTCAAAATCAATATCGCAAAATCATTTTAAAATGAACATATCTTTAGAATTTCCGTAAGTCTCGTACGCTGGAGATAAAAATGTTTTTTTTTTCCGTACAGTGTTGCCATTGCTCGCTTTGAAATCATTTAGTTTGTTAATCAGAAATTCGTTGAAATGTTACAAAACATAAAATCGATAATAAAGCAAATTTCAAATTCAAAATTAGGGCTTCCAGATGCCCATATTCGCAGTAGGATTACGTCATTCAAAATTCGATGGCTCTAGGTTTTATCACAATGCGAGAAACATGCATACATTTATGCAGATTTTTCATTTTTTAAAATTTAATGCAGAGCGATAACATTTAGTGGCAACAATTTGAAAAGTGAAACGGGCATTCAGAGTGAATCGACGCAAAATCGCAAAACGAAAGTAATAGTCCTTCGGGACTAAATCCCTTTGGACTAAAAAGTGCTTCAAATATATTAAAATATTAAATAATTTAATTAGCAATATTTATTAACATTAAAATTATTTATGATATTTAAGAATGCTTAAATGCAAAATTTCTATCGGTGTTACTTAGTGTTTGACAAATACAGCTACGTTCGCTTTAATCAATCTGAATTAAACTAATTCAGTGATGCCAATCACAAGAAGACATTTCTCATCTTGTGGATTATATTCTTTTCTTGAAAAATAATAGTTTATAATAAAGAAATAATCTATTTTGGCATCATTTCGAAAATGCAATAAAATTTAACATGGGAGAAAGAATTAATGCAAACTGATTTCTGCAAAATTATTCAGATATTCTGACAACATTCGAAGCAACATATAGCATTAAAATGACTGTACGCAAAAAATATAAAAATAATTAAACTGCTTTCTGTAAAAATCATGTTTTGTAATGAACTTAATCACAACGTTTCGTAGATAATTTTTTTTTGTACGTCTACTCCATTTCACTAACACGGATACTCTCTTTACCATTTCAACTCTGCGTGAATTTTATTATTGTAATACGTTGTAGATGTTTTAATTGTAATATTAACACTACTTCTTATAATATTAGTGATTAAAACGACTTCCCGTTCTCCATATTATTCGTACTTAACTGTGTTTTCGGAATTTCAAATTCCACCACACACTGAATTATTAAAATTTTACTTTCCTCTTTAGAACTATGATTATCCTGTGAATTTCGTTAAAGACTGTAATATTAAGTTTATGGATAATAAAGAGAATTATTATAGAAATATTGAGGATTTAAAAGGAGATTTGAAATTATGGTACAAAATTTCGCATGCAAAATAATTTCAAATTCAATCAACACTATTTTCTTAAGCGCACTGATGCGTGCCACTCTGTTTGCTGTTTATTTGTTGCGCAATCAACAAAATATCTCCTCAATGTGAAAAATTTAAAACTTACTTAACATAATATTTTGTAATAAATTTGATATAAACTTAAAAAAACAGACTTCTATTAAAGCAACAACTGAAATTATTAAGAGTAGGAAAATGAATCAAAGTTACCCAAACAATGACATAAATTCTAATCGAATAGCCATGAAAGTTTAAAAACATATTTAGAAAGCGCATGTTAATCAAAAATATATTAGAATATTTTAAGAAATACATTTTAAAATTTTATGTGATGGAACAGAGTGCGCGATTAGTTTTTTCAACATTTTTTTTTCGACCCTATTATCCTACTTAAAATATTTTGAAAATCTATTATTTTATGAATTGTATACAAATATCTTAAATAACCCAAAAATTAAATATCAGACGCAAAAACATTATTTTCAAGAGTTCTAATCATTTAATTATTTATGTCTATAAAAGGCATTAATACTCATTTATCTTTGTAAGGAACTACATGTATAGTATTCTTTTTATCCGGATTCCAGATATCCTGAACTTCAGTCATTCGAATTGCATGTTCTTCCTCATATGCCGAATAAAATTAAGCTTGTTAATTTGTGTGTTTTTTATTTTTTCTTTGATTTAAAGAATGCAATACGAAGAATAAAAGTTTCTTAACTGGAATATGAACTCATCAAAATAAAATTTAATCTTCTTTGATTAAGCTGAAATACTTTCGATAAATTATTTTTGCTTCTGAGGAAGGGGTACTTATATCTGGCCATCACCCTCTAAACTGATATAATCTAATTTTAAAGTGTTTATTTATTTTTTATTTTTTTTCTCCTAAATGAACGTTTGCTCTTTCGCTTAAACGAAAAAAAAATACTATGACGTTTAATAAACTATTCAGTTACATGAAAGTTCATGGCATGTAAATTGACCGTAAATGTACAAAAGGAAAAGCAGTTAACGTAAGTCTGCTGATTTTTATTTAATCGTTGAATCATTGCGCAGTCAGAGTAACTTTCATCTTTTAACTTTATTGGAAAAGGCGTATTTTGTATTAATTTTACAAGAATAAGAATATTATTAGCCCAAAGGGGCAATTTGAACAGAATGGGTATTAATTTCGTTTTGACATTTTGCGTCGGTTCACTGTAAAAATCTGAATCACTTTTCAAATTGTTGCCACCAAATATTAGTGACCTGGATTATATTTAAAGAAATTAAATAATGAAGAATCTGCATGAATGTATGTAAGTTTCACGCACTGTAAAAAAAACAACGGTATCTAGAGATATCAAATTTTGAATAACGTAGTCCTCCGCTCGAATGTGGGCATCTGGAAGCCCAAATTTGGAATTTGCTTTATTATCTATTTTATATTTTGTAAAACTTAATTTTTGATTGACGAACTCAATGATTGCAAAGCGTTCCGTTAACATTAGATTTCGTTAGGTTTAGGCGAGGTTTCTTTACATTTCTTACTGGTATTATGTTGGTTGTCTGTATCACTTTTCAAATCCCGTTTTGAATCTCTCTTGAAAAAAAAACGCCCCTCTGGGCGTAATATAAAATCTGGAAGCTTTCGGATTTTTTTTAAATTTGGTTTAAATTTTGTTAAAATAAAAAATGATGAACGAAAAAAATAAAATTTTCTCACTTACATTATAATAAGTAGGTATTCATCGTATATAGAAATTTTAAATAGATATTTAGCATATATCGAAGAGACAACCCAATTTTATAGGAACCTTTCGAATATTCGGATAGGGTGTGTTACTTCAGATATGTATTAAACGGTATTGAAATTTTTGTTGAAATAAATGCAAAGAGATTTATTTGTAAGGTTGATTTTGGCTTGTAAAATCCAAGATATTTATTGAAACAAAAATTATTTTTTCTGCAGGTGAATTCATCTACTTTTAGCTATTGACTTATTCTGTATAAACTGGACTTTTAACTTTTGTTTCCTTAATTTGCTAATATATAGTTAAAATATCTACTCATTTACTTTTATCATCTAACATTTTGCCTTTTGAAAATTTTAAATAAATTCTATCTGTAAGAGATTATTTTAAGTGCGGTATAAACCAATAACAATTAGGAAAAAAATATGGAAATTAAATATTGAGAGTCTGATCTATGAAAGGCATTCAAAAAATAATAATAACAACAATAATAACACTTCCTGCTTAGAATTACAAGAGTTCAAGTAATCAAGAAAAGAAGAAAAACGTGTTCTTACAGTAGTTACTAAATGAGGAGGAGATGATTTAAATATGAAAAGGAATACGTAATGCTGTTTTATTTCGGTAAACTTCTTTCCTATTGTGTGTATCGAATTTAATGGTATGTAAAGCTATGACAAAGCGCTAAATAATTCTTATCTAAGCAATTAGAATCGCGAGGAAAAAATAACTTATAAAAGCAAAGAATGACCTCCATACATAATGTTTTACGCTTATATTTCTCCCGATGATGTTAAGTTTTCAGTGAATAATGCTCTAATTGAAACATCTTTTTACTGGTGAGTTTACTTCCGTTGAAATTCTGAAGCTGATTCTGTTTACACTTTGATTTTATATCTTCTGTTTTAATAAGTAGTTCCTTATAACATCTAAGAGACTACTCCTTCCCTCCTCCCTGATTTCAAAGTACATATCAAAAATTAATGTAACTTTAGCTAAATTCATTTAAAATAAAATATCAGGTTTCGTGACCCGGATCTAAGCACGAAATGTTGTAGAGAAAATTGTGGTTTCGTCTCAGCATTCTGCAACAAGTTAATTTCGCTTATAAATATTTATTTCATGCAATATGTTATAAATTTTTTACTTCTGAGTAACATTTGAATTACAAAGACAGCTTAACTAGAAGTGGAGAACACGGGTAAAAATGCTTCTAGCGGATCATTTCTTCAACATCTGGGGATTTCCGTCAACTTGGCGACATTTTGAAAGTTTCCGGAACACTCATTTGCGAAGTCCTAGGGACGATCTTTCATAAAGCTTTCAGAAATGCTTTTCCCACAAGTATCAGTTGTGTCGAAGCCTTCAGTCGGTGAGTTCAGATTCTGCAATGTTTTGAAGCTCTTACTGAGGAAAATCTAAAGGAACAATCAAGGAGCACTTTCTTTTTGAGAGTACGTGTTTCAGACTTTGCTTTGGGAATGATTTTGATGGTCTATGATAATCTTGGCTTGTTAGAAAGAATGTTCTTTTATCTCGATTTTTCTCTTCCCGTAGTGTGCAGTAACTTCCGTAGTGACAATTTCCGATTTCTCGTCGTGAGCAACAATTTATTAATCAATAAAGACCGAATGAAGTTCAGTCACATTATAACTTAATCTTATATGGTTTGTGATCTGGTACTTGCTAGCCGATCAAACTGAACCTCTTTCCGTAGCAACCGACCCCTATATGGTTTAATAAATTTGTATGTTTTTGAAATTATCTATGCTCCTTTTCCCAAAGATGCTCGTATAATAATCTGCTCGCATTTATTAATACTTTTATCGTATTAGATAAGACCAGGAGCTTATGAAAATTATGGAAAACAAGATGAACTGATTTGAAAAGTTACATAAATATAAATCTGCTGCTACAAAGAAACTGCCTCAGATTTTCTGCAGAAATATCGTCGATCAGACTTTTCTCTTAAAAGGGTATAAATTAAAGGTTACATAGCATGACGCTCCCACCATTATACCAACGCTAGTATGAGCATCCCTTGTCATACTAACATTGCTTTAGTGGAAAAGCCAAGGAAGGCATGAAAAGTTTGTAGGGTTCAACTCTTAAAATCTATAGTTCTATCTTCTAACCCCACGAACACTTAACAAGCGAATAATCACTTAAGTGTGAACAGAACACGTGAGACTTGAGAAGGGTTTAAAACCCTTTATTATTCCATATATTTACAATCAGTTCCGGCTTGTAACTTTACAATAAAGCCGCCACTCGGGCTTGAACTTAAACACTAGTAATTTGAACTAAAATTAACTTAAATAAAGCTCTTAATGAATATAGCCGAAACTATCAAAATCTAACTAGTTGGCCCCTAAGTATTAATTAAGTCGGCGAAGCCTAGCAAGGGCCTAAAATATGGCCGAGCGTAGTAATAGCTAAGAGAGACGTAGCCAGAAGGCAAACGCACGCTAGTCAGGAAATCAGACTCTCTCTCTTGAAGTCGGTGAAGTCACGACTTAAATAGCACTCATTTGCATTATCTGCGTTTCTGAATTCACATTCTGGCAGGAAATTGTAAGCTGAAATTAGAATAAGATAGGAAAGATACAAAACTTAAAATAACTGTTAGAAAACGTATAATAAACCTTACAAGTTTAAAGAAAGTAAAAACTTTAATATGAAAAAGGTGATAACAAAAATGAAGCTTAATCTAAGGATATCCTTCCTAATTTCCACAAATAGTAATGTAATAAATCTCTCGCAGCAATAGGCAAGACAATATGGCGATAGAATTACTGAAAACGTAGTGTTAACGTGTGTTCACTCTCGCAACTGATTGAATGCACATAAAATACATGATAAAAGCTTGATAAAATTTATTTTCCCAAAAGAAATAGTTTACACTTCTGGAACTTTTAAAAAGCACATCTTCAAACTACTCAGAACGTTAAACACAAGACATAAAAAGCTTCAAATGCGTAAGCTCCCACAGCAGACTTTCAATGCCTTCAGCATGCCGTCTGAACTCTGAATAAAGTTAAACTGATGCTCTCTGGTCTTACATAATTTCCCCCTGTCCGCTCAGAAATTTCCAGCACCTTCGATTTTTCGAAATGGCTGGAAGACATACACAGGTATAGTTATATATGTATAAACCCAAAATGATCGATAAGCTTGGCGATTTTTGGTGATTTCTCGGCAAATTTGTTAGAAAACATTAGTCGCCAAAAACCATTGTCAGCCATTTACCTCAATGTTAAATGGACTAACCCCTGTAACCCTGTTTTTCTCGCGATACTTCACACTCTTGAGGCCTTTCATGTTATATAATACAATATATACTATAATTTACATAGAATTTCACTAAAATTATTTACATGTACACAAAATTCATAACGATAGCTTGTCAACACAAATGCGAGTGCAGACTTTCGTTCTCTCCTTCGCTCTTCTGCGCTGTCGGTATCTACAACCAGACCTGAAATATCAATTGCTCTAAAATTAATCTTTTTTCCTATACCTAAATAAGTATCTTATTCAAATTTGATTTTTAATCTGATCGAAAATTTTTTTTTGATTTTAGAAGTAAATCTCTCTGAAAAAAACCTCAAGGAAATTTACAGGATTAACTTGCGTTTTTAGCATAATAATACCGATACTTCTACGCACTTACAGCTAAACCATCAACCCCTGTACACTGCAGGAAAAAAAAGGGGGAGGGGAGTTCTATATCTCCCGTTCTACTCGGTCGTTTGACGAAATTCAACTTGTGTTTTTTATGTTTCAAAAGCGCGACTTTGGATATATATTAGATTTATATATAGCATTGTTCTAACTCACTTATTTGGACACAACATCGGACTTTCCTGAAATGGTATGCCAGTTCTTTTTCCATACTTCGAATCTACGACCCAAATTATGTTCAAATATTTAATTTTGTAAAATTTGGTGCGAAATTTACGGAGAAATTCAAAAATTTATCTTGGCGCATTTTTTCAGTTTGCGCCAAGAATAATTCACTTGGCGAACTTCTTAATTTAGAGCAGTCTATTTTTCTTTCGTTTCTTTCATTGTAGACGGGTAAAAAGCCATCGTTCATGCTTTCAAAGAATTTGAACTAATTGCGTAAACCGCATTTGGCGTTATTATCGTTTATAATTATGCCAAATTTCAAAACGTGCCAATATGTAAATTCCTGTATATCTTAGAAAATTTTGAATAAAATCTCTAATTTTTTGCAGGTGTGCCTAGAAATACATCTACTTTAAGATGATAAAAATTTTATAGATTATAATCCAAAATGTTTTCGAAAAATTTATAAAAGTTATTTAAAAGTACAAATTTTAAAAATAAATCATAAAAAAATGGGCGAACTTTATTTGGAATGAACCTAAATTTCGAACTGTAAAAGGAAGAATGAAATAAGTTTAATAAAAAAAGAGATATTAACAAATATATACCAAATTCAATTAACATTGAGGAGCTAAAATTTACAGAGCTAATATTTTAAAAACTACTCAGGCGATTTTTACAAAAGTTGGCAGTTCGGCATAATTTGAGCCGTAGAATCGAAATACAAAAAAAAATTGTGAATGGCATATGTCATACCAGAAAAAGTCCGATTTTGTGTCAAAATACCTGTATTAGAATAATATTATATATAAATCTAATACGTATCCTAAGTCGCGCTTTCGAGACATGAAAAACGCAAATTGAATTTCGTTAATCGGGCCAATAAAACAGGAGATATAGAACTATCACGCCCCCCTTTTTTTTGCGAAGTGTACATTCTTCATTGGAGATTGAAAGTAAACATGTCACTCAAAATATCGTTGAAATTACTTCCATAATTAAATTTGCTTCAGAACATATTTACGCATGCCGTGCAATATTAGCATCATTTAAAAATATTCATGAAGACCCACAAGAAAAGCTGAATTCTGAAAAATCTACATATTCCATTATGCTTACTACTCGCATCAACCACCATACAAAAGAAAAATATGTTTAAAGGTACACTTCTGAAGCCCTCTCTGAAAGGTACGGTACTAGTGGAAGACGAATGTACAAAACACCTAGACCTAAGCTTCGACCCAGGATAAGGCGCATTTGTGACTGTTGTGGAGCTGTGGAATTAGAACACTTAAAATTTATTAATCTGAAAGTCCTTTTGAAAAGTGCATTGTAGGGGAAGATGGATTCGAGATTGCGATGTTTCCCATTCTGGCATGCTCTGGACCAGCAATGAGATGGAACTTATGCAGACAGCTGTCGTGAACTAACACTAAATTAAATAATCTTTAAGTAGTGAAGCAAAGAAGCACATTTCTCTGTACTACACATAATTCTGCATTTACTCAGTGAATGTCTGTGCACATGACAATCAGAACTCTGGTTAAATGGTCTCCTTTTCGCTGATCAACTCATATACAGAATAGCTATTTCAAGCCAAGTTCATTACGAGCAGCTAAAAACGAAAACTTATAGTATGATTCTCATTTTCTAGTTAAATATATGAAATAATTATTAACTACTGTACAATTATAAATAATTATTAATTACAATACAGTGAAATCTCGTTTTACGAATTTAATTCGTTCCTGAAGGGCGTTCGTCAAGAAAACAATTTTCCCAGCAGGA
>KK118339.1:363382-392797 GCA_000611955.2 Stegodyphus mimosarum | reverse complement strand
ATTAGTATAAAATGGATTAATTCGCTCTTGAATCACAGCTGATTGTTTATTTAAACTTTACAATACCATTTCAAGCACAAGTTCATAAGCCAAGATTATCATTAAAAATCAAATCATTAAAAATGAAACAGAAAGGCGAATAGAATATTAAATAGATAAAATGGTTTGGTTGGTTTGATAGATTATGGCAAAGCACACTAATGCTATCTGCCTCAGAGGAGAAATATGCCTTCGTGTAAGACTTTCTAGGGGAAACTGGCTCGTAGACACGTTACCACATGGGGGAAAGCACAAAAAGCCCATGTAGCCAGCCCATTTGCTTGGACTCGAACACATGTTGGAACTAATAATGTTTAGCGATTTTATCGTTCGGCTGTTGGTGGGCCAGATAAAAATGGACAAGCACTTAATTTAATTTTACTATACCTGTACGAAGCAGAATGGATGGAGTAAGTGAACATGATGAGGAAGGTATTATTGATGCGAAATACCCTTCCATAAAATCCTCATGTAACTCTCTTTAGAAGATTTTTTTTAATATTTTCTTTAGCTTTCTTCTAAATGCACTCGAGTCTGCTTGAGACTTACTGGGCCTGTGGTTAACTCAAAATTTGTCCTGATTCCTAAAACTACAACATGGCTTAAGCTGTAACTTGCTACTATTTTTGAGGGTCATATTATTACGTATAGATTTAATATTTTATCCAGTTATGCACAAACTTCGTGGATTTCAAATTTGGATAATTTTTCTTACCATTTTCCTTTGGAGACATTTCTCCCGCAGCAACATTTCAGAAGTAAACTTCTGAAATTGTTGCAGTTATTTCTTGTTGAGCGCACCTTAAGGTCTCTTTAGTAAGTTTCCCACGTCTTGATTGTTAATGTCCGTTGTCTACTTCGAGACACAATATTATAGGCAGGAAAAAGAGAGTCTAATTGCTAAAACTCAAAGATTCTGTCTGCAACTTAAAATGGCTATAATTTTCTTCAGACCGAATTCGTGATCATGTTAGTCATTGCTTGTAGGCTTTGTTACTAAGGGTTAAACAAAAAAAGATAAGACGTTTTCAGAAGACTACCTCAAAATATTACTGAAAATCATATGTTGTCGACTAGAGTGTTCGTAACTCGAGACATTCTACATCCAAGGTGTTTTTGTTCAAATAATGTTTCGTAAACCAAATTATCAGTCAAATGAGGCGTTCGTGATCCAAAGTTCTACTGCAATTAAAATTATATTATTTAAATTCGCAGAACAACTACAATTTTTTTTTTCATTTAGGTTTCCAGAATAGTTTTCACTGATGCTTTGAACTACTACAAATTAACCTTTGGACACACTTCTAATCCGTCAGTATAGGTATTAAATGTGACAATAGGAATATACGATGACCGCGCTTCATACAATTGTCGGCACAGGAAGCATTTTCACGGTCGGGTAAATGACGCAGATATGACGATTGGAATTTCGGAAAAAAATTCTGCTTCAACCAGGAAGAAAGGTCGCGTTCGAAGGTAAACGACCACGCCATGTTTTTAACTTTTACTTTTCTGTTTATCGCTACTTTTGCATAGCTAAATGGGCGAACAAAAAAGAAAACGCGCGCGTGGGAGCCTGAAAAACAAACGGAACAACTTTACATCTGCGTTCGCAGAAAAATGTATTTTTTTTTTCTTATCTGAGTTTTATTATTTCTCATCTGGCATCATTGTGTCATAATTCTTCAGACTGATAGGCTTTATTTTAGCATGATTCGCACTGTAAAAGTTTTTCTTTCTCCTTTCTCTTTTAACGGACCAATTATTTTCTAAAAAGGCTTTACATTGTGTTTGACATCCGCGTCGTTTTTCCTCTTGTGAAAGTAAATCGAATGATCAATGAGTAAGTAACAAGCGATATCCTTGAGAAGAAATGCATCGTCTGGAGAATGGAGGCGGGGGAGAATGTTTGTGTGAAAGTAAATGGCAACACACCGAAAATAAAGACTGGTAAATTAGCGCATTCCATTGAATGGTCATTAAGTTATACTTTCCCCGTTTCAAGAATAGCAGTAAGATATGAAAATAATTTAAGCACCCATGCGTGAAATCTATACTGCTGTAAAAAGTTTTCATTCTGCAGTTCCATCTATTATGGTCTTTGAAAAAGATGCGTACTCCCGTTATTATTATGCTTATTGGACCTTTCACCATTTTAATGAGCTTAGAAAGATAATCCATGATTTACTTCATATTTGATGATTGAGAATAGTATCAGTCTATATTAGGATTATGAGAGAGTGAATTTTTCCGACTTCCCTTGGCAATCCTTTTTGAAAGTATAATATTAAATTACTCGATTATTGTTAGGAACGGATAAGAAAGATTAGGATTCAAAGTTACTAGAAAAGGGAAATGGAATCATGGAATACTAAGAATTTCAAGAAAAATTCAAGATTAAACAAATCGAATCTTCGTGTAATTTCGTCATTTAAATCTTTCAAAGTCTAAACTAAAATATCTGTATGTTCTTAAATTATACACATTTTTGCTGCACTTACTTTAAACTTATATCCTAGAATTTCATGAGCAATATATTTCTAATTCAAACAATTCAGTTCTCACTTCGCGGCGAGGCAAAAATACTTAGAAGCTTAATCTTCATTAAAAATTGTAAAACGCGGGAAAACCTAAGCCACCAAATACAGTTAAAAGCAGTTAAAACATTTACAATTAAAATTAGGATCTCAACGGAAAAACAAGCATTTGACCAGCGGGAAGGAAGGGAAAATTTCAATAGACAAAACTGAAAGTTAACTTTTGGTAACACTGGGTAAAAAGACACTGAAGTCGGTGCACCAACTGACTTACTTCACTGCTATAATAAGAGTCACAAATGTAAACAAACGGCGGCCTCGTTAATCTTAGTGCTACTTAACTTTATATTGCTGATAATTCTGCAATATTTGTATGCATAATTAATTAAAAGCATAAAAATATTTTCCGGAACTTAAGAACGATATAATTCAAACTACATGTGCTATAGCAGTTCCATATACAAAATTTCAATGTTCTACGACTACTCGTTTTTAGGTTATGCGAGATAACGTATGTACGTACGTACAGGCATCACGAAAAAATCTCATCTGAACCCATTTTAAATCCATTTTGCATTCCGGTTTTTAAAAAAGACTTCTTTTTTCTGTCCGTACGTACAGATGTCACGCAAAAAGAATCATTCAAATTGATTCGATAGCAGTCAAAATCGATATTTTCGCTAAAGTATGATACCCGAAGTTTTTCGCTATTACAGTAGTTCCTTTACTACGAGGAAGTAAAAACGTTAAACGTTTCAGTTCAAAACTTTGAAAAGATTAATTCTACAGGCGGACGACAAATACAAGTCTTTATTGACAAAAGAATGTAAACTGCTGCAATTTCAGTGAATTCTCTTTGCAGCTTTGAGGATCGCTTTTTGTTAATTTTCTGGACAGAATTTTGTGTTTTATGGTTAATATTATTAATGTGAAGTCTTAAAACAATACTCTTTCCATTGCACTTGTTTAGATTTAAAAGATTCTGTTAGGGAAAAAAATGTAAGGATTCTGAATTATTACAGTCTTTGTCAGATACACTGAGAAAATGAGCCTTAAGACTCACAATTTTTAAATACGCATTTCACTTAACTAAATTTCTTTCATATTTTCTTAATAAATATATGGGTATTTTGAAAACCTGTATTCTTAAATTTGTTTGTCTTTTATTTAAGATAAAAAATTTTTTTAAGTAACATCTTTTAAAATTAAGAAATCTCATTTCTTGTTATTGTTCTTATTTTATGCAAGATTCGAGTGATTAAAAAAATTAGGATTTGCCCCTTCTTTACTAATGGTAATATAAAATCAGGAAATAAATAGAAAACAGAATTTTGAGAAAGCAAATGCTTTTATCACCGTAAGCATTTGAATGGACCACTTATGCATAAAAAGATATTCAGAGAAAAAAAAAATGATGTACACTGTGCGCGCGCAGAAAAAAAGGGGGGGGGACAACTCTGTATCTCTTTTACTGGGCCGAAGGACGAAATTCAAATTGCGTTTTTCATGTCTCGAAAGCGCAATTTAGTCGAAATTGCAAATTTGGCCACCATTCGGGGACGTTTTGATCTTGTCCTTGTTTAACTGTAATTGCTACTGTAACTGAATAACTGCAATTGAACAATATATGCAACTGTAATCTAATCCGTCACTTATATTCAACTTTTACCGTATATACCTTACAGTTACTTCGAGAAATAGAAGGTACTAGAAATTTCTCGACGGCCGGAGGAAAACTATATAAGCCCGGAAAGTGCACCAGCTCTGAGTTTTTAGTTCACAGCCGACTTCGGAGTACTGAAATCTCCATCCGAGCTTCGCCTTTTAGATGCGCTTTGCATTGCATTGAGTCACACATTCGTAGCAATTTGAAGTGGTAACTACTAACTGCGCTTTGTGTTACTGGGAAGAGCTGTATGAGTACATTTGTGGAAAGTTCCAGAACTGTAAAGTATTTGTTTTGGGAAAATAAATTTTATCAAGCTATTATCGCTTCTATGTGCATTGAGTCCATTACGAACCCGTACGTATGCAATGATGCCTTATATAGCTTTCAAACTTATGGTAGTTTTCATGAAGAAATCACTTTTTGTTTTTCAAGTCTATTACGCAAACAAATCGATTATCTGAACTCATCCTGGTTCCACCCAACTTTGATAATTGAGACTTCTGTAATTTAAATTGCAAATTTTAATACACTGTTTACGAAACGCAGTCATGCGAAATGTCTAGAGTATTTACTTAGTTAGCCATATCCTTATATTTAAAATAGTAATGAAGCTGAGAATATAAATTCACTTCCTTTATCCCAACATTAATTTCAAGTAAACTCCAGTCATCAACAGGACATCCTGTTTACAAGTGCGTTCATCAGGCTGTTTGGCATGAGGTATGAAGCGCCTCTTACAGAGCCTAGGAGAAACTCATCCTTGGTAATTACCATTCTTCTTTTGGAAGAAATGAAATTAGTATCAAACTAAACAACAGATTTTTCTCGAAAGTTGGTTTTTTCGTTAGAAAAATGCAATTTCATACAATGGGGGCTATTTAATGAATGTAGGAAATTTGATTCATAAGAACTCGTGTTTAATTGCGAACACAAGAACTCGTGTCTTTTACGGTACTGTTCCTTAAAGCTATGATGTAATTCTGCACTGCTAGGCACATTCTGAAGTTTCAGATTTCTTAATTGCAGGCTAGAAAATAAAGTGAATTAAGCGAAGAGGAAGCAGCACAGTGAAGCTTAGATTATCCGAACTGTGACCGAAATTCAAGAGAATATTTCAAAAATCAGAATGACTAGGTTGTCTCAATTTTGCTTATGAAAAATATAGTCTTCAATGTAATTTTACTAGGGTTATTTTATTTTTTTATCGTATTTAAGCCAACAGCGTATGTACAGTAAAATCTCTCGTGTTCGACAGCAAGTTAACTAGTAATATCAAAGTAATAACACTTTTGAGGGTCTAAATTTAGATACGAAATTTAAGCCTATCAGGTAAAAAACATGTGTAGATCGACATGGTATGTGATGCTGGAACGTGAAAAATATGCTATGCCTTACACGTGATTCGAACTCTGGACTTCCCGTATTCGTATCGAAAGTGTTTCCATTTACACCACGAAAGCATGCAAAGGGAGAAAATATCTTATATACTTCCCTTTTTAAAGGGCGAGTGGGGGATGAGTGAATCAATCGCCAAATCCTCGTCCTAACGGATTATCGTTCAACACATTTTCTGTTCGTGCGCCACTGTAGGGTCATTTAATTTTTTTATATCAAGAAATTGAAGAAATCCGCAATACCCCGCAGGGGTTTCGAACTTCGGACCTCCCGAATACGTGTCGAGCGTGCTTTCATTTACACTATGAAGGCATGCGGAAAGGAGGGAAAAAATCCCTTATATTCGTAATGGGCTCAAGAAAAATGAAGAATTAATGAAAAAAAATGTCTGCTTTACGTTTCTGCCGCCAAACATAACGAGATGTTCCAAGAAATTATCTAGAATATAAAAATGAACTAGCAATCCATTTTTATGCGTCGACGTGAGAAAGTTTAAAAAAGGTAGTGTCTGTGAGTTTCAGAAATAATTCACATTGAAAAAAGCTATATTTAAATTTTAGCTTGCTAGAAAAGTTGTAAAGAACATTACTTTACGTCGCTGTTAGGATAAATAAGACCCAAATTCTCTTGGTTTTAAAACGCATCCGGCGCACTTGGTCAACATTTTGCATTTAGCTACTTGTTCCGAGAATCTTAGTATAATGAAGAGGAGATGCAAGAGTGGATATAGACAACTGTGTTCCAATTATATCCTGTCAAGATGACGCCGAATTTATCCGACATGTCCTGGGAAAGAAGAAAGACCACGTGGAGGAAGAAAAGGATTAATAGGACGTTAGCACGCAGGACAAGGAAGTTGAGCTGACGAAGCATTGCATAACATTTGCCGAGAAATATTAATCTTTAACAGCACACGATGTTAAAATTTCAGTGCATGCACAGTTTTAGTGAATTTTAGTAACAACAATCTTATCAGCGCCGCTAACCACTATACCGGTTGGGCGTCACAGGTAAGTTATAGAAATATTTATTCAATTGTCCGAAAAAACCTCTTGTCAGAAATCGGTGTTACCAGTAGTAGGAATCAGCCATTATGAATAAAGAAAAGATTGTGTGGAACATCAGAAAGGGCAACATCAGAAACGGAATGGCAACATCAGGAAGAAAAGAACGTAGGTTATTCAAAACATAGAGACAGAGAAGGTGTTATCAGTGAACGGAGGCAGAGGTTGAGAGCTGTTTACCGTATTTGTAATTCATCGTGATTCTAATTAATCTTTTATCGGTTAATTTCCTTTGTTATATTAATAAAATATGTTGCTCGTTTTGTAAAAAAGTCTGGATGAATCTTTTAGCATTTGGTGTATCTATGATTTCTTCGGAAGGTCATCCGCCAAACGGGGAATAAAACTATTTGTCCGTTAGCCGATGTTCTCAAAGAAGAAGAAAGTTTTTACTCCAGTTAAGAGAGATTTTACTATAGTATGAAATAAATATCCAGTTATCCGAAATATACATTCAATTACCCGGAATTTACATTCAATTATACGGATAATCTGGAATCGGTATACGTATTAAGTTAGGTTAGGTTATTTAACTATGGCAAAGCACACGAGGGCTATCTGCCTAACGGGAGGGATGCCTTCGTGGAGGACTTTTTAAGGGAAACTGGCTCGTATACACGTTACACATGGGGAAAACCACGAAAGCGCCCATGCAGCCAGCCCGTTCGCGGGATTCGAACCTCGGACCGAACTACCAGTGTTCAACGTCTTTACCGCTCGGCCGTTGGTGGGCCTCGGTATACGTATTAAGACAAATTCTACTGTAGTATGAAAAAGTATAATCTTCTTATTACCGTAAAATAAACGAAATACAAAACGCACGCATGTTCATGAGAGAATTATGAAAAAGAAATTTTTTTTTGTATAACTTAACCCCTAAATCGTTTTATTTTCAACTAGAATAAAGCGAAAAAATTTGTCCTCTTTAATCTCAGGTCCGAAAACTCAAAATATAATATCATTTGCTATTTTTCAATATTTATAAGGTGATTTATTTTTTATTTTCATAAACCAAAACACGTTATTTATTTTTATTCCCTTATATAAATTAATGTATTATTCTTTGTTGAAATAAAATAATAATGAAAATATTAAATTACAGTCTGAAAAGTTCTGATTATAGTTTAAATAAAGAATTCATCATAATTAAAAATATTTAAATTTTTATCACTTTGATAATTTTGATAATTTTGATTTTGATAAAAAATATTTTAAATTATTCAAAAATGTTTAAAAGTATAGCATTTATAAACTTAGAAAAATTGTTTGTCTTTTATAGTTTAACACATGAAACAATCTTATGTTGAACAGTTTCATTTAGTGTATTAATTTGGCAATTACTATAAATTAAAATAATATATTTAAAATGAACAGTGGAAAAATATCAGTGGCAGCAGCAACAGCGGAAAAATAGCTGTGGACCGGCAGAAAAATAGTGGCAAATAAGAAGGAAATTATTTGTTATTATATTATTTTACTATAAATTAACGCTACATGCATATTTGTGTGCAAATTTAATAATGAAAAGATTTAACTAATCAAGACCTAGCTATGCATTTATTTCGCCACATAGCCTGGCGTGTGTGCGAAGCTGCCAATGAATATTCTTCTTAAACGGACAACGCAAACTTTTCGTAAAATGTAAAAGGCAATATCCAGAAGCCTTCTATAGCAATTACTATGTGATTTGAGACCGTACTTGCCTACCTGCAGTGCATCGAAAAGGTTTGTTTTTGTTTGGATGTATTGAGAATCAATAATAAGAAACGATATTTCATTTTAGAAAATATAACACTCACATGCTTGATTAAATAGGCTTAAATTAATTTTGTTAAGAAATTGTGTTTTATTCAAAAATCAAATCTATTTGATTAATAAGGTAAACATGTAGATATAGATGATATCGATGCTGATAAATAAAAAATAGATAATATTTAACGCACGAATATATTGCAGTTATTAATAATCTGAATTCTATATCGCTTGGAAATAGTTACAGTACAAAGTTTTTCAAACCCTAATGAATTTTAATGAATGTTTGGGAAAAAATACTTTTTTCCTACTTTTTTAACGATTCACAAATTACTGCTCCTAAATCGATATAAAAAATACCTCTGTTCACACCCTTGAAATTGCCTCGTAATTATCTCACAGTTCAAAACAACTACTTTCACTCTTCTCTTTCAGCGAAGAATAATACGTCTTAAACTCTTTCACCTATCGATTGTTTGAACTTTTAATACTTGTCATTTCTCCGAAGCGAGGCGCCTAACTGACGAACTGAAGTGAAGCGAAACAGGTTAAGGAATTTGAATCGTTAAAGAAAGAAGGAAAAAAAGAGAATCATGAAAATACATACGGCAAAGAAACACTTTCCCTCTGAAGATGCGTGTTCAGAGTCTGTAATCAGTGTGAAGATATCTCACGCTTTCAGACAAGAGGACTTGGCGGTCCTCGAACTTTTACGGCACACTTAAAGACAATTGAGCAAACATATATTTCTTTTAACTTTAAAAATTCGATGAGTACAAAAAATCCATTTTTCTTGGTTAATTTTATTACAGAAAATGATCTTAATTAATTAATTAAAATTCTGATCATTTAGATTTCAGTATAACATCTGAAAAGGTGTTTGGTTGATTTTTTGTTGAAAACTGATATTTTTTAATCAAAAACAAAGATAAATTTTTTTCGGTTGTTACTTAGTCTTTCACTTTGCCAGTTTACTCTATTAACCTTTTTCGTACTACTAAATAATTAAGACTATCATTATGTGTTTATCAAAATTTTTCAGTAATTATTCTATTTGTTAGTCTAAATCCAAAAGAAATAATTCTTTCTTCCTTTCAAATGGATCAGAAACCTATCGAAGTCATTTCTGATCACATAAATGAACAAATCTTTAATATAAAATCATGTTATGAAAGTTTAACATACGGATAAAAATTCTAAACTTAGTTTGAATTAAGTTTTGTGATTTTAATACGATTATATATTATTTATTATCATTAAATTTTATGTGATTCTAATTCTCTCAGCTTCAATGAATATTAAGTAGATGTCCTGAATAAATATAAATAATTCTGGTATGCGTTGCATTAATAAATTTTAATTGAAGTTAAAATACCTAGCATATTCATTTAATGTCCTAGTTCCAGTTTTAGCAAATTATTATATGTTTTTCAAGATCCCAAAACTGATGTTGATATTAAAAGTCTTTGTTGTGGTATAATATAAGAATTCTGGCATGGTTACCTTCTCCCTTAAATGACCACTATTGAAATTGAGAGGCTAAAATTATTTGGAATGTAAATAAATGCTGGGGCTGATCCTTACCAATAAATGCCTTCTCTAAATTGACTATTTCTAAAGAAGCCCATAACAATTTGATTGCGTGATTCAAAAATAGTGGCCAAGATTAATCCGAAAGGAGCCAAATTCTTTTTTCGGATGCACATACTGATAACTACTTACCCTAAAGGAACCCTAAAGTTACTTCCTACTCCTTGTAACTTTATATAATATGTGTCTTTAAATCATTGAAGTTTCAGAATTATTTAGAGTTACGTCATGAACAGTGTTGGCCCAAACGCTTTGAAGACTTCCAGCAAAATATCAAAGAACATTGGATATTCTAGAAAAGCAACTCTTATTAATGAAGATTTGGTTTCTTCTTTTTTCTACACATTAGTTGCCAACTAACGTTTGTAGTTCTTGCTTGTACTAAGGACACTTCCCACCGTCCGTGCGAGTAAAGTTGCTATGCCTGGAGATTGCAACAAAATCTCTGTCATTTAATTAACTATTTCTACATTAACTATTTTTTCGTTTTTTGTTACATTACAGAATCTTCGAAACCATTGGCTGACTATAATCATAGCGATCTTATTCCCCTGGGCGTTACTAATTCTCTTTCCATGATTGGATTCTAAGTTTTTATGCCTGTTAGATGAAATCGAAGGGATTTTAGTTAGTTAAAGTCATGCAAAGTTCTATTTAATTAAACTTTATTCTTATTATACAACGGAAGCAGGTATAATGTAGTTATCAGCGACGTCGCTTCAGACAGAATGTTACAATCCAGTCTGATTTGTTTCTTAAGCGAACGTAACTGCTTTAGCGTTATAATCACTTAACTGTTGCATTATTTAGAACCATAACAATGCTAAGAGAAAATGAAAGAAGATGCGATTTTGGCAATATATTCAGACACTAGTGTAATTCTCCTTTTACGACCATATAAAATATTTATTTAATTTGCTTTTTTTTTATTATGCTTACAGTAGCAATACAGACATACTCTAGATGTTAGCACAGCGCAAGCCTTTCACCTAGACTGCATTTTTATAAAAAAAATCGCAATTTAGCATATCATTGTTATTGTTTGCCTTTTTGAAAATTACCTTGCACTCTTTTACTTCGTAACTCGTTTTGTTTGAATCATTTCTGTCCTATCATTTCTGCTACTTCAAAATGTGAGTGTAGGATACTTAAGATTTTGCAACTGCGAGTAGTTAGTGAATGCTTATGTTGCTTTAATACTTCATATTGTTGCTTGTTTTTGGGCTTCGACTGTCTACCTCGTAAAAATTTGGAAGAGACATTTTATCAGCCTGTTGTTTGGGCTTTTCGTAAGGATGGATAAATTGTCTTAAAGGCAAAGGATTTTTAATTTTCGTTTAAAATACCCGTGGAAATGTTTTTTGTAATTTTTTGTTTGTAATCGACAAAAAATGTAATATTGAATAAATATGTTTTTATATTGAATAAAGTTAAAGTGCACGGCTAGAATAAGACTCCTTTTTATATGATTATTTTTTATGCATTGTGGATTCGCGTTTCAACCTCTGTAAGCCATCAAAATTCTCGCTGTTTATTACGGATTCAAACGCCTGCGTTGTGCTACAGAATCTATTATATATATAATTTTTAGAAAGTAGTACAAGAACGTGGCAGACTTATTTGGTCAAGAATTTTGCGCATTGAGCTGCAAAATTAAATTTAAAGATAAGCAAAAAGAGTAAAATTCTAAAAGCAATCCCTAAAAGTAAATTTGATACCTACGTTCCAGAGTTTAAAAAACTTGAACAAAAAATAATTACTAAAAGTAATTAAAAAAAACTAAATGTTGGTATTGAAGAAATTAAACATTTAAAAATTTTTAAACACGTAAATAATTAATAACCATTTTAAGCACAAGCTAAATTAAATATAAAACACCAGAATAAATTACAAAGAATGGCAGTAAATGGAAATTTAGACTAACTCGAGTTTATGACGGACTTATCAAGGGAAAAGCGCGACAATTTCGAGCACAGCTAAAGTCCATTACGCGTTTCGTCAAAAGACAATAATTGAGACAGAAGCGAAAAACATTAATAAAAAAACCTATCTATCTATCTATATATTATATATATAAGAGAGGTGGATAACCAGATGTTATAGTAGCCCACTTTACAAATTTCAATGTTTCACGGTTAATCGTTTTTAAGTTATGCGAGATACGTACATAATTACATAAGTACATATATAGTTACTACAAAAAAAACTCTTTTGAATCCACTTTAAATCCATTTTCCAATTCGTTTGGAGAAAAGAGTTCTTTATTTTCTCCGAACGTACAGACGCCACGCAAAAAAAATCTTTCAGATGGATTCTGAAAGGATCAAAATAGATATTTCTGTTGAAATATGATACCTGAAATTTATCGTGATTACAGTATTTCCTTTACTTCGTACAGGGAAGTAAAAAAAATACTCAACTTTCAAAGATATTTCATATTTAATTAATTGCTTTTGATTAACAAACTGAGCAAAAGAAATGCAATATTTACTTTCTTAATAACATAACTTATAAATATATAAATATACTTAATTTTTAATGTATCCAACTTTTTTAAGAACATTTGAAAATTTGTTGTAATTAACAAATGATGTTTCAAATGCCAAATATTAAGTAATTGACGTAGAATTGCTTTTTAAAATTTTTTAATTAAAAAATCGTGAAAATTTTAATGTAACTTTTATTTGAGGCAGTAGCCTGCAATTTGTAATCAGATTGCAATTTTTTAGCTTAAAACGATTTTTACTTCATTTGTTGAAAACTTAATTAGTGGAAAAATAATTAATATTTGAAGGATTGTAATATGACTCATTGCACTGAAAGTATGACTTCAACAAAATTTACTATTTCCCTCCTCGAATACCTGGTTATTTACAATATTATTTAACCTGCTCGTGTAATTTTTATTCCGTGTCACTGTCCCTATGCTAAAATAATATAATAAATTCATAATTATTTAGTTATCACTAACATTGTGATTTATCTTCTAAAATTAAAACAGGAATTTTAAGAGGTGTATAAAATAAATTGCAATGAATAGAGGATGAAGCTAAATGGAAATAAAAGTATGGGGTAAATATTTATTTTAATTATGGAAACAAAAATTTCATGCAAATTACTTTTACAATAAAATATATATTTCTTCACTGAAAAAAAATCAGTAACAGTAAATTAATGCATTTTAATAAAAATTATGAATTCAAATAATTCTAATTCTCGTATGAATGTCAGTATTCCAGTTTCCATATTTAAAATTAATAAAACATTTGCAAATCCTAACTGCAGTGTTGAGACTTTACCTGGAAGTTCTTTTGGATTAGCTTCCGTTCATTACATTGCTTTTTTAAAAGAAGAATTAATAGTTTACCCTAAAGAAATGAAATTATGGATAACTTGTAGTTAATTTTCCTCTATTTGAATTTATATCTAAAAGAAAATCATTACACTATATTTAAAACTATACAGGCTCAACATAAATGCTTAACTTTAGATTTTTACGTCCTTGTACGAAGTAAAGGAAGTATTGCAATCATGAAAAATTCCGGGTACCATATTTCAATGATAATATCTATTTTGACCGCTAACGAATGCCATTTAACGATGCTTTTGCGTCACATCTGTACGTAAGGGCAGGATAAAGGTCTCTTTTTCCCCAAATAAATTGTAAAACTGATTTGAAATGGATTCAGAAGGGATTTTTTCGTGCTGTCTGTACATACGTACGTATGTATCTTGCATAACTCAAAAACGAGCAGTCTCAGAACTTTGAAACTTTGCATATAGGTCTGCTATAACATTTCCCTTTTTCTTACTCCCTTTTTGGTTGCAATCGGCCGTACAAAAATTATATATATGTGTGTGAGATATAACAAAATACGATAGCTGCTTTAAGAATAATTGGTGAGGTCAAAATTAATTATTCTAGACTTGGTGCTCTATCCCTAAATTCATTTATACTCCCAAATTCGAAACCTTCCTGTGTTACGTAACTTTTAATTATTGGACAGAACCTCTTGTCCAATCAAAATAATTGTAAACCAAAACTTTTTAAACTTGGAACTGAAACTTTATAACTCCCTCCCTTCTTCCTCTGAATTATTGCGTCACTTTGGTTTAAGCTTTCCTCCTGGCAAGACGCTTTGCTGCTATGCTTACTCATATAAGATGACGTCGAACTTTAAAACCCGTGTACATGGAAATTACTGTATAAAACTATGATTAAAACATATCTTGTCTTCAAAAAGACGATTTGATATGCGTAAAAAATAAAGATTGTGATTCTTCAAGCTCTGTTATGTTGGATCCGTTATCCTGCCTTTCCACTCAGCCCTGTCTACAGCCACTACTGTCTTCTCAGTCATGACGAATATCGAAAGATGCTAAAAAGTACCAGATTCCTTCATCCACGCATTAAAAAATTACATATCATTACGCATTAAAACATTACAAACATTACCCACCCTCTTACACGGCTCAGTGAGCTCAATTCTTTTATTCTTATATGTTGGTACATTGTACATTTTTTGCTTTAAAAAAGACTGAATTATATTCTTCTTATCTTCCGGTTAGAGTTTTCATGCCTTTAGTTTATATGCGTGAAATAATTTTAGAATTATCAAGAATTTAAAAATTGTTTAAGTGCGGCTAAGCCTACGTTTTCTTATCATAGCAGCCGTATTTGTTTACATTTGAAATTTAGCAGAACAGAGAAAGCCTTTCTGCATCTTCAGTGTCTTTTTGCCGAGTGACTAAAAGGAAACTTTTAGTTTTGTGCACCGAAAAATCTGTCTTGCGTTCTGGCCGAATAACTTGTTTTTGCTCAGAAACTCTAATTTTATTTGTAAAAAATTTTTTTAAATTATTTTAACCGTATTTGGTGTTTTATATTTTTCTACATCGTTCAATTTTTAATGAAAATATTTTGAGCTTTTATTTATTTTTGCTTTTCCGCGATGGAAGAACTGAATTAATTGAATGAGAAATATATCTAATGAAATTCAAGGAAATAATTGTTTCGTATTAGCAGTAAATATTGTTGCCAGTCTGTCTCAGAGAGAGGAAAATGTTTCAGAGTAGCGCATGCTCATTAGGTAAGCGGCGCTGAATCGTCTGTGGAAAACTATTTCTTTTTTCATTTGCTTAACTTCTTTTATACATCGTTCTAGATTTATTATAGTATCTTAATAAAACATGTGGCAACGATTAGATAATTTGTTCAGAGGATATACATTTTGTGGCTTTTGAGTTATAAAACGAATGAGATGTAACGCTGTTAAGTGAATATAGCCCCAGAGTGTCGTTATGGTAAATAAATATAGTAAATTTTAAAGACTGCATTTATTCTAGTCTGGTTTATACTTTACCGACGAAGCTTTAATTCAGTTCAAAAGTTTAAATGAAATGCAGAAAAAATGCGTATAATTTAATAGTATGTACAAAGAAGTCATGTGGTGTACACAACAACTTTTTTCAGATTTAATTTTATATTTTTTAGACAAAATTGCATTGTATTTTATCTAATAATCATAAAGGTTGAGTTGAAGTTATGTAGTTAAAGTCCATATAACGAAAGATCCGGGAAAAGCTCTGAATGTTTGATGATAACTACCTTCATTTTATTTTGTAATAATAGCTTCAAGATCCCAACAAAGCAACCTTTAAGTACATTGTATATAACAAAGGGCAGTTTCGTAATGCTTACGGGTTCAAAAAATTTCTACGATCCATCAAATGTCGATTATTGTAGAAAATATTAGACATAATATTTGGATTTTGAGACAAAATAACCTCTCAAAGCATTAGACAGCACACTTTTGTTTCAGGTCACTGGGCTATCTAAAGGCTTACCATAAAGGGTAATGTAATATTTCTGAAATAGAACTGCATGATATAAAGATCGTTATGAATATTTTTTCTGTCCTGCTCATAATGATATCCGGAGTCTTTTCTCTTGCATATATATTTCACTCTCAGCTTTCTGGGGAGCTGAATATGGCAAATTCTGCAGTAGTTGAAAATTTTGAATTCGATGCATTTGAAAGAGGTCTGCAGGTTTTAATAATATTGTTTTTTCGACATCCCAAACACTTAAGGAAATCATAAAAAGTGGATTTGAGGAACTTTTATTGGAAAACCTTTCCATCAAGCTAAGATTATTTGTTCAATATATTAAAGATTTTATGCTAACTTGATAAGCAACTATCTGTTTTAGAGAAGTACGGACGAATGCTAATGAGTCAGTAATTCTTCTTAATCAGAATAAACACAGAAAGACAGGTAAAGCAAATAAACCGATTCAGGTGAATTCGGCCAACTACAGGATGCTAGAATTCTATTTTACTCATGACGCGTACTGTAATTTTTACAGTATTTAGAAACAGAATTTCTGAATTGGGGATATTTCGTAACTTCAGAGTGGAATGCGAACAGCCTTTTATTTAGCTGTTAAGCGTTTAGTTTTAGTTTATGAATATAATAACTACACTTATTCAAGTTTTGGTATTTAACCGAATTCTTTATCTTTTTTTCGTTAAATTTTTAAAATACGTTATAAAATAATTTAAGTCTAAATAAATGTATATCTGTATTTTTCAAGCTTTGGAAAGGAGGAGCGAGAGGAACGGTCTTCTTCCAATGGCGAAAGCAGTGCATGGGTCAAAAAACGATGAGAACCACTGATCTGGTGTAAAGGAAAGATCTTATGTGTCGTCAATTTACTGTCAGTACGATTTATAGCTAACTGAAAACAATAAATACCTCGAGAGATTTGAAATATAAATAAAATAAAAATTAAAAATAAGCGACAGAAAAAAAGAAATTGTGACTCATTTTTGTAAACAGTTTTGGGAAAATGTTATTTTTAAATATATATACTTCATAAAATGTATTTTAAATTTACCGTTTAATTTCTTTTTAATACTTTTTAGTCCAAAGGGGCTTTGTCCCTGAAGGACTATTGTTTTCGTTTTGGTATTTTGCGTTGATTCACTATAAATGTCCGATTCACTTTTCAAACTGTTGCCACCAAACATTACCGCCCTGTATTAGATTTAAAGAAATTAAATAATGAAGAATCTGCATAAATGTATATATGTTTCTCGCATTGTGATAAAACAACGATACCTAGAACCATCCAACTTTGAATAACGTACGTTTCCACTCGAATATGCAGATCTGGAAGCATAAATTTGGAATTTGTTTTATCATCTATTTCATATTTTGTAAAATTTCAACGAATGTTTGATGAACTAACTCAAACGATTTAAAAGTGAGCAATGGCAACACTTTACGGGGGGGAAAAAACCCTTTTATCTTCAGTGCGCGGAACTGTGTATCGGAAATTCTAAGCATATGCTCATTTTAATTATTTTGCGATATTGCTGTTGAACTGAATTTATGGTTTAAGTGCCAAGAACATGGTATTTAATAAATAAAGGTAACACACAAAACGTGAAAAAATGCCCCTTTGGACGTAATTTAAAATCTGAAATATTTCACATTTTATTATTATTATTATTATTTATTTTCATATAAATCAATAAATTACATTTCATATAAATCACATAATGTGAGTCGACAGTTGTAAAAATTATTTTTGTAAATTAAGAATTGATTAGTGAACTGTTTAAAAGCATATTCTAAACAGAGACTTGATCCTCGATCCCATAGTTTTTCTCATAATATACACAGTTATTCAAAAAGAAACAGCAGATTGCAAACATCTATTTTTTCCAAACTACAAAAGATAGAAACATGATTCTAACGTCAATTGATAGAGAAAAGTGTACAATTTATTATTAGTACGGGTAAAAGTTCCAATCATGGCCGCATTGGCGCTGTTGTTTGTTCTGGTATTATTTGTCGGTTGGAGCCCAAAGAAAGCCACACCGCGAGCAAGCAAAGAACTTAAAATTCCTCAACCAACGGCATGGCGAGTTCTAAAACATCGTCTGCACATGAAGCCTTACAAACTGCAGTTATTGCAAGCATTGCATCCTGACAACCACAACAAAAGGTACGATAGATGATATGGAAGAAGACAATTTTGCTGAACGATTAATTTTTTCCGATGAATCCACTTTTCATCTTTCACACACGGTTCTCATATTGAATGCATACTATAATTGTAAACTTTTCTCAATCCATTAACGTTAGAATCATGTTTCTATCTTTTGTAGTTTGGAAGAAATAAATGTTTGAAATCTGCTCTTTCTTTTCGAATAACCCTGTATAGGAAATCACTTGTTTTGAGTGAAAACATAAACGAGTAAAATATTTTTAACTAGCGGGCACTCTTAAAAAAACGATTATTTTTAGGACTTGTTGATTCATTATTTTTTTCTTCACCTTTTCGATTAAACGGTGTTCACAGTGAGTGTTGTAATCTAAGTGCAAAAGAGACTCGATTTTCTATCCTGCTATGCTCGCTCGATTTCTCATCCATTTCCGGATTCATGCTGATGATTAATTTTCCTGAACATTGTGATAACAGTAGTCGTCCATCGATTGTACTGGGAAAAGGTGATGAGAAGCGTTGAACCGGTTTCAACTTCTATTCAGATATCATCGCTGTAAGAAACCTATCAGTCTTTTAAAGATGGATTTGGTTCTTCACCACTGAAGCTAATCTTAGATATAATTAAATAACAAACATTAGCGAGAAATTGGTATTTTCAAAAGAGTAATTTAATTGGAAGAGTTTATTTAGCCTGCTTTTAAGTAAAGTGTAATAAATTAATTTGAAATGGTGTACTTTCTTATTTGTATTAATTAATTTACATTTTTACGTACGGTTGATAAACAAATTATTAGATATGCCAACTGCAAAACGTGCATTCATTTAAATACTTCCCCAAACTGTAGTGATTTTACAAGATGAAAATGGTATTTGGTTTGAAAAGTTTTTTGCGCTTTGTTTCATTTTATAAATTCACAAAATAGGAAAATTGATTTCGTTGAATGGATCAGAATGTTACTAATTTTTGTGACCGATATCTATTATAAAATTAAAAACATTCGTAACTTAAGTAGAAACACAGAATTAAAATGTATTTTGCTAGACCTTTTTTTTAGCACCAGTTGTGCTATTAATCTCAATCCCCATTTTTTTAATCCTTTTCCCTTTGGTATCCATATCACTTTCCAAATAAAAGAATGTTGCCATCAAATGTTACCGTCTTGTATTATTTTTAAAGAAATAATATAGTGAATATAAAAAAAGCTTTTGCAACTCTTAATATACTATTGAGAATTCTAAAATTATAAAATATTTTGTGATTTGTCTGTTGAATTTTACGTGGCCTAACTGCGAAGAAACTGATGTTTTCATAAATAAACTTAAAAAAAGACAAAAAGTCAATAATAAAAAGACAAAAAAAAAGTTGTGTAAGTCATCTTACTAAGAAAACTGGACATTGATATGATGACCTGAGAAAAAATTAATTACAACACTTAACACTCATTGGGAATTCTAAATATATACCGCTTTAAAAATTGTAGGATTAAAGACAAACAGTTCTTTCAGTCAAGTCGAGTCTCAGCACTTACCTAATTTTGATGCTGAGCCCCACTCTCTACAGTATTGCTGAATCTCTCAGAGGGACTCTCAAGGGTCCACTTCTACCCCACAAGTTTTTCTCCTGTCAAAAAGAAAGATTTTATCATCGACCACCTTAAACAGTTGGCCTTGGAAATCATAAACAACACTCCAAAAAATGCTATCAAGATCGTCACTGATGGTAGCAAAGTTGCTGACAATGCAGGCAGCGGAATTTACATTGATACCCCTTAGGAAAAAATGATTTTTTGCCAACGTAATTTGGATTTCTGTTAGGTTTTCAGACGCAAATTAAAAGCAACTGATGTGGGATTCGAAGCTATTCTACCTGAAAAAGAGGTTTATGGATCTTATCTGATAGCCATAGTTCCCTACAACATTTTAACAGCTGGATCTTAGTAGGAGATAAAACCAGTGTTTTCATCCTACATAAGTTGGTTTCGCTGCACCACTATGTCCTTCTCCAGAGAATCCCATCTCATGTAGACATTTACAGAAATGAAATAGCGGACAATATGACAAAGGAATATTTTACTCCCTCCTCCTCCAGCCTTACTTTTTGGAACTAATCTAAAAGTCACAAAATGTGATAGAGTGGTTGGCGTCCCCCCCCCCACTCATCACTGGTATCTGATCTGAGTAGTACTCTGGGATTTGCTCTAACCAATACATGTGACAGGGGATCCCGGACTGCACTTTCACGACGAGCAAATGGTCTCATCAAGTACCTCATTTTCTATTGGGGGAGGGCAGGAAAGGCTTCAACATCTACACCAAGTGGCATGAACATGAGACTTCGGTCGAACATATCTTGGATTGTTTAGACCATAGGTGGGAAACCTTTTTAGCATGAGAGGCCATATTTAGAATAGGTAGTGATAAAGGAGGTCGCATGAGTTGATATAGCTATAAACGCGAATTTTGGTGAAATTTTTATTATAGTTTTATCACTTTATGACATTATATAGAAATAATGCAAAACAAAAACATTAAGTCATTTATTAAAATGAAAAAAATCACAATATAAAATATTTTTGTATTCTCATAAGGCTAATAACTTATTATAACATTAATTTTTAATAAACAACTATATGCATTTAAATATTGTTTTGAATAAAAAAGTAGAAATATTTACCAATCAATTTGTAACATTATAAAGAAAAACAATAGAAAAGTAATAACATTAAGTTACAAGAAACCAGCATAGCAATAGTATGTAAAATAATGTTAAGATCCGATAGAAACTTTAATTTAGTGAGATATTTGCGTTTGTTTCTTTGCCTGAAAGTTACTGGATATTCGGATCAAGCTTCGCAACGCGCCGCCTTAGTAGATCCCCTAAATGAACTTGCATTCTTAAACTAGTTTTAATTTTTATCATGAGAGAAAATGTTGACTCGCAGCAGTAAGTACTTCCAAAGCAGGAAAGTAAAAGGCGCGCATGGATATTCAACAGCATTTTTCCAGATTTCTATAGGATCCTTTTTACCGTCAAAAAGAGATCTGAGGGTACTATCTTCCCGCAACTCAAATAACTCCATTTGTAGCTTCTCAGGAGCTTTGGATATATCTACTAAATGTGGTACAAATGTCAGATTCACAGCAGAAATGTGTTTGTCAAAATATGAAAATCTTTCAGTATATTCTATTAAAACTCCAAGACACCTACATATTCATCGAATGTTTTATTTTTACTCATTCAGCATTTCGGCTAGCTCAGGAAGTGTGTTGCGGATATATCCGAGCAAGAGAGCAATGTTTTAAAAAATGTTAATAAAAAAATAAAAAAAAAGCTTGAATTTTTTGCCACACTTCATATAAATGCTTCGTTTTATCTTGCAGGCAAATATACATATTGTTTTGTCATAACATCAGACAAAAATGCAATATTTCTGCAAAATGCTTCATTTGACAGATCCCTCTCTTCTTGCTAAAAGGTTAAAATTTGTCGTCGTAAAGTTAAAACTTTAATCAAAAGCCAGCGAACCTTCTAATAGCACGGTAAAACAACAATGTACGTTTCCTCGTCTAAATTTAGCATCTGCCGAAAATTCACGATGGCGCATTGCATTTACGCGAATATAGTTGGCAATTGAAATACACTCATGTCCATAAATTAAGGATAATGCAAAATCAGGCAAAGGAAGAGTTAGAAGCAAAACAAATTTGACTTATTTGTAAAGCTTATTTATTAAACAAAAGATAAAGAGCAAAAAAAGATGCTATATGTTTGATATTATTAAAAAAATTAGCGACTTTTTCTCCCTGGAGCAAATTACAAAAAAAAACCTATTTACAAAAAAAAAAAAAATATTAGATGGTTGGTATGATTGTTAATGCATTGTATGTCACCCAGACGATGCAATACAGTCCGTACAACGCCTAGGCATGCTGAGTATGCTCTCCAAAGTTCCGGTAGACATGTAGGAGGAGGTTGACGGGCTATAACTCGTCGGCCAAGCGTGTCCCACACGTGCTCTACTGGATTCGAGTCCGGTGAGAATGCTGGCCAGTCCCATACGGGTGATATCCTCCGATTGAAGGCATTCGCTTATGATGTTTGCACGGTCAGGACGGGCGTTGTCATCCATAAACACAAATTGCGCGCCCATAGCGCCCCGAAACAAACGTACACGTTGTTCCAGAATGACGTCCCGATAGATTTGGCTTGTCATGATTCCAATTTGAACATGCAGGTCAGTTCTGGAACCCAGAATAATTCCACCGCAAACAAGCACTCCTGCACCACCGTAACGCTGTCGTTCAGTGATGTTTTCTTTGTGGTAACGGGTACCTGGAGCTCTCCATATTGAAGTCCAGCGAGAATCCGACTGCAAGCTAAACCTGGACTCGTTGAAAAACATCACACAAGCCCAATGTTGCGGTATCCACAATGCATGCTCTCTACTCCAGGCTAACCGCAGGCGACAGTGAGTTGCCGTAAGTGGAACGCATCTGACAGGTCTACGAGCATATAGTCCAATCTGCCCTAAGCGTCTGTACATGGTCTGCCTTGAAATTGTCGTACCAGTGGCTGAAGAGAGCTGACGAGACAGGTCTGAGGCTGTGTTCCGCCTGTTTCTTTTGGCAGTAACTGCCAAATACCGGTCCTCATTTGGCGTTGTAACTCTGGAGCGACCCGTGCTGTAACGTCTACTCACATTACCATCATCTCGGAATCGTTTCCAAAGCCTGCAGATGACACTCTGGGCAATTCCAAGTTCGTCTGATACTTCCAGTTGTGTACGCCCACATTCCAGACGGCCGATAATTCTACCACGTAAAAAATCACCCAAATGCGTCCTTTGTGTCATAACTATTCGGTTATTGCACTGAAATGCTTATAAAGCGCCTGCGAACAATTTTACATCTCTGCCTGTATTCCTTATATATCACTCTCTTACACTCTCGTCATTGTGACGTACAATCGGTGTCATCTGGTTACTTCCTGAAATTTGCATATGATTCTTGAAGATGTGTGTAGTGATTTTACAGGTGATACATTTATTTTAGAGTTCGATTTCCGCGTAACCTTAATTATCCTTAATTTATGGACATGAGTGTAGTTCTATCCTGAGTCTCTTGCAAAATGGTTATTTTTGCGCAAACATTTTGCTGATCCAAAATGTAGTGAAATTATACCAATTTTTTCAAATTTTCCTTTTTTAATAAAGCAATGAATCCTTTTTTCAGTTCTTTTTTACCTCTCCTGGAAGGTGCATCATCGGTACAGACATTGACTAAATTACTCACATTTAATTTTAATCGATGGTATATTTCTCTGAAGTTTTCGAAAATGTCAACTCTACGAGTTCTTTCAGTTAATGTACCCTTCGCAAGAAGTTCTTCGTAACTCCGAAAATCTTTAGTTACAACACGGATAAAATATAAGTCTTGCGCCGAGTCAGTTTTATCAGTGCTTCCATCTAAAGCAATTGAAAAATAAACATCTTCATTTTGTATAACCTTATGGAAATGCTCTGTTACATTTTCAGCTAATTCGTGCTGCCTATCTTTTATAGTTCTTGAAAAAAAAAAGCAGTTGTTCGTATATACCAACTTTTTCTGGATCTAACATACCTATTGTTTCGGCAATATAATATTATTCTTGAATTATTTCTACGTTACTAAATGATCTACCTCTTTTTCCAAGTATATGTGCTATTTTGTAAGTAACAACAACTGCAGTCGCATTTTTCTTTACAAAAGCATTAAAGGATGTCTGTTGATGATGCTATTTATTTTTCAATTTTTGAACTGCAGCTTGTCGAGATTAGCCTTCTAAATTGAAATATTTATAATCTTTATGAGTCAAATAGTGTTTATTTTCATTCGCTTTTTTCAAAGTAATCAATACTATATTGCACAATAAACACACCATTTTATCTTTTACAGAAGTAAAGGAATAATCCAACTAGTATTCTAAGTCAAATGTTTTTTTTTTTCCTTTATTTAATTTTCTTCTCTAACAAGTTGACATGATGGAGAAAAAACGAATATCAAATAGTATGATTAAGAAAGCCTTTACTGACTTGTAACGTTTATCCTAATTTTATAACAGTTATTTTAAGTTTATGCACCTTTCCTATCTCTCTAGCTTCAGCTTACAATTTCCTACAATAACGTATTTTCAAAAACGCGTTTAATGCAAATGAGTAGTATTTAAGTCGATGGTTCACTGCCTTCGTTAGAGAGCCAGTGTTTCTGAATAATGCGCGTTTGCCTTTGGGCTACGTTTCTCTCTTAGCTATTACTACGCTCGGGCACTTGACAGCTTCGCCTACTTAATTGAGAGTTAGGGGCCAACTACTTAGAATCCTGATAGCTTCGGCTATATCTTTTAGTTAAGCTTTAGTTAAGTTTTAATTCTTATTAATTTGAGTTGAAGTCCTGGTGGAGGCTTTGCTGTACGCTTTGAGATAGGAGCCGACTGTTTTTATCCTTATTTTGAGAAATAAAGGGTAATTAACTCTTCTTGAGTCTTACGTCAGAGTCAGCCCATCTTGAGTCTTAGGTCTCACACACTCAAGCGATTATTCGCTTATCAGTGAACAAGGTTCCTCACATTGAACTGTGAAATAACAGGGTGGAACCTCACATATTATACATGCAATAAAACCGTGTATTAGGAAAGCCTCAGAATAAGTAAACTAGATTTTCAGAATGGCCGATAGCAATACGAGACGAGACTGTTGCAAACACTCACAGATGACTACAAATCACCAAGTCCGCAACATACAGGGGAATGCTGAAGGGTGCGGAACAGAGGGAGAAAAGTATGTATTGTCTGTGTCTCAGAATAGCAACCTTCACGGCGTCTGGTGGGCAGCAGTTGCTATAGTAACAGGATTAGTGTATTTTAAGTAGGGATGAACCATGGCCAAAAATAAGAACAAAACAGAAGAATTTCTGCTGTTGGACGCTGGCAAACTGAAAAATGCGCCAGCATCGCAATAATTTCAGAGTATGAAAGACTGTTAGAACTGCAACATTGCAGCATTTTAATTCGTATTATACTCAATAGATGGTAGCACGTTATTTAATTCTATTAATTTTCAAATTGTCATAATCTATATGATTAAATATTAACTCATACAAGTGCTAGAGGCCGTACAAGAAACTCACGGAGGCCGCTCGTGGCCTCAAGGCTGCATGTTCCCCACCTCTGGTTTAGAGCTTTCAAGAGAGCACATTTTTTAAAATCCTCTTTTTGTTCTCGACTTTCGTAAGGTCAAAGGACTTTCGAATCTTGTCTGAGTTTGTTAGATTCCTTAGGAGGATAAGCAACAGCAACAACTTCGGGATTTTGTTGTTGAATTTTATGTGCTGTATGTGTGGAGATAGTGATGTTTAAATATGAAGAAAAGAAAAGTTGTGTTAGCAAGAGGGAGTCTAAAAGTAGACTGGTAAATGGCGAGCTCAGAGAGCGTAAAAAGCCTTAACAAACCCTCTGTTACAAAATATGAATACTTTAATTTTTTTTTTTTTTGCAAATAACATTGGCCTTTTTCCATACATTACGCCAAATCGTGAACTTATTTGAACTTTAGAGTATGAAACTATTATTCAGAAAAATTTCACAAAAGTTCTGTGCGCAAAATTTCGCAAGATAAATTTTGGAAATAAATTGTTTCAATTTAGTATTATCTTTGATTATTCAATTATTATTATCTCCGGTTAATATGTACAGATTCAGTTTTTAAAAGAAAAAAAGTTACATTTCTGTATCATCATTTTATTGCGATTGATATTTGATAAATAGCTTCAGCTGTCAGGACTGAGTGTTCGGTGCATATTCTTGGCAAACATCTTCCTGACAGCTTTAAGTCCTGATCTGGAACAGGGAGCTGAATGCAGCTATGTTCTGCGGTAGAATATCGTGATTAAGTGGTAGAAGAACTGCACTTGAAAGGGATTTAAAATCCTCTTTTATTAAATCACAATTATTTACAACCACTTCCAAACTCGGGAGGGATACAGAAAGTAGAGACCGCACACTGACGCACTTGGAATTACTTCAATAAGCAATCACGTAAAAGCGCTATGTAGTAAGCGCTATGGCTTAGAATTCAAATGCTAGCTAGTCAGGCCAACGTCGAATAGAGTAACCGTGGTCTGAGACTAAAAGCTCTCTCACACTGAAAGGTTTCTACCTTTCGTTAAATACTCCTTGGCTCCACTTCAAATTAGCATAAAGCTGAAACGCGCGCTTATTCTAACGGGAAGTTGAAATGAGAAGAGATAGAAAAAGTAAAATTAAAAATAAAACTTTGTTAGTTTAACTAAAGCGTTACACAGCTACTACAAGTCCGCTTTCTTTTATCTCTTAACCTATAAACGATTATATTTTAAATACGCATATGAAAAGGATGAACTTATTTTTGTAAGTATAATTGTTTTATCTAATCTCCATTGCAGTTAGAGGAAAGATTATTTTCACTTTAAATAACCAGAAATATTTGATGTGTGTATGTTCTACATTCCCAGCTATATGGCTAATTTCAGAACTCGAACTTCTGCTGCCGTTGGCGTTTAACTATTGTGAAAGCATATAAAGTATTCGCGGGTAAATTTGAAAAGATATGTCTTTCACTAGACGCTTTCATTTAACTTCTGTAAAAATGGGTAATAAAAACAAACTACCGATAACAATCTAAGATTTGATTTTATATACATTTTCAGAGAATAACTATGAAGTCAAGTCTTTTGCCACTTGCACTGAAAAAAATACGCTTCGGATAGTTTCATCTCCGGATATTGAAGAGAGCTGTTCTTGTGACGAGTGAAAACATACACAAACTGGGGAGCCGAAATAAAAGTGGTGAGTAAAATTTATGCATTGGTATTTATATGGCTTTACACTGTTCTAAGTGCCAAATTTACCAGAACTGTTAGAAGACTTGGATCAGATCCTATCTACTTTCTAATTAAGGGTATGAAAACTGAAAATGAATGTTTAAAATAAAACTTACTTTTAAACACTTCAATCTAACGGTTGCCTAAGACTTGACAGTATATCAAAAATAAACCTCTGTTGCGTGTTGTAATTTAAAACATACGTTCAAGTTTAACTGAATGTGAAAATAGGAATTCAGCACGCCTTGTCTCCGCCCTAAGTGTTGGAGAAGCAAAAGCGGCTTGCCGAAGCCATTTCAACCAGCAGAGACTCGTAGCAGAATGAGGGTTAGCAAATACTACCAAAAGCTGCCTCTGAAATCTCTAGAACACCGTGCTTATTTCTAAATTAACTAATTTGCATTCTGTTGGGAAATCAAGAAAATAGAAATGAAAGTGCAGATAAACTTATATAATAACTCGTTAATTAACGTAAAACCTTATATATTCACAAAAGCTACTCAGTAATAAACTGTATTTTCACTACATTTTGATGAACATTATTCGCATTAATAAAAATATCGTATAATAATTTGGATGTTAGCTATATTTATAGCTTATGCTTTTCTTTTCTGACACGTATATTATATTGCGTTATTCTACCAAAATATCCATCTATGTTTTCATTCCAATCTTCATGAGATGCTGAATTCATTATTTACGCGACCTGATAATTGCTACTTCCATTCGAAGTGTCTTTAAATCTTTAGTTTACCTTTTAAATTAAACTTACACATTCTTTAATAAGCTTCGCCCTCTAAAAAGAATATACCTACTTCTGATTAAATCAATACATAATTTTTTTAAATAATAGCGCTGACCGACGGAACTTCCCGTGCAATTCTTGTGATTTGTAATATATATAATTAATGTATATTTGTGTGTATAATTAATGTATTAGTGATTGTGCTAATTAATGTAAAATATAGAATATATTTATTTAAAAATATTTCTGTGTCTAATTCAGTTAAAAAAGACATTTGCAGTTCCATAGATTATGCATTGGGTACATAACAATCATTTGGCGCTTCTTAATAAGTTCTAAAATATTTTAATTTTAAACTTAACTGTTGTGCTATTTAAGTTTTAATCAAAAAATATTATTCATTTTAAATTATTAAAGTTCTCTTCGCAGTTTCCAAAACAGCAATTTACGAACTATAATACCAAATAATTTTTTATTAAGTTACTATTGTATTGAAAAAGAATATCAGGGAGAAGAAACAGAGAAAAGCAAATCGCTGTTATGTCATTGATCTTATAACCGTCTTATTTATTTTACACAATTGATCAATCCTCTTACAATGCGTAATTTTTTTTATCCAAATTTCGCTTTCCGTTTTTCAACTGACCTTGAAACCCTTTGAAGTAGCTGGCATTCATTCGGATTAAATAAGAGAAATGTAAAGAGATAAAGAGAAATCTAATAAATCATTAAATTAATTTTAAATAGTTAAATAGAAAAGAAATATCGGACTTTGTCTTATCTGGGGCATTGGTTGGAGTTACATTTCCACAGAAGCAACGAAGCAGCTCAGCCGATCTCCATCTGAGTTTAAGCCCTGATTATACGTATAAGGTACTATTCCAAGGGAGGAAAGATACCACTCTTCTTTTGCAGTACCCCAAGTAAAAAACGATAAAACCATTAAAGCTCCACTAAGGAGAATAGTGAGAATTCTAGAAAAAGTATGAGAATATGGAAGGAAATTTTAACTGAAAAATATAGCTTTGAAAATAAAGAGGGAAGAGTTAAAGACTTTCTGATCGCGATGCCCTGTCGATATATTCCAGTTGTCAAGCAGAAATTTTCCCTGAATACGATTCGGTAACAACGTGAGAATAAAAGCAAGACCATTCTGTGCAAGTGACAGCAGTGGTGCCCCCGTTTGGTTTACATCATTCAGAAAGTCTACAGGAGCTCTGAAACAGGAAGTCACTACCGTGGAACGTGCACAACCAGGGTATCACTTTTAGTACTTTGAGGAACACAAAATTTTCTCGCTCTCATAAATTCATTGCATATCCTGGAGAATAAGCCTTCGAAATATGATTGGAGGGCTTTGCTTTCTTTAAAAGTCTTAACCTCTGTGCAAGGCTTGAGTGCGAGGGAAAGATATACCTGCATTCAGAAGTTAGAATTGATTTTTAAGGCATGTTTACTATTAAAACAGAATTTATCTCCTAAAATTGTGGTTCACTTACATAAAAGAAGTGCCTGAGCCCCTTTATTTAGGGCTCTGGCTCATCTCGAAAACTGAGAAGTAAAGGAACCAGGCTGCAGTGGGCTGCGGTCGCGCAATTTAAACTCTGTATATATATATATACAGGGTGTCCCAAAACGACCGCATAAACTCTTCATAGCTAGATTCCTCGTTGGGAGTACATAAAAACTGCCCAAAGAAACGCCTGTACGAT
>KK118339.1:337812-363215 GCA_000611955.2 Stegodyphus mimosarum | reverse complement strand
TACTTGAAACTTTTATGATACAGTTTGTACAAAAAATGAGGACAGCTATATATTTCCCGTTCTACTGTGCCGATTGATGACATTTAATTTCGTTTTTCATGTCTCGAAAGCACGACGCAGGATATATATTAGATTTATATAGAGTATCGTTCTATCATAGGTATTTAGACACACTATCTAACTTTTTCTGAAATGACATACTGATTTTGTTTCATATTTCGATTATACGACTAAAATTATGCCTATATATTAAATGCTGTATGATTTAGAAAAAACCTACCTAGAAATTTAAAAATTTATCTTGGCATAATTTTAGCAGTTTGCACCAATAATAATTCACTTTGTCAAATTCTCAATTTATGTTAACCTAGTTTCCTCTTCCTTTCGTTGTGCACGTCCGAAAAAAAATCTGAAAGGTTTCAGATTTTAAATTACGTCCAAAGGGGCATTTTTTCACGTTTTGTGTGTTACCGTTATTTATTAAATATCATGTTCTTCGCACTTAAATCATAAAATTCAGTTGAACAGCGATATCGCAAAATAATTTTAAAATGAGCGTATCTTTAGAATTTCCGATACACAGTTCCGCGCGCTGGACATGAAAAATTCGTTAGAGTTTTACAAAAAATGAAAGAGATAATAAAACAAATTCCAAATCCCAAATTTGGGCTTCCAGATACCCATATTCGGGTGGAAACGTATGTTATTCAAAATTGGATAGCTCTAGGTATCGTTGTTTCATCACAATGCGAGATACATACATACATACATACATTTATGCAGATTCTTCATTATTTAATTTCTTTAAATATAATACAGGGCGATAATGTTTGGTGGCAACAATCTGAAAAGTGAATCGGACATTTATAGCGAAAACGAAAACAATAGTCCTTCAGGGGCAAAGCCCGTTTGGACTAAAAAATGTATTCAGTCCCTAGTCCTGTAGTTAGCGTATCCACTAATTATTCTTAATTTTTACTAAACTTTTGATATTCTTAAAAATTATCTCTTCTTCTCCTTTAACTTTTTCAACTCATGCTGACTTGAAAAATTATTTTCCTTAACAACTATTATGTATCCTTTCTCAATTCTGCTCACTATTTAAATTTTATGTTCTTTAATGTAGAGGGTACTATACCCTAGATCCTATGAAATATTTAAATTCTTCGATGTTGGACCTCCTGAGGCACTTCCGATCAGAACTAAAGTGGAGATGAGGCCAAAAGTCCCCATTTGTTTAGTTTAGATTACTTAATCCAGTCTAAACTTTGAATTCTTCAGTATGCTTTAGATTTAATTTTTTACGATTCATAGGGACTTTATATCCATGTTTTTAAATAAATTCCAAGCATCTGTTTTATTCCACTCATCATAGAAAAGTCGTTTTGGTGTTAGACCCTTCAAACCGTGTTCTGCAGTATACCTCTTCTGGCGTTCTGCAAGTCAAAACAAAGTTTAAAACAATTTTCTAAATACAACTTAGATCGCAACATTTATCTAGATAACGTGTTTTGAAGTTTTCATTGTCAATCTTACCTAAAATAATATAAAATAGATATGTTTTCATGCAAGTTGTAGCAAAATAGTGATCGTTTTTTATATTCTACATAAAAAGCTAGCAACATTTTTTTATTGACAATGTTTTTTAATATTTACTTCTACAAGAAGGGCAAAGGTTACAAAAACAAATTGCAGTTTAAGAGGCTGCCAGAATCTTCAAAGCTTGAAGACTACTCATCTATAATTTAGACTCCCCCTTTTTTTTTGCATCATTTCTTGTTACGCTGTCGGGGCATTTATCATTTACGCGGTTTGGCAAATTGCTAGATCTGTGAACTGCTGCTACGCTCCATAGCATAAGATCTTTATCTTCTGCGCAACCTATCAAATTGCTTCTTCTTTAAGATGTTGTATTCCGTGAGATATCTAATCTGTAATTTATCTTTAAATCAGTGTTTAAAGGAAAATAAACTTTAAATCAAAGTTCCTATTCCGTGAGATATACAGAGAATGCTCCCACATTTTTTAGACAATTTTGCTTTGCTATAAAAATACTCTACTTGAAAACTTATTTTGAAGTGCAACTATGTTTTTGAAAGTAAAAACTATTGTCTGCTCTTCCCGAAATTTCTTTTTTTCTGCTCTTTCCGAGGAAAATTATTCCTATCTTGTTATTAAAAACGTTATGAAAGCCATGGTGTTTCGGTATCTAAAGCTATACTAGGTAATATTGTCAACAAGAAAGGAAAAAAAAAGTCAGTTTGGCTTCAAGTACAAAAATTGTTTCAAATATATATCTAAGGTCCACCAGCGGCTGAGAAGTAAAGTCCCTGAACACTGGTAGATCCATCCTAGGTTCGAATTCCGCGAACGGGCTGGCTGCATGGTCGTTTTCGGGCGTTTCCCCATGTGTAACGGGTTAATACGAGACAATTTCCCTTAGAAAATTCTCCACGAAGGCATTCCTCCCTTCCGTGTAGTAGCTTAGAGAGGGACACGTAAATAATAGTAATAAATAATAATATATAAAGACGTATACAGAGAACAAAAGCAGAACGTTTCGAATGTTGCAAACTTAAGATCTTTAATGTTAAAAGAAAATCCGATAGTTCAAAGGACAGTTGCAAAATCATTAAAAGGTTCAGTGTCAATTGTAAACGAAGTGATTAATGCTGTTTTGTAACTTAAAAAGGTGAAAAACACAATGTGCATCGTTTTTCTCCACGACATATCGCCGAACGCAACACACGCTGCAGTATTCTTTATGGGAAACATTTATCCCGATAAAAATAGAAAAATGTTGTCACTATAGATGGATCTTTGGTGTATTTAAATGAATGAACTAAAAATGATCCATTTATTAGCATCAAAGAAGAGAAAAAGTCTTAAAACGTGATTCAAAGAATCTAAAGAAACTTTTTCAAAGGAATATATGACTGTCGCTGGTTTTCATATAATGGAAAATTAAAAATAAAGAAAGTGAAAAGAAATGTCAAGATCAATTCCACATATTATGAGTTACATATTTTATACCCAATTTTCAAATATGAAATACCTTCTCTTTACCTACAGTGCCATCAATCAATAGAACTGCATCAAGACAAAGCAAGCAGCCACACATCAAAATCCATTGTTCCATCCTGTAAAAAATTAAACAAGAAACGATTATCTTAGCCATTACCTTCATAAATACCCTAATAAATCTCTTGATATATCAGCCATGGATTTCTCCGCTTTTGGACTTTTATAAAAGAGGATTGCCCAAACGTCGACCTACAACGCTCCTTGGACTTTGGTATGCTGTTCAAGAAGAATGGGATAAAATACCTCTCCCGATACTGCAAAAGGCTTTATTGTCTTGGAAATTAAGGTGTAGAAGGATACTGAAAAATTAGGGTTATCAAATAAAACACTTAAAGCGCAAAAAACTTTTAGGTAAAGTATTTCTGTAAATGCAATGAAAATAGTCTAAAACATATGCGAAGAGTCTTTGTATGCATTATCTTTATCTTTAAATCAGAGTTGCGTAACTAACTGAGCAACTAAAAGGTAGGATATTGGCTTTTTAATGATTTACATCTTTAATTATAAGTGTCAAATTAAATAGTTTATTGTACGCTTATTTACAATAAATTTAAAAAGATTTCTGTCCCTAAAGTAAATGCTAAAAAACATTTCTCACATCATATATTTCATACCATTGCAGCCAGTAATCCTTTCCGTGCAGTCTCGAGATCTCAGAGTAGGAAGTAGATTTATAATGTCAGACAGACAAAGGTATTTTCTTTTGATTTTGTTAGCAAGAAAATTTCTTAAGGTACTTAAGAGCTTTTTGTAATTGCTTAACAAGTGTTTTTAAGAAGTCTAGTTTTGTATAAAGAAGATAAGAAGAGGCAGAATTACCTTTAAATGCAAACATTTTAAGTAAAATATTCTGGCATGGAGAATTTCGTTTTGAAAGGGAAAATGTCTTTATGACCTTTTATTCTCAGTGTTGAACTTTACTCTGTTATTCTATGCACCAAGAAGGGTAGAAGTTTAGAATATTTTCCTTTGCACATTAAGGTGTCCATCAGGTCATAATCAATACTTTTTATCGTTTGCATTTTATAGCTATGCAGAACGCAATCTTCGCTGCGCAGTACATCGTAATTTTGCAGGGAGCATGCGTAGTGCATTATTTGGATTTTTATATGCTAATATTAAGGAGTCGGAATGCGTGCTCAACAAGTAAAAGAATACATTTGGCAATCATGATGATCTTTGTCCCAACTAATTCTAATACTGCATAACTTATGTTTTATTTTCTCTTAGAGGGAAAAATAGTTTTGAGACTGAAATTGAGAAACGTTTGATGAAAAGGTTCTATTCATTCATTTTGTACTTAATAAATTACTGTTAAATTAAAATAATAATTTTCTGTAGCAATCATAACTATCTTTACAGTAAACTAGAGATAATTCTTGTGTGAAAAGTTGAAAATAAACTTTTTCTTTTCACATTATTTACACATATTTTTATGCTCAGTGGTCTCAAACTCAAATTACATTATTACACAAAAGTGCCGGCCGAATGCACGCTTTAAGATTTTTTAACAAAACAAATCTTTTAAACTAAATTTAAAACTTCATATATAAATATTTATTAGAACATACATAAACATTCATAAAAATGACACGCATCAAACAATTCCAATTTATTAGCCCAAAGGGACATTAGCCCAGAAAGGCTATTAGTCTCGAAACAGCATTTTGCGTCGATTCGCTATAAACAGTTGAATCGCTTTTCAAATTGTTGCCATCAAATATTATCGCCCTTTATCATATTTAAAGAAATTAAATAATGAAGAATCTGCGTGAATGCATTTATGTTTCTCGCACTGTGAAAAAACAACGGTATCTAGAGCCATCAAAGTTTGAATGACGTAATCCTCCACCCGAATATGGGCAAATTCATGCCCGAATTCTGCATTTCAAATTTATTTTATTATATATTTCATATTCAGTAAAACTTTGACAAATTTTTGATCAAAATAACTCAAAGCGAACAATGACAACACTGTAATTTATATATCTTTAGCCCTGAGGCACGTTAGTCCAAATACTCTCGAAATACGTATGTGCGTGTAACTGAAAAACTCCTCTTTGCGCTTAATATAAAATCTGAAAGCTTTCAGATTTTTTTTTTAATATTCATTTCCTGTTTGAAATTTAGAGATTGCAATCTGGATGAAATTTCTCTGCATTACACTTCGTAATTCAAATGTATTGATAGCTAAATATTAATTTTTCAGACCAACGTTTATTTAAAATATTCTTTTTATATTTTATTTTAATGCGTTTAATTAATTGCGAAATAGCTTTTAACTTAAATTGAAGAAAAACAAATAACGAAAAATTCTCAAACGAGACATTTGAGAATAAATAATAACTACCTATTATTTTTCTTTCCCGTAATAAATTTTTGTTTGAAACATACCAAGAAGAATTCATGTATTTGTATGTAAATAAATTACGAAATTCTTCGGCATTTACTACACCTTTCAGCTACAGTACGTCACGACATTTCGATTTTGGTAAAGTTTGTAACTTTCAGAAAAATTACTAAAAATTATCTTTACCATGAATTGGAATTTCTTATCGGTCAGTCTTTTTCTCTGTTTAAACTTATTAATTTTGAACTGCTGAAAAACATCTATTGACGTATGAAAGTATTCCCCAACAAAACTATTATTCTTATTGCAAAATTAGAATTAATTAATTGATTGAAAAAGTTTAATTAAATCTGTATCTTCAGATCTTTAAATAAGATTTATATCCCAGTGTAAATTAATTAGTTTCGTTCGTAGATATTCTGGGGAGTTATTCATGTTCGTTTTCAATGACAAAGAAAGTAATATAAAATGGACTCAATTCATTAAAATCTTAAACCCTCAAATTTTTTGCCATAATAGTGCTAATTAACTTACGGAAAGCGCCTTCGCGGGCTATGTAAAATTTCTTCAGGGTCTGCATGCGGCTCGCGGACTGCCGATTTGAGGCCACTGGTTTGGATAACGTATAAGGAGCAGATAGAGAGAAAAAACATAATTTGCAGGATGACCACAATCTTGTTCGTTTGAACTTGACAGTCTGTTCTGATTACTGAGAGAACTTGATAAATAAATGGCGCATATAGTTCAATTACCGCACCCTTTGGGTCAAGCGTCTACAAACGGTCATAAAAGAACGATTGGGAGCAATACATTTGGATAATGTTATGAAACAGCTATCACTTTAACACCAAGAGATAGTATACGACGCCTACAAAACAAGGGCTCAAAAACCCGACAGCAGTATTTAACATTATAGGTTACTCCCGTTTTTACTTAGAATTGTATCACAGTTTTAGGAAGTAAACAGATTACATATTGCAGATGGTAAAATGTATACCACCTAATGCATCCATATACTGTAAAAAACTTCCTGCATCTGTTGACGTGTTAAGAAAAAGCGATTTCGTATTGCAGAATGACAACGCCCCTGCTAACGGCATGGGATTTAAGCAGATATATTGAACCCTCTCTAGGACTGTCACTTATGGTTTTAGATTAGTTTTCTCTTATGTGGAGATGAACACCTTCAATAAGTTTCTCTGGAAGATGTTTAAATTACCCAGGAGCAACGTTCAGCCCACGTATTCAAATTGTTCACGAAACTCGTACAAAATTGTTAAAAATTATATTTATCATTTTGACTTCCTTCTACGAAGTAAAGGAAGTATTCTATTCACGAAACATTTCGAGTAGCATATGTCAAAGAAAATATCCATTTTAACTGTTGTCGAATCCATTTGAACTATGTTTTTGAGTGACATCTGTAAATACGGACACAATAACGAACTCTGACCATTTACAATCCTTTAAAAAACGGACTGTAAAATGGATTTAAAATGGATTCAGAAGGAATTTTTTCGAGACATGTCCATATATGGGCGTATGTATGTATCTCACATAATTCAAAAGCAATTAATCGTAAAACGTTGAAATTTTTACATGGGACTGCTGTAACATGTAGTTCAGCACCTCCTTTTTTTGTTGCATTTTGTAGCACCAAACGTATATATATAATTAAGAATAGTCATAATAGTAGAAACTGTACTAAAAAAAATTAAAAGGCTGACCTGAGCTGAAAGATAAAAGATAATCAAATTCCAAATGAAGTTAAAAAAAGTGTAAAGAAAAAAAAATATATAGATATATATACAGTGTATATATATACACACACTGCCTTACTAGGTATGGTGAGTTCTGCTTTTTATTCTTTTATGTTTGTAAATTGTACATTTTTTGCTTTAAAATAATTGAATTATGTTGTTCTTATATTCCGCCTTTATTTAATATGCATGCAATAGTTACAGAACTAGCAAAAATTTATACAGCCTAACTCTTTTTGGAAGCATAAAATGTGGACCCTACGTAGAAGACAGAGTAGCGAATTCTCGCTATGTCTTTGAAGAATAGATACTGCAAAAAAAGGTTTTAAATAACCTTTTTTATTTGAATTAAATTTAACAAGATGCAAGCACTCGGTGCTCACAATTCACCACTACTTGTAGCTAAACTAAAATTAACAGAAAATAAAAATGTACGAATCACAATAAATTTGAATGGCTAACGACTGGCTTCTTAGCTATCTAAAACGCTAAATCTATTACACACAGCAAAGCCGAGCCTAGACTATCAGCATTCTAGTATATCGAGCCGATCAGTATAATCTGATGGGTGTCGAACAACGACTAGAGAGCTAATTTCAAAACACGCAGCATAATCTCAAAACTAATTCCGTTACTACTCCTCGTGAACTCTTGAAACGTAGCTTAAATACTGCTTCTGAAACACGTTTAAATTTTGCATACTACATCATTTAAAATTTACATTCCGGCAGGAAACTGAAATCAGAACGGAGAAGAAAGTCGAACCAAAAATAATTGGTTAGAATAAAATAAGGTCTAGGCCGCTATCAGTTTATATTTAAAACTCTCAGTAGAATAGTGAATTAGTCAGTTGGTGCACCAGCTTAAGTGTCTTTTTGCCCAGAGAGACACAAAGTTAACTTTCAGTTTTGTGCGCCGAAAATTTTGCATTTCTACTCATTTGAGGAATTGCTTCTTTGCATGTAGAAACTCTTAATTTTAATAGCAATATTTAAAAAAAATTTTAACTGAATTTGGTGCTTCAGGTTTTTTTTTGCGTTTTATAGTTTTTAAAGAAGATGTTTCGTGTTTTACGTATTTTTGTCTTGCCACGAAATGAGAACTCAGATGATTCATTGAGGATATATCGCAAATGAAAATCGAGGAAATGAATTTAAATGAAGTGCAGAAAAAAATTGTATCATTTAATAGGTCGTGCAAGGAAGTCATTTGGTGTTTGTTGACATTAGATTTTTTTAGTTAGAAATCAATAGGTTCAAACTTTACGTTCAAATTTTATATTATTAAATCAACATGAGAAAACTTTGAGAATATGTAATATTTTTTTAACAAAGATGACTAAGCATTTTTTTATACACAAAAGTTTAATTTAATTTTTATTTTGAAAAACTTTTTTCAGTATAAATCATAATTATTTTTCTATTGATAGACACCGGAAGTTTACAGTGATGATTAATTTTTCGTGATGAGTTCAGTACTACATCCCAACTTGTTTATTTCGCAGTTGTAAGTACACTGCTATTTCGAAATAAACTAATAAAATACGTTATTAGCCCAAATCGGTAATTCTTCTCGAAACACGATTTTCGGTCGGCTGTAAATGCCCTGTTTCCTTTTTCATTCAAACCTGTTGCCATTCGACAAAAGGTAGGATATTTATCTTTCAGGTTTAATCTCCCTGTTATTAATTGACAAACTACGCTATTTAAAAGCAATAGACCCATTTCTTAAGAATATTATTATTTTTTTTGTTGCTTTGTAATCTGATTGATTTAAATAAAAATTCATTTTATTCATGATGTATCTGAATAAAAATTACATACTTTTATAGCATTTCATCGTTTATTTTTTTTTCCTTTCAAATGCTTAAAAGACATATAATTTTCCTGTTTAAATCTAAATGTATATTCATATAGTACTCTGTTAAAATATTTCGCTATTCTACCCGGGCCATCTCTATTGATAAATCGTATTAAAATTTCAGTTTCCCTTTAGGCGACCGTTAAAATACGAGCCCATTCAGATTTTTTTATTTAGTATTTTAAAATGAATAACGGTTGCTCACTTTGAAATTTATTGCCACAATTCTTCGAAGATATTTCTTTACTTTTCTGAAATGCATTAGCAGAGTCGGGACGAGGGTGAGACAAGTGAAACGTTTGCCTTAGGTCAACGGCTTAGAGGGGAGCCAAATTAGTTACGAAATTTTAGAATGCATTTAAAAAATAAATTATTATCAACTTTTAGTTTTGAAATTCATTGAGAAGCCCCATTTTGAAGTAGCATATTTAACGCATTGAAAAGAACGCTATATTCTTCAGAACTTTTAAAAATTCCATGCTTAATGAGAGGGATTGATCTGACATCGAATCGCAACAAACGAATTAGCTGCATGCCAGATTTTGTCGTTTATCACATGTGTAATGCAAATACAAGCAAGTTTCCGCTAGAAAATCCTCCACAAAGGCACCCCTTAACTTAGAAAAATAGTTCTTGTATAGTCTACATATTTAATTAAACAAATAAGCATAATAGGAGGAATATCTCTTCCTTTATAAAAAAAAATGAGAGAAAATATATTTATGAAATGGGAAAATTCAGCTTAAATATATCAGCAGAATATAAAAAGAAGTGAAAAAGAAATGTTTATAAAACCAGATAGTCAATAATTAATTGATGATAGAACTTATTTTGTCAGGAAAATATTTTTTTTCATAGTAAAAATGAAAGAAATGAGAAAACTTTAAATTTCAGATATCAGAAAACAAATACGATATCTTCCAAGTTCTAGTTTCTAACTGATGAAAAATTAATGTCATTGGATTTGAGTATTTCGAAAATGAGCATTTAGATATGTAAATGATGAAAATGCTTCAGATAGTCCATCAGGCATATCTAGTTTTAAAAACCATGCTATTTCAATAACTGCTGGTAGCTAAAGCAAAATCAGTAGAAATTCAGGAAAAGGATTCTTTAAAGATAATTCAGGAATGCAGTCTAGTCCAATCTCATCTGAAGTTGGAAATTTGCTTTAAGAATATTTTTAACGATGCCACTTATTAATGCTAGGGTGAAAAAATCTTCAAAGGGAACTTTAAAGAAGCTATTCCCAACTTCCCCTAAAACGTTCAAATATCTCTGGGTAGAACATGGAGGAGATTTTGAAAATAATTACTGTCGATTTTGTTTTACTAAAAGCAAGAAAATTAAATTACAAAAAAAGCTTGGTCGTTAATTGTAATACTATTTACATTATTTAAATATTATTTGCTATTTATGAAAAAAGTAACTTTTAATGTTTTCATTTTAAAATTTTAAATTATTATTCTAAATTACTGATTTTCCGAATACATAGTTATTATAAAAAATATTATGCCAGTTATAGTATGATTTTGCATAGCTATCTTTATTAAATATAGACGTATACAGATATCTACAGATACAGTTAATTTCAATGTATATAGGAACGCACATTTACTTCTTTGCCTTAAACGAAAAATTATCTAGGCACGGCTTTGTGTATTAGTAGTTTACTTTTTTTTTTTCCTCAGCAACTACTACCTTCTAAATGGGAAGAAATTAGAGTTGACATAAATCTTACTCCATATATCTACACTTAACTTATTATCAAGATTTTCCAACTGATAAAATACAAAAGATGTTAGTCAGAGGATTATGCAAATCGAAAACTATTGCTAGATCCTGATAGATGTGAAAAATGAAGTAATGTTTCGGAAATCTCTCTTCCCACGCGAACAACAAGGATTTCGAATATCGTCTCGCAAACCGTCATCCATCCGCGCCACTAATATTTTGAAACGTTCGAAGCCCTGAGGGCTCCGCCTGGAATTTCCGTCTATAAGCATCCCAGCCCAACACATCACAACCCCGACTCATCAGTCACCCTTGGCTCGGATTATGCGTTAGCAAAAAGAAGAAGAAAAACAACTTCTCCTTTGCTGCTGCGGCAGACGATTTGGGCTGAGAGAAAAAGGCGCCAAACCAGTTTCCTCATGCAAATAACACCACACCATTATCCGACTGCCGAGGAAAGTGGTCGGGCAGAAAACCAGCCTCAACCTGTAATGCAGGCACGGGGGTAGCGACCTGGAAAAAGTTTTTGGATGGATGTAGTCTTTGACACTGGTTCTCGAGTGACGTCACAAAAGCTTGATACCGACTTCTTCTAAGTGAAAGTCCTTTCTTCTTTCTGCATTTTGGGTTTTTTTTTATTCTTTTTAATGTGTACACGATATTTTCGTTTCCCTCCAGCAGCGGGATGATGAGTCCTGTTCTATGGGATTCGTAATGTGAAATGCAAATCTTTTCGCCGAGATGAACGCCCCGGAGCTGCCAGACAAGCCAGCCTGCAGTTCATATCCGGCCTGTAAATAGGAAACATCGGAGGGCAGTAAAGTTTTACAGACAATAAATATCTCCGTGGCTGCATCATTAAACTGAACAGTCAGATTAATCTTTGAAATCGTTTTCTTAGACTTCTTCGATATAGTACAAATCGTTTGACGTGTATACAGCACAAAGAAAGCGAATTATCATTTATCAACGCAAGAGCATATGCGTTATCATTTAAAAATATTAAATATATATAAAAATATACCCACTATCAAATATACAAAACAGATGAAAATTTAATTCATTTTACTCGAACTTTACAAGGAAGAGTGGAAGGCATAAATGGAAAATTATGAGGAAGGTATTAATGTTTGGATGCAAATTTGGCTTCGATGAAAGCGTCAGATAACTGGCTTTAAGAGGTATCTTCTTCTACCTTTCCTTTGTCTCTAAGTGTCATAAAAACTGAAATGTTTCAGATTTCGAATTTCCTGTAGACAGTCTCGCGCGCTGGAGATAAAAATGTTTTTTTTCTGTACAACGTTGCCATTGCTCGCTTTGAAATCGTTGAGTTTGTTAATTAAAAATTCGTTTAAATTTTACAAAATATGAAATCGATAATAAAACAAAATCCAAATTTCAAATTTGGGCTTCCAGATGCCCATATTTGCAGCAGGATTACGTTATTCAAAATTCGATTGCTCTAGTTACCGTCGTTTTATCACAATGCGAGAAACATTCATACATTTATGCACATTCTTCATTACTTAATTTCTTTAAATATAATACAGGACTGCAGTATTTGGTGGCAACAGTTTGAAAAGTGAACCGATATTTAATATTTCTGACGCAAAACCGCAAAACGAAAACAATAGTCCTTCAAGGACAAAGCTCCTTTGGACTAATAAAATAAATTATATATTCTCAATGAAAATGATGGATATGCTACGATGCCCACTATATTTTATTTTGTTATCTAAGGACTTTTTACTTGTAAAAAGTCCTTAGATAACATAGGATTTTCAGGGCTTAGGTTTCGTTATTGCGCCACTTAAAGGTTATAAACAGTAATGATTAATTAAATACAACATTAACTCCAACATCTAACAACAAGGAAAAACATCTTCTCTTAATCGAAGATGAAGAATTACTTTAGCCATTTACCTATCGAATACTGTTGCAATCGGAATTTTGATAATCTGTTTGCATTTTATATTTCGTCGCCATTTAGATAGGAGGGGGGAATATGACAGCAGAACGGGGAACTTTCTCTCGTGTTATTTTGACGCTTTGGAAGCATTTGTATCTAGTTCCTAAGCAGTCTTTCATTAGTAAATTCGTTTGCTCTAGGCATTTGTATGATTCTAATCTTTAAAGGACTATTAGTAAGTAACAACAGAATAGTTATACCTATTCTTTAATTTAATTTTTGTTTAGTTCTCCAGATAATTTATAGAAAATCCAAAGTTCTAAAAAAGTGTTTTTAAAACATATATATAAACAAATAACAATACACATCTTTTTCATTGAAATATTGATTGAAATAAATTAATAACTACACAAAGTGTAGAAAATAACTATTAGGAGACCGTATTGACTCCAATAAACGACGATTTTTCCCCCTTAAAATGTCCTTCTGGAAACCGTAACTTTTTTATATATACGACCAAATATTAAAAACAACATATTAAAGCAATTTATTCTTTATTGATAATTTTATATAAGAGACACATATAGCCTTTGTTGTATTGTAACGAAAGTTTTCCGCCAAAAAAAAAAGCAATCTTAATAAAGTTAGGAAAAATACATGAAAGCAGAATATTTTGTGCGGGTACTAATCACCACCCAAATCTATAATTTTCTACCAACGTTTTGGTAGCTTTTCGCCTTTGAGCTAGAAATTTGATAGCCAAAACAGATCCAAAAAGAGATCAGTCTCATTTCGGACGTCCTGTGCAGAATGGAAGATAGCTCTAGCAAAATGTAGCTGCATGTGTGGAAAAAGGTAGAAGTCTGAAGAAGCGATGTCGGGGCTATATGGTGGATGTAGCAACAAATCCCATTCGATTCCGTACAGAGTCCAGCCGCGGAATTCAAGCACATGTGGTCTTGCGTTATCTTGATGGAAAATTACCTTTTTGAGCCGAAACCGAGTTAGACGTTTTTCCTTGATAGCAGTGCTAGCACGGACAAGCAGCTGGCTGTTCACCTTAATGTCGAAGTTTTTACCTTTTCCCAAATACTCTTTGTGGATAATAAATACCACGACAATCCTATCCAGATACAAAGCATGATATTTTTGTTAGTCAAATTGCGTTTTGCGACGCTGACGACGGCCGCAGACAAACCCCTTTTCGGCTTGTGTTGTTGAAGTAAATCCACTTTTCATCACAAGTGACGATCCCGTCCAAAATTTTGTTCTTGCATTGATAGTCGAACAACTTATTGTAGGTTTGAACACGGCTGTCCTTATCTGCTTGAGTCAGCTCATGCGGCACCCAGCCAAAGAATATGTACTGTTAAGAAGGAAAACTTAGCAGAAGCAGAAGTGGCTCCCTTCCAACGAAAAGGGAAACAACTGCGCATGCGTGAAATATCTGTCGTCAAAAAGCGCCAAAGCTCGAAGCTGAATGTCCAAGTTGGTTTGGACAGGTTCGACCGTTACGTTTAGCAAGAGTTTAAACAAAGAATAGGTTCTTTGGTTTCAAGTAGCGATATGGACAATGGAAGTTCAACAGCCAGTGAAAGTGAAACTTTACCTAATATTTCATCATTTCCGAGTTTAAATTATCGCGACAAGTCAAAGAACGATTCATCTTAACCCGTGTTCCTCAATTTCCTATACACGTCGCGAAGGGGGAAAATGTCGGCTAGGTACCAAAGAACCGGCATATCACAGAGGGAAATTCTCGTCAACAGATTCCGTCGCCAAATCCCTTGGCGAATGTTCCCTTTTCTTTGTAGCGGCGTTGCAGACAAAGTGGTTTACATTACGTCTATGGAGCCTTTCCTTCTTTACATAGAGGTTCTTTGACCCAGCGACTGAACTTGTACATCAAATTTATGCGATACATAGTGCGATTAATGAACATGGCACTAACGTCTAACTCCTTAGCGAGCTTTCGAGTGGTTGCATGCTGATCTTCTGCCGTAAGTTCTCGCAGGCAGGCCTCATCAACGTCAGTAGGCGTACCAGAGCGCTGTGCTGCTTGAGTGTCATAGTCCTTGTTTTCGAACTTTTGGTAACAAATCTTCACAGTGTCATATAATACAGCATTAGTATCTAAAGCTATACACACGTTTGGTGACATTCTGCAGCTGATTTTTTGCAACAGAATTAGAAATAAAGGACGGTTTTAATCTGGTAGCGTGATAGTTTCATTTCAGACCCCTTGTACTTAATGATAACGATATTTTTTTTACAAATTTCAGAGCACAGTGTTCCAAAGAAGCGTCTTTATTTCAAATGGCAAAAATCGTTTGACAAAATATGATTAAACACTCCTTTGCGAACTGTTTGCGACTTCGTTATTTGAAAAGCTTTTGTCAAAAACCCGTTATTAAAACACAGGTTCTCGTAAATAAAAATATAAAGAAATAAAAGGGTAAACACATTTAATTTCTTAACTTTAGTTTGTTGAAAAAAGTGTCAATAAAAATCTTGGATATACAGTGAAGTAACATGATTATAATTACCCTAAATCTCAGGAAAATAACTAACCATTAAAACTTTGAATGCGGGAATTAGTAATGTATATGGATATAGCTTTCACGTAGAAATTCTCAACATTTCCGCATTAGTTATTTCAGCATTAATAAAATCCTTCAGGAGAAAGAAAACTTGATATTCCTTCACCGAATGAAAATTGATACACGAGTAAGTGATACCAAGCACTGAAATTTGATAGTAAAATAACCTTCACTTTGGTGAATAATTTTCGACTCTAATCGATATGGAGGCCAACACACCTTTCTTCTTCGCCATACGGAAAGGGCTCTAATCGCCCATAAGTCATTAAGACATAAACATTCGCCCATGTGATGTCTACGGAGACATGGATACGTAAAATCCATCTATTTGCAATTATTTTCTAGAAACTTGTGAAAGAAACACGTGACAACAACGGACTTTAACGCTTCCACATCTTTCTTTGCGAATTGGCGGTACGAAGCTTGGAAAAGTAGTTTTCTCCTTTCTGGTAATTAGTATGATTCAGTTTCCTTTAGCCAGTTGTTCACGAAGGCATTCCTCCCCTTCGGAAGATAGCCCTCGTGTACTTTGTCTTCTTATAATGGTCTCCAAACTGTATTCCGCGGAACTCCGGGATTCCACAAGTCAAAATAAAAATTAGACATACTACATATGTCAAAGAGAATGGCTTGCAATGCTTTGCAAAGCAAAACTGTTTTCTTGTTGAAAATGAATTACATTTAGACGATGGTGTTAAAAATTATATAATGGAACATATTTTTCAACTGAAGAAAATTATAAGAAAATGATATTTCCCAGAAGGAAAGGCTAAGTATGACTGTGTAAAAAATTCGTCCCAGGACTGCAATAAATCGGAAAGCTTGCCAGTGAAAGAAAGAGAGCAACTAAATAATGAACACATCAACTTTAAATATCGACATAGCGACAACAATAATCGACATATCGACGTTAAGCAAGAGCAGCTCCTAAATTTTTGGTTGTAGATTCATGCAGAATATCCAAAAGTTTCCCACATAGCTACAAACATTTCAATGCCATTCGGAGCAACGTATTTAAGTGTGTAAGGTATATTTTAATTTTATAACAGTTATTTTAATTTTAAAGCTCTTTCTATAATTCTCGTTTCCACTTACAACTCTTTACCAGAATGAGTTTTTAAAATCGCGTTGAATGCAAATGAGTCAGAAGAAGTATTTAAGGAAAGTTCAACTTACTTCGTTAGAGAGTGCTAGGAATACTGAGTAAGGCGTTTTTCCTTTCAGGCTAAGTCATTCTTGAAACTGTTATGCTCACTCATATTATTATGTGCCTATTGGTATTCGCCGACTAGTTTAATTTAAGGGCAAACTACTTTAGATAATTGTGTTTAGCTTCGACTAACACTCGTTTAGTTAATTATAGTTTAGTTTCCTATTTCTTATTCCGAGTTAAAGCCAGAGTAGTGGCTTTCTGTAAGCCCGATAAGGGGCTGACTGTTATTCTTATTCGAGTGAAATAAAGGGTATTTAAGCTTTCTCGAGTCTACGTCTTAGTTGTTCTGGACTCAGCGATAAGTCGCTCCACAGTTCACTAGGTTCCTCGACATTCATCTTTGACAAAAAGAGTGAGGAACACTACATCGTTCTCAACAAAACATATATATATATATATATATATACATGCATAAAAACAAATTAAATGCAGAATATGAAATGCGACTGTAATGTAACCCCGATTAGCGTGGTGCATTATACCCCCGGGGGTTGACTCAGGGGAATTCCTGGAAAGAGTTGGCTAGGATCTGTACTTAGGCAGTCTCAACCACGGGGATTGACTTCACAGGACTAGAGTCCTAGTTCATTCTAAGGTTGGTTCGGGCTTGGCAGGGACCGTACTGGTTTGTCGTGTCCGCTGCTCTGTCTGTGGTGGAACTAGATCGGAGATTATCGACTTAGTCCTCGGAGGTTTGGCTCCATTCAGTTCTCATGACGGGGACTGACAGAGTTTACAGAGCGCATTTTCGACGTATATTGCCGATGGAGTGGCGTCCGGAGGCAAAATGACTAACGTAATTTTCCTATCTTTGTGCTAATTGCTTTGCCCTATGCTTTGTACAAAGCCGGATGGGAGGTTGCGCCCTCTTGGACGAGGGTCAATGGACCATAGATATACAACCCCGAGAGTTTTTGCTAGTCAGATGCAGGACGGGGGTCTATGTTGTCTGTCTGTACGTTCTGTACATAACACTAATAGGAATAGATTTCGACAGTTTGTGTAAAACATGCAAGCACACCCCCAGTCAGTAAATATAATGCAAGCGTAGGTGATACTTGGAGCACGAGTTAATGCTATTAATGAGTAAATTACATTAATTTTATGTTAATATTTTTTTAATAAAAATGCAATACATTTATTTAATTGTCTTTTTAATAAAATCGCAATACATTCATTTAATATCTTATAAGGTATTTTCTTCCTTCTTTTCAGCATGCCTTTGTGGTATAACGGTTAGTACACTCGGCACGTATTCAAGAGGTCCAGGTTCGAATCCCGGCGAGGGTACTGCTCATTTTTCACGTTTCCTGCTTTAAAAAATCCTAATATCTCTACAGTGGCTCCCGAACTAAAAAAAAAGGTGGTGGATGATGATTCTTCACCACCACGATTTGGCGATTGGGTCCTCTAATCCTCAATTGCCTTTTAAAAGGGGAGGTGTATAAGGTATTTTCTCTCTGCTTCTAGCATGTCTTCGTGGTGTAAGGTTAGCACACTCGTCACGTATTCGAGACGTTCAGGTTCGAGTTCCGGCGAGGGCGTTGCACATTTTTCTTGTCTCCTGCTTCAAAAATTACTAATGACTCCAGAATCTTTAGAATAAGTACCTACAGAAGATTCATTTACACTGGTGAAATAAATTAAGAGAATTTTCATATTTTCTCGAATTGCATGAAAAGAACTGAACTAAAGGAGAAAAAACCTGCTTCTAGATAAAAATGCAAATTTTGTACTGCAAATATGTAAGCGTACACGTGTGTGTGTGTAGGGGGAAACAACAGAAAAACAGACTTTATGAGCGCGTGGAGGGTAAGACGAATTGCGTTTGCTAGCACACCTCGGCGAATTTCTTCGAGTTTTCTTGCAGCAATCGGTAAATTCACATCGGAACTGTAAAAATGAGTAACCACCAAAGTTTAGATAATGGAATGAGATGGCGAATTGTGGGGGGGGGGCTAGAGGCAGGCCAGTCGCAAGTCCAGAAATGCAGAGAGTTTAATTTAACGCCCAGCGTCCTGTGTAACCTATAGAAACAGTTTCAGGATACTTGATCTATCGAGAGGAAGCGTGGGCAAGGTTTTTAAGAGCCACGACGGCTAGATAAGATCTCTATCTGTCCATTTAAGCGAGGCGTAGCAGAAGGACTACAGTTTCCTAGTTCTCTCAGGATCTGTATGCAGCCACAGGAACCCGTGTAACAAGGGTAACTGTTTCCAAAAGACTAAAAGAGAGAGGGTTGTTTGCCAGAAGACGGGCTTTTTGCGTCTCGCTCACGTCTACGGACAGGAGAGTCCGATTAGCGTGGTGCAGGCAGCATAGTGATTGGAGTACGGAGCAATGGGCGACCGTTCTGTTCACCGACGAGTCCCGTTTTAGCCTAAACACCGATTCTCGGCGTACTTTCATATGGGGAGAGCCAGGGACTCATTACCTACCCTCCAATGTCCACGAAATCAACAATTAATGCGGTGACGGTGTAATGGTCTGGGCAGGCATCATGATGGATGGCCGCACACCAACCCACGTCTTTGACAGAGTCCCTGCGACTGGTGTGAGGTATAGGGATGAGGTCTTGGAGCCCTATGTTCGCCTTTTCCGGGGTACAGTGGGCCCGAGTTCATCTTACAGGACGATAACGGGAGGCCACATAGAGCTCTTCTGGTCGACGACTTTCTCAAGAGTGAGGGTATTCGCCGGATGGATTGGCACGCCAGGTCTCCAGACCTCAACCCTATAGAGCATGTCTGGTCGCTCTGGAGCGGGCAATTGCAACTCGCAACCCCCCTCCGAGAACCATCCAGGCACTGACAACAGCGTTGCTGAATGAGTGGGACCAATTGCCATAGGCACTGATAAACTGCCTTATTTCCAGTATGATATCACGCTGCGAGGCCTGTATGGCTGTAAGAGGGGACTATACCCCCTATTAACCAATTTCTTTTGTGTCTTCTGCATTCGCTGTTTCAGACCTTCATACTCCCATGAGTGTTACACACGAACATGCGTGTCTATTATAAATGTTGAATGTTTATTTTATTTGTACTATATCAACCTATGTTCACATCAAATTTTATTAAAATCTGTCCAGTAGTTCTGGAGATCGTAGAGCAAATATGAAAATTCTCTTAATTTATTTCCCCAGTGTGCTTCAAATATTATTTTAAGATATATTTTTCTAAAGGTATGAGAAAACTCCCCGTCCCTAAAACGAACCTTATAGTTCTAAAGGTTGAAGAAATTTGAAGACCACTGCCCCATTAAAATAACTTAAACTATTCATTTCTGGTATTGTATATTTCTGACGAAACAAATGATAAATACCGGCGGTAATTATTCATGGCTGAAGACTTTCGGTAAATAACAAGAGTACAAAGTGTTTTTTTTTTTCAAAAAAATCTCACCCAGTTTAAAAGTTTGGGCAAAAAAATTGCGTAGGCTCTCTGAACGATTATTGCAGTATTGAATTCGAACTTTATATTTATTTCTGAAGGTTTTAATTTATTCGTTAGATATTTTTAAGTCAATCAATTTAAATTAAACTGTTATATAATAACTTTTTGTATTAAGAATATTCAATGAACTAATCAGTATTTGTTAGATGTTATAATAATTAAATTCTGTGTTTGAGGAAAAAGTTGCATTTGAACCGATGACAACTATATCTTTTCTTCTATTCTTCAATGTTCTCAAAAAATAAGCCATTGCCTGAAAAAAATAATAATTCCGTTAGCTAATTAATCATAAGTGAAGAATATTTTCCTCTTCCATTATTAGTGATTCATCCTCAAAAAGTTATATGCAGGTCACAGTTGCTCTTAGATGAATCAAAGCTTAAACATCTAAGAGTCTTGAAAACATTTCTTTGGTTGACGGCTTTTACTGTTGTCAAAAGCTGCTTTGAAACTACATATATATAGATGGTGCTTCAGACACATCCATTTTCAGTTGATGTTTCTGACCTGATGAGACTTCTGTGATTGAAGTTTCCGATCAATTAAATTTTTCTTTTCTTAACTGCATTCACTTTTCATTCTTTTTAACTGGCAGCACGCCGCTAGAGTTTCCTTTTCGGTAATTTGTTTCTAATTATCACTATGTAGATTGGCAACATTCTGCTTGAATTACGTCTAACAGGTGTTGTGGAACATGCTGCTAGAAGAAATTTCCAAGATAGTTTGGAAATTTAGTTTTAAGTCCTGAAACTTATATAATTTTATGTCTTTCTAAAGGCAGAATATCAGTTTGTTATGAGTAACAAGATGAATTTATTATTTCGAAGCATGATTTTCGGAATAACTCTTCCTTAGGAGCAATATTAAGTGACTTCATTTTTATTAGGTTTAGTATTTTCTTGCTTGTCAATGCAAGAGTAACTCTGAGAAGCTTTTTTCTTTTGCTTGCTGCGCCAGAAATGCTGTTACTCTCAAACCTCACGTTTTCGGCCGCACTTTCGCGTCTGTATCACGTTTGTGTCTGTATCACTGTAACCAAATGTTGTGTATTATTTTAAAAACATAACGGCCATGTATTATTTTTAAAGAAATAATGCAGCTAATATAAAAAAATATGTATGACAACACAAATAAAAGGATATTGCTACCAAATTTTATCTCTGTGCATTACTTAAAAAAATACTATAGCGAGTAAAAATAATATGGCAACACTTGCCACTAAATGTTACTTCTATCTATTATATAATAGGAACAATATATGTAAAAAATGTAAGTGAACATTTAACACTTTACCGAGAATTTTAAGATATACGATATAAAATATAACTTCCAAGTGGCCAGGTTGTTGCTAAGCGTAAGACATTTCATTCATTTAAATTTAATTTGCCTGTTATTTGTTAACAGAACTAGCTGGATTGATTAAAAACATCATGCATTTTTTTCTTTTTTATAATAAGGTGGCACGCTATAATTGTTTGAAGAGTGAAACCGACAACAAAAGTGATTCGACGAAAACGTGACATTCCAGAATAATATCCCTTCTGAGCTAAAACAATGTATGGCAGCACTTAGCACTATATCTGAGTTCAGAAAATATGCTGTTTTTTAAAATACTGTAAATGGGTTTTAGGTGGCGTAAGGGTACAGCAAGTGATGTTTAAAAAGGAAGTTAAAAAATGCACAGAGCAGATATTGCTTTGTCAACGACGATATGATGTTTTGCTGTTTTTAAATATTTTGTGATATTGCTGCTGAATTAAATTTGATGTGGTTTAAGTACGAAGAACATGATATTTAATAAATAAAGCATTAAAAACCGCCCTTCTGGGCGTAATGTAAAATCTAAAAGCATGCAGATTTTTTTTTACCTTGGGAATATTCTCGAAGGTAGGTTCGACCGAGTTCAGAACTGTACTTTAGCGCTTTGCCGTGAAACTGTCTTCACCGTTATAGCCTGAAGGCTGTGTTGCTGATTATTTCAGCCTATCTGTCGTAGCTTTTCGACTAGTGTAAACGTGTCTTTGGAAGCATAAATAGTGCTTACAGGGAAATAAATTACGTTTTGATTCTTCATCAAGTGTTATCATCAGTTACTCCAAATCCATGAATCACGATTTTGTCGATTAAAAAATTACGATGGAATTACGATTTTGTCTATATACTAAGAAGTACCGGAATTGGGCTCAGGCTGAGTTCAAGCGAGGGGTCATAATAGAGACATGAAACCTATTTTATCATTCTCTTTTTTTTAAATTACTCAATTAAATTCATATTTTTAACGGGGTGGATGTTTTCAGATTTTTCATTTTAATCTGAGTAGCCTATGTTCTAGATTATGTATTAAATCGGAAAGAAAGCAGACCTAACCTTTTCTCGTGAGATTTATTTTAACTGAACTCTGTTTTTAAGACTTTTATATCCTAAGAAACCTTAAAATTAATATTACTTCTACTTTTATTAAATTTCATAACGCCTTTAAAATTTTTAAACACCATAAAAGTATTTCGACATCGGATTTTTAGTACAAATGCATCTTTTTTAATTTATGTATGTACATTTACATGGGGAATTTAGAAGTGGTGCATAAAGTGCATGTTTTCCCTAATAGTATTATAAAAATATTAATTTAAAAATAATTTATCAAGTTTTTCTCTCATATTTCCCTCCGCCCTAGCATTTTAGCACCAATTTCCGAAAATTTAAAAAATATTCGCTCAATTTGTTTATTCCTCAATGCGTTTTAGAGAACGAGCTTTGGCACATTTTAAAATGGATTTATCCATATTGTGACTGTTTACGTCTTACTAACAAAGACAAACCATCATAAACTACCTGAAGAGGAAGCATCGAACTTTTCTCTTTTAACTGTTGAACTTAATGTCAACTTAATACAAAAACCGAACCAACACAGGAAAACTTATACGAACTGACATTCAGTTTATAATTTCGCTAAGTCGGCTGCATGTTCACCATTTCTAATTGCCTGTGGATGATTTGAAGCTTAAAAAGTAGCACTGGACAATCATAAGATTGAACGACATTCAAATTACAGGGAAATGGAAATTAAGATTTCTCATTACATATTGTAATGTTAATATTGCTATGCATTCTTACGAGGTTTATTTTAAAGAAATAATATTGTGATTGTTAGCTGTAGTCTATACATGACTACTTTTCATCTGCTTTGTACTTAGTGTAACCGCGTCCTTCGGAAATTATATTGTTCGCATAATTTTATCCTCTCGATTTTCGATAGAATTGGTAAAATAGAGGCAAAAATACGCTAGAAAATGCTGTAAATCTGATCTTCGTTACTGAAATAACGGGTCGAGGGGGCTAGGCTTCGGATTTTTAGTATCATCATTCTGAGAGGTTTAAAACTATTGAAATAGTTGTTATTTGCATGGATTTTAAACGTTTCTCGTATAAATTAAGTGTTATCTAGAATCTTATCAAACGTATTATAATCTGAAGTGAAAATAAAGAAAAATAAATAAATAAAAAGTTCTGAAAGGTTCCAGATTTTAAATTACGTCCAAAGAGGCGTTATTTAACGTTTTATGCGTTACCTTTATCTACTAAATATCATATTCTTCGCACTTAAACCATAAAATTCAGTTCAACAGCAGTATCGCAAAATAATTTTAAATTCAACATATTTTTCGAATTTCCGATATACAGTCTCACGCGCTGGAGATAAAAAGGTATTCCCTCCCCCCCGTAGAGTGTTGGCATTGCTCGCTTTTAAATCGTTGAGTCCTTTCGCACTTAAACCATAAAATTCAGTTCAACAGCAGTATCGCAAAATAATTTTAAAATGAGTATATCTTTATAATTTCTGATACACAGTTCCACGCGCTTTAGATAAAAAGGTTTTTTTTCTCCCCGTAAAGTGTTGCCATGGCTCGCTTTTGAATCGTCTGAGTTTGTTCATCAAAAATTCGTTAAAGGTTTACAAAATATGAAATACATAATAAAACAAATTCGGGCTTCCAGATGCGCATATTCCGATGAAAACGTACGTTATTCAAAATTGGATGGTTCTAGGTACCGTTGTTTTATCACATTTGGAGAAATACACATACATTTATGCAGATTCTTCATTATTTAATTTCTTTAAATATAATATAGGGCTGTAATATTTTGTGGCAACAGTTGGAAAAGTGATTCAGACTTTTAATGTTTCCGACGCAAAATCTCAAAAAGAAAACTATAGTCCTTCAGGGACGAAGTCCCTTTGGACTAATAATCCCTTATTAGAATGAATTAGTTTGAAGGAGCTTGAAACTATAAATTAAGTATTGTCTAAAATTTTATTATAATTTGAATAATAATTATAATTTGGAATTGTCTATTATAATTTGAAGTGAAAATAAAGAAAAACATACCATTATTAGAATGAATTAGCTTGAAGTAGCTTAAAACTATAAATTAAGTATTGTCCAGCATTTTATTAAACGTGTTATAATTTAAAGTGAAATTAAACAAAAACAATCCGTTATTAGAATGAATTAATTTAAAGGAGCTTGAAACTATATTCGAGTAAATAGGGAAATAAAAAAATCTAATCCAAGAATTAGAAAATATATTTTTTTCTTTTTTTTCAATCTGATGTAGCTGAAGGCTGTAGAAAATACTTAATTTATATCAACATGATTAGAGATTATAATAAAGTGATAATATAATATGCATGAATTCAATTTTCCCCTTCATTAATTTTGTTAACTTTTATTTAATTTACTGCTTACTTAAATTAATACTTATTAATTAATATTAATTAACTTTTATTTAAGGGCATTGCTGGCATTTAAAAAACATTTTTCATACACATGTTCATAACTGTCATAGAATTAAAAGCAGATGAATATCATGTTCTGGTTTTTTTAATTACAAATTTTTCAAGAATCATATTAAGACGTAAAAGGGAAAACGTAACCGGTAAGTGTTCCACAACTAATCATTTGAGAAGAATAATTAATTACGTCGATTAACAACATCAGTTCTTTTAGATTAATTTCAAGCATGAGAGGTTTATTTTTAAATTTAAAATAAATTCTTTTTTTTTGGTTCCTTGTACGAAGTAAAGGAAATATTGTAATCTCGACAAATTTCATCATATTTCAACAGCAATATCCGTTTTGAAGTTCCTAAATCCATTTCGACGATTTTTTGGGTACGGTCGGTATATACAGACAGCATAAAGGACTTTTTTCCAAAACGGATTGTAAAATGGATTTAAAGTGTATACAAAAGGGATTTTTTCGTGACGTCTGTATGTATGTAGACACGTATGTATGTATGTATCTCCTATATGTCAAAAACGATTAGCCATAAAACGTTGAAATTTTGCCCTATGGATCTTCTATTTTATGAGTCTTCTACAACATCTATTTGTGCACTTTCCTTTTGTATTGGAATCAGCAGTGCCATATATATAT
>KK118339.1:319589-337775 GCA_000611955.2 Stegodyphus mimosarum | reverse complement strand
TATACATGCTCTTACCCAGCTTAAAAGTCCTTACTCGGCCTTCATTTTCACAATCGTTGGTTGTAATCATATACTTCCAGTTATAGAAGTGTTTTAAATGACGGAAATATTCACCTTTTGGCAATGTATTTGGCAATATTCATTTATGGCAATTTCAAATATAAAATAATATAAAAAAAATTTAATGCCAATTCCTACTTAGGTCAACAAAGAAAAACTTAAAGAATGAAAATAAAATACAAATTTTTTTAAAATTAAAAATTAAACAAATTTTCAATATGAGAAAAAATTGTATTAACATCAAGTGTCATCCACTACAAGTTTAAAAAAATGTATTTGAACTTTAGTGGATTAATAAAAAGTATTTTATTAACGAATGAAAATTTGAACAAGATATAGAGAGCGTGTGAGCTAATAAATGAATTTAATTGAATTTTTTTAATTTAAAAAAATTAATTTTTCACAAATAAAAAATATTAACTTTCAATGCGATCTCCCGATTCCTGTACTTGTATTTCGGAAAATGTTATATTCGTTATGGAAAAAAAATAAAGATAAAAGAAGTTTGATTCGAGTACGACAAAAATGGACCGACATATTTGATTTCAACATTTACATTTTTTGATGTCATTTTCAACTTGTCTCGAAGGATCGGTTATTCAGGTTAGAATAATTTGAGATAATAAATTGGCAGCAACAAAATGTGTATAAATTGGCCGTGGGGAAATCGTGTGATATCCACATCAGATTTTTTAAAATTATTTATCATTTTAGAGACCTCAAAATTTCATCTAAAAAAACTCATCTCAATATTCATCATACTTCAAAAATATCTGACAGTGATAAAGCTTTCAATTTCAGCTTAAAGAATTAATTGCTGTAAATTATATTACCTTTATTAAACTACATTATTTGCATATTTTTCTTATCGGTTTTAGGTTTTCATCACTACCGCGTCGTAAGAGTTTAGAATTCCAAGGTTGTTAGTTTAAAAATGAAAATAGTTAATTACCCAACAATCTCCCAATGCATTATAAACTAGTAGAACCCCCATTTTTTTAACACTAAGCTTTTGTTTCACCTTTCTAATCTTGAAGAACTATATATTCAATATATTCAATTCTGACCTTGAATATTTTAACTAACGAAACGGAAGAAAGATTACCTTGAAGTCAAAATGCGTAAAAACAATAAATCACAACATAACTTCTATTAAATGTTGAAATACGTGACTCTGAAATTCTGATGAGATGTTCTGGAAATCACATACTGAGAAAGTTCAGCTTATGAAAATATTGTCACCTTTGACACCAGATCATCTTCAGAGGCTGCAATGAGAGAATATTTGCAATGATATAACTAAAAATAAAAACAATTAAGATCATATTCATCAATGATAGAGGAATAGACTGAGGAAAGGAAGATTTGAAATCGCATCCTGCGAGGCAAATAGCAGATGCCTTGAACTAAAGCAGCCAATATCTTTTATTCATTGTGAGTGAAATTCAGCATTCTATATATATGGATGACCTCGTCTGTGTTTTCATCCAGTGAAAGAGTTTCACATTTCGTACTCCAAGGATTTATCTATAAAGGGAAGGAATTAAAATAAACCTGATTGTGCATTTAATGGATTAAAGCAGCATCTTTACGTAAACACTATTTAAACATCTTGAAGAAATATTCTATAACTAGCAGTTTGCTATGAAATGCCCAGAATCTGTTGTGCGGATGTTTGAATTTCGCATTTGTAAGAACAAAATCATTAGGTTCTTTCTTAAATCGGAAAGAAGATTTTTTCCTCTTTATTTAATACTAGCGGAAGTACCCGAAGTTTGATTGAGAGTAATGTATCCAACAACAGAGAGAGCGATACCGCTGTAATCCTTCTCTAATAACGATTCAAAAATTGCGATTCATACTCATGCATTTTTCAGGCTGATGCGATATGGAACACATATAAAAAATTTCGATAGAAAAATCAGCTAATTCTCTCTCATTATATCAGTAGCAATGGCACGCAGTTTTTAATGATTTTCGTCTTTCTAATCAAATGGTCGTAAAAACTCAAGTTCCATCCAATATTTCACCTATATTCGATTTTAGTCGATTAAATGTGGCAAAGAATTGATCATAATTGATCAGAAATCAATAAATAACGCGAACAAACAAACCAACGCACAAACGGGCATTCTTCTTTATATATAGATTTTGTAAAACTTACAAATTTTTTATTAACAAACTCTACGATTTTGGAAGCGAACAGAAGCAATACTTTTCGAAATAAAGCATTTTTAACTTCCAATGCGCGAGACTGTTGCCATTCGGAAAAATGAGTGAGAAAAATAGTGTTTTCAGAGTTTTCAACTAATATCTCGATTGATTAAAGTCGTATGAAGTTGAAAATAGTCGAAATGGGTTTCCACAAATTTTTGGAATCGGGAATAATGTATTTAATGTTTGTCAATACTATTTTTATTTCATCGTAAAACTTCGAAATTTTTTATTAACAAGCTCTACGATTTGAAAGCGAGCAGTGGCAACAACTTTCGAAATTAGGTAGATTTTCCTCTCCAGCTTGAGAGACTGTTGCCACTCGGAAAAATGAGGGCGAAAATGATCGTTTTTCCGAGTTTTTAATTAATGTCTGTGATTTTGGATATTTTTTTTTTTTGGAAAAAAGTGGGCGTCGATCTTTTCTAGGATCCAGAAAAGAATTGTAAAAAGTTTGATGACTATAGCCAGAGAAGTGACTGAGTTATTTGCGACAAATACGCACATAAACTTTATTCTTTATATATATAGATAAAAACGTTATCTGAGCACATTGTATGCAGAAACAGAAAAGCAGAATTCTAGAAATGTACTTTAAGTATTTCTTACGCTGACAGATTATATCTAGACTTTTTTTCTAGGTCTTCTGAACTTGGACTCGACAGGTTTTCAAGTTTTTCACCGGTTACTCCGATTGTACACTAGATTCTTCAATAAATTAAAAAAAGACTTGTCGATTCCTGTTTCATTTTTTCTTAGTTTCAGTATTTATATAAAGTCTGATGGATAGTGAGTGGGATTTGCCGCAGGGCTCGGTTGTTCGCAGAAGTGAAGATTCCTCTTGTCCTTGATTCATTCAGGATATAGAGCGATTAATTTTATGTTGAAAAATTTATAGGTAGTTTAGGTAATTTACGTCAAAAGTTATCAAATGAAACGAAGGTTCATATAAATGAACATCGTATTGAAAAACAAAACTCACTGTAGATTTTTCAACGAACTTAATAATTAGTCCTTATTCAATCGAAAGTTTTCAATCTAAAAAGACGAGAACCAAATTATAAGAAGAATATATAAGGAAACATGCACACGTGACAATAAAAGAAAAATTTAGAATATATCTAAAAAAATCTGATATGAATATTACATGACCGCCTTGTATGGCCTACTCAATTATATACGTTTTTCCTGCACTCCATTTAAACTTAATTCATAGAATTATTTTAATTTGATTTACCGATCCCTCGAGGCAACTGGAAAAGGACATCAAAAATTGTAAATTTTGAAATTCAGTATCTCGGTGAATATTTGTCATACCAGAGTCAAACTTCTTATAATTTTACTTTTCCGTAATAAACATAAAATTTTCACAAATAGACATATGTGTCTCAGGAGATGACATTTAAAGTTAGATTTCATTAGTTATCGAAAATTAATTTTCTCTTAAATTTGAGATTGCCAGCCAAAATGTGAATATTTTCGACATTTAAAACACGTTTTCTGTGATTGTAAGTATATGATTACGACCCAAACTTTCGAAAATAAAGACCGGGTAAGAATTTTTATGTTACACATACACGTTTGGTGTTGTCGATTTCAGTAAAAAATAAGTTTTACGGCTAATTGTTTCTTAGCTATGCGAGATACATGCATAGGTCTGAACGTAAAGACGTTACGAAAAAAATCTTTTTTGAATCTACTTTAAATCCATTTTACAACCTGTTTTGGAAAAGAAGAATCTTTTATTTTATACGTGCGCAGGTAAAAAAGTCGTCCAGATAGATTCGAGAAAGGTCAAACTTGATATTTCCTTTGAAATATGATACAAGAAGTTTTTCATTACAAAACTTCCTTTACGTCATACAAGGAAATATAAAACACGAAACATTCTTCATCACTTTGAGAACCTTCTAAACTGAAACGATACTTTACTTATTCTTAAAGCATTGAAAACGAGTAAAACATGTACAATTATTAATTAGTTACTACAAACTTTCCCTCGAAATGGGAGGCAAACATTATGCTTTTTAAAAATGTGCTTATTTACTAATACATTCATATTTGTTGATAATCTGTATTAAATAAATTTATTTGAAAGGAGAATCTTAATTTTTTTTATCCTGAAGCCCAAAAATAGTAATTAAAGAAAAACGCTTACTGATGTATATGCTAACAATTTGTTTGTAATATATTTAGATCTAACATTTATTTCGAAAACGAGCCATTTTTAATTTTCAAGAAAGAACTCTGACCATCATTTAACCAAAAACGTTTTATCCGCAGTAGATTGACACCATTTACCTAGTCTATCTAGACACTTTTCAGCAGTTTGTACATATTATAGCTAATGATTCGCGTTAGACCTTTTAATTATTTATATGGCAACTCAAAATATTTAAAAAATGCGAAAAAAAATGGACAGTTCTATATCTCTCGTTCTACTGGCTCGACTGAAGAAATTCAACTTGCGGTTTCCATGTCTCGAAAGCGCGACTTAGGATATGTATTAGATTTATATATAGCATTCTTCTAATATAGGTATTTTGACCCAAAATCGGACTTTTTCTGAAATGACATGCCAATGTTTTTCCACATTTCGATTTTAGGACTCAAATTATGCCAAACTGCCGAGTTTTGAAAAAATCGTACAAGTAGTTTTAAAAAAATTAGCTCTCAAAATTTTAGCTCCTTAATGTTAATTGAATTTGATAGATATTTATTAATGTCTCTTTTTTATTACACTTACTCGATTCTTCGTTTCATATTTCGAAATTTAGATTCATTCCAAATAAAATTCGCCAATTTTTTTAGGATTTATTTTTAAAATTTGTATTTTTAAATAATTTTTATAAATTTTTCGAAAAAGATTTTGAATTATAGCCTGTAACATTTTTGCCATCATCTTGAAGTAAATATATTTCTAAGCATGCCTGCGAATAATTAGAGGCTTTTATTTAAAATTTCCTAAGATCTACTCGAATTTATATATTGGGGCGTTTTGAAATTTGGCGTATTTATTATAAGCGATCATAACGAAAATGTGGTTTACGCATTTTGCTAAAATTATTTGAAAGTATGAGCGATGACTTTTTTTCCCTCTCGTGCGCAACGAAAAAAAGGAATGGAAAATAAGTTGCTATAAATTAAGAAGTTCGCCAAGTAAATTATTCTTGGCGCGAACTGAAAAAATACGCCAAGATAAATTTTTGAATTTCTCGCTAAATTTCGCACCACATTTTATAAAATTTAATATTTAGGCATAATTTAAGTCGTAGAATCCAAATATGGAAAAACAATTGGCATGCCATTTCTGAAAAAGTCCCATTTTGTATCAAATGTATTAGAATAATGCTATATATAAATCTAAGACATATCCTAAGTCGCCCTTTCGAGACATGAAAAGCGGAATTTGAGCTTCGTCAATTGGCCCTGTAGAACGGGAAAGTACTGAAGAGGAAATTTTGATATTAGTTCTATATTGAAATAAGAGAGAAAGAAAATTTATTTAATGAACTTTACAAAAGAAACTCATAAGAGTAATTACTAATCTATACTAAAAATTATTGTAAAGGTTTTACATTTGCATTTCGATTATTAACGTGTTTAAACTTGGTATATTAATTCAGAATGCGACAATGCCGTTAATTTCTTGAATAAAATAAAAATGGCACGTAGTTTGTTCGATGGAAGTTACATTGAAAGGGCTGGAATCGAGGCCATTGTTGTTGACAAAAAAAAAATAATTTTTTTCTCGCTTACTTTCCTTCAAAAAATTTATTTCAATTCCAACTCCTTTTGTTTTTCAATGGTTGAATATTTTCCTCAGACAAATGATCTGTGATTAGAATCTGAATCAGAAATTCTAATTAAAACTTTTTTCCTTTCATCGACAGCTCTGTTCAGTAGCTTTCGTTTGCTTAATTAAGCAACGTTGCGCATGAGATATCCCTTCAGATAAAGAAAAGAAAAACTTTAAAGAACATTACTCTGCAGAAATTATTTTTACGAATTACTTCTTTTTATTCTTATGATAGGTGAATATTTGATGTGTCAAAAACATTAATCTAATCCGTATAGTACCGATACGTGACTCTTTATTTTCGAATGCAAACTCATTAGCTGCAGAGCCTTACAAGTGTAATATGTTATTTTTTAGCAATAAATACAACAACTGCAGTTAGTTAAATTTCAAACTACCAAACTTATTAACTGCTGAAATGTTGTTAAAGATTTAAGACAGGATTGTAATTGATTTTAATTCTTACTTATTTCAAATGACTCTGTATTTCGCGTAATTCCTATTGTTCATATTTACATATTTATCGGTGAAGTATAATAAACGAGGCTAAATTCCATAGTAATCAGCCTAAAGGGTGTTATCCCAGAAGGGCTATTAATTTCGCTTTGGTATTTTGCGTCAAAAACTTTAAAAGTCCGAATCACTTTTCGAATTGTTGCCACCAAATATTATCGCCATCTGTTATATTTAAAGAAAGTAAATAATTAAGAATCTGCATAAATGTATGTCTGTTTCTTGCATTGAGATAAAACAACGGTACCTAGAGCCATCCAATTTTGAATAAAGTATGTCGCCACCGAATATGGGCATCTGGAAGCCCAAATTTGGAATTTGGAATTTGTTTTATTATTTACTTCATATTTTGTAAAGCATTTATGAGTTTTTAATTAAGAAACTCAAAGATTTCAAAGCGAGCAATTGAAACACTGTACGAAAAAAAAAATAGCCTCCAGTGCGAGACTGTGTATCAGAAATTCTAAAGATATGCTCTTTTTAAATTATTTTGCGATATTGCTGTTGAATTGAATTCTTGGTTTAAGTCCGAAGAACATGATATTTAATAAATAAAGTAACACCCACACACGCAAAAAAAACCTCTTTTTTCGTAATATAAAATCTGAAAGCTTCCAAACGATTTTTTTTAATCTTAAATTTTTGGTAACAAAAAATTTAAGATTAAAAAAAAATCGTACCTTTATTGTAAAATCTCATTGTAGATTAAACAGATAAAAAGTCACGGAAGTTTTTAAAAACAGTGTAAATTAATTTTATGACAGACATTGTATAAGAGCAATCTGAGATTATCTGCATAACGTTAATGTGATTAAATGTTATTATTAATTATTAACATTATGATTAAATATTATTAAAATTTGAGAAAAATAGTTGAATAACATAGCACTTACTGCTGGTGTGTTTTAACTCTAATAAAACGCAGGGCTTTATTTCAGCCGAGGCTCACCAGAGCTTAATTTCAGCCGGAGCTCACTAGAGCTTAATTTCAGCCGGGGCTCACCAGAGCTTATTACTTCTTAGTCTTTGAGTTAATATTGTAATTCTGGCCGGAGCTCCATATAAGATAAACTCCGGTATTTTAATTTATGATTTAACTATTTGTTATTAATTTAATCTAATATATCATTTTTTCGTTTATATCCTCAGATTACCTACCTAATTTTATTAATTGTTATTTATTTTATTTATTCAAATCTGCTTACTTTTTCTAACGACATTCCCTAAGATTTCGGCATTTATACTTTTAGAAATCAAATCCTAATTTGTTTTGGAAGATTTATTTAAAAATGTTGAATCTCTTTTCAAACTTAAGATTAAAAATTTTTAAAACAACACTACGTAAAATTCAAAATTAAGGAAAAAGAAATCATACGTTAGAGGTGTTAATTTCGAGGACGATCTTACATAGGAGTCTCTTTTTCAGATACAAAAAAAGCAAGGAAACTTTGTAACATCACCCTCGAAAACACACAGTTTTGTTAAAAATCTACGCAAATCTGAGGTTAACATTTTTTCAAATAAAATCTTTCAAATTCAGTTCTAACTTTGTACGGATCCTCACATTTTATCTAATAACTAAGTGTTGAGGAACCTAGTGCATAATCTAAGTGAATAATCGCTTAAGTTCAAAAACAGAGACATAAACTCAAGAAGAGTCTATTACCCTTTATTGCTCAAGATTCCCAGATGGCCCCTTTCTCAGGGCGTACAACAAAGCCTCCACTTGGGCTTAAAAGTGTAAGAAATAAGAACTTAACTAGTGACTGATTAAACAGATTTAGCCGAAGCTGACGCAGTTCTAAACTAGTTGGCCCGTAATATTAAATTTGTAGAGACATTAGGATTTCTTTTTTTGGAAGCAGGAGAGATAAAAAATATGCATTGCCTTCGCCGGGGATCGAACCACGGACCTCTGAAATACCGGCTCAGTGTGCTGACCATTACACCACAAAGGCACGCTAAGAATGTGGGAGATATACCTTATAAATTAGTTAGCGAATTTATCAAGGGCACGTAATACGGCTGAGCGAAGTTAACAACTTAGACGTAGACAAAAGGCAAACGCGCGCTATTCAGGAATCCTAATTCTCTCTACCGATGTCAGTGGAACTTCGACTTGAATACTATCCACTATCATTTGCATTTAACGCGATTTTAATAACTCATTCTGGTAAGGAAATGTAAGCCGAAATTGGAGAGACAGGAAAGTATGACAAACCTAAAATAAATGTTATAAACTTAGGATAAACTTTACAAATTTAAAACTTTGTTTTGTTCCAAAACCTTTCAAACTTCCTCATATGCCCTTTTGATCAGGTGGAATTTCTTCGTGCGCACAATTGAATAGAGATGTAGTTTTTTAAAATTGCAAAGCATATGTAATAGATTATTGAGAGTTCATTAAAAGACAAGGAAGAAAATTTTTTAAATAAATCGCTAGCACGTACACAGAAAGCAATTTTTAATAATGCAGTCTCATTTTATTATTAAACAATTATTATAACAAGTGCATAATAAAGTAGCCGAAGATAAACGAAACCCAAAGCAAGTGAAGAACGCATGAGCAGTAAGGCGATATTATATCCGGTGGCCTAATGCAAGCCGAACTGGACATGGAAGCTTCACTTGCTTTGAGTTCGGTTTACTTTGGGCACCCGATATTACTTATATAGCTAAGACCTGATATTATTCATCCAATCATTTAATTATTTATAAAAATAAAATTTTGAAATCTTTGATTATCAATAATTTTTAAGCAACATGCAATGGATCACGATACGTGCGTTGAAAATCCTTTTTGCTAAACCTCTAGAGACATTAGGTATTTTCGAAGCAGGAAGAGATGGAAAGAATGAGTAATGTCCTCTCTGGGACACGAACCACGGCCCTCTCGAATACACGTCGAGCTTACTGACCACCACGCCACGAAGGCATGCGAAGAAGGCGGGAGAAATACCTTACAAACCATCCTACTTTTTCTTTTATTTGGAGAAAATGGTATTGTAAATATCAACATATTAATATTTAGTGTGAAAATTATGATAAATACGAATATATACCAATTTTCAATTTTTATAAAGAAAGAATCGCATAAATATGCGAAGTATTTCTAATGAAAATTGTAATAACTGGAATTTATATGTTGAATAAGTATGTATTCATATATCAACTGACAATGAACGCAGGCATGTTAATGTGATTAAACTCTAGGAGGTACAATCTGTATTTCTTCGAGATCGGAATCTCATGTACATCACCTTGATTAACCCCTTGAGGAGTGATTTAAAATATGTCACAAAACAGTAAAACAAATCTCCGTCTCCTGATTTCCAACAAGGATGTCTTTTTCTTTTTCAGTCAACATGTCTAAAGTTCACCATTCACATTCTACAGTTTGCTTGGAAAGCGGAAATAGAAGCTGGGAAGAAAACAATTGTCTCCAACATCATCCATTTGTGGACTCATACACGAAATGCAAGATCAAGCGTAACCAATGAGAACTCGTCATGACTAATGAACTCCGACGGAAAGGAAAGTAAATTCAACAATTGCGTCTTGTTTCTGTAGATGGATCAAAAATCTATTCAATACTGACGAACTCACTTTGAAGACATAAAGCAAAGCAATCTTCACTTTTCGACGATTCGCTCTTTTGATTCTTTTTGTTTATCACCTGAATACAGGCATTCGAAGCATATTTTTTCTTTTGTTTTTTTTCGTTAATTTAGAGATAAACTTTGTTTACTTTTCGGTAGTTTTTTGTGTAATAGGATGCTTTTATTTTCACATTTATCTAATAGGACGTTTCAGAAAGATTCACTGTTAAATATCTTTTAAATGGCTGCTTGTGGACCTCTGGTTTCGATTGAGAAATGAATTAAATTTGATCGACTTTCAAACAAGGAAAGGTTTGATCACATAATGTCTTGTAAATATGTATATGCGAAAATTAAATTAAAATTATAAATTATTACGCATACCTCGTGGAAGCAAAATTTCAGTTAAAAAATTTTTTTTGATAAATCAAACAATTTTTATTCTCACTGTTTCAAAATGACTCGGGATATCACTAATTAAAATTTGTAGGAATTTATAGAAATATTATTATTAAGAGACGCACATGTAAATTTTCGAATGCGAATTTCTAAATGATAAGTTAAAAGGACATTATTTTAGCGTTACTTTTAATCTACCGCTTATAGAAAAAGTAAAATTCAAAATTTTGTATTTAATAAAATTCAGCGAACATTTCCATAATAGACTCGCCTCAGAATTTTTTTCTTCCGGTGTAAGTGTTTTAAATGAGAGATATTTAACAATTCCCTTCATGGTCAATTTATCATCGATCTGCCCCCACCCTAAATATTTTAGACAAGGAACAAATTTCTAATTAGAAGTGTCGTCGTAGAATACAAATATAAATTTTAATCTGATGAACTTTTTAAAAAGTGTCATATCACTAAAATTATCAAAATCGAAAAGCTTTATCTAGTATTTGTTCTTTCTACTATTCGAACTAAAAAACGTAAATCGTCCAAGTCATTTGAAATACACTCTAATATTTATGCACACACTCCCAACAGTGTCATACTTATCTTTTCGGTGGTCTATGATAATGAATTTGCAAATTAAAAAACAAAACCTGATGTAACCAGATCATGCTGTCCCGCCAATTCCCTGTTTTAAATAGCGACAAGTTGTAAACAAAGTATAACTTTGTTAATCATTTATAAATAAAATGCAATTTGTTACTCCAATAAATAGGAAGTCTGTAATAAGAAATTTTGGATTGTATTTCAGTAGGTATAACCAGCCATGGGCAAAAATTTTTCTTGCTTAAACTTCGACCAATATAACCAAATATTTGCCCCTTTATATTTATTGTAATTTTTTGGGCAAATGAATAACATATAAAATAATTAAATTTAAATTAAAAAAATTAAATGCTTATATTTAAAATAAATACTTTGGATATACTATAATTTAATTTTATTCTGTGTTATTTTTATAATATCAACAAATTTAAATCCATTTTGATCTGGATGATTTGTATATCTCAACGATATTTAGGTATGAGTAAACAATGCTCATTTTTTTTTTAATTACAGCTGAACTTTCACCTACCGTGCATTTCGGAATCAGTAAAGTGCGTTTCGGGGAGTAAAGTATTAGGTGTTTTGAATTTGCTATTTGCTCGTGGGCTTCGTCTTCATCAGCAAAGAGTGTATTTTTTAACATCCTGCATTAAAGAGCTTTGAATTTTTGCAAATCGAACACTATTATAAAAGTCATTCCATTCTACAGCTTAATATACACTTCTCTCCCAAAACTTAAGGAACAGCATGTTTTTCAAAGCTCACCATTACAAAAATGTCAGTAACATTTAAAATCACAGTTCATATGCATGACAGTAACAAAGTTTAAGAAAATATATGCAAAAACAATAGCCACCACGTTTATTTTATAGAAATGAATACTTATATAGGAGTTGAAGAAAAATGCAAAAATTGTAATTTTTGTTCACGAATGTTGATCTTCAGTTATTATTAAAGTTTCGTGGACGATATCTAGGAGAGTCTATCACTGTCCAGGAGAAATCGTTTGCCCGAATCGTTGAGATGGCAGGCGATCGGATGGATGGAAATGGGGATGTCACAAGCTGATGCCGCTAGACGTCTCAATGTCTCTCGTAGTGTGGTCCACCGGCTATGGAATCAGTTTGAATCCAAGCATTCTGTGTCTAGAAGACATGTTCCAGGCAGATTTAGAGTTACAACACCTGCGGATACCGTTATTTAGCTCTTTCGGCCCAAAAGAGGAGTAACGTTACTGTGCCTGAACTGATGGGAGATCATTTAGTAGCAACAGGAACAAGAATCTCAGCTAGTACAGCGCGCAGAGGGTTGCACAATACAGCTCTGTATGCAAGACGATCAGTTGTTTGTGTCCCCTTGACCCAAGGCCACAAAGGACCACCACATTTATGTTGGGCAAGAGAACACGTCTCCTGACCAGTCTGTTCTCTTTACAGACGAGTCCAGGTTTACATGGGAGAGTAATTCAAGTCATCAACTAATCTGGAGAGAACAATGCACCAGGTACAACCAATCAAACATTGTGGAAAGACAGAGTTACAGAGGTGGTTGAATAATGCTTTGGGTTGGGATCTCTGTTGGTGGTCATACTGAGCTGCATGTGTTCCATGGAGGAACTTTGAGCGCTGTGAGATATGCCGCTGCTATTGGTCCTGGATTTCTTCTGATGGACGATAATGAGCGATCGCAGCAAGCTCAGGTTGCTGAAGAATATCGTGAAGGTCACGGTATGGAGCGGATGTAATGACCAGCTCAATCACCAGATCTGAATCCGACACAGCATCTTTAGGACTACCTTAGGAAACAGGTTGTTGCTTTGAGTCCTCCTCCAAGGTAGCTAGATGAGCTTGAACAAGGATGACTCCGTGTCTGATCATTGCTTCCCATTTCACTGACAGACAACTTAATTGACAGAGTGGAACGTCGGCCAATATATTGCAACTAGGGGTGGACACATTCCCTATTGGAACCCATTTTCGTAATGTTACCACCCCATTTTTCCTCAAAAAACTGTGATATATTGTTTCTCCAAGACTAGATTTTCTGCCAAGAGTGCAATTTTTTGTTGTAATTCATGTTTGTGTTGAACTTTAGAAACATTCTATGTCGCATTGATTAAAGAACTGTTTAGTGAACATATCTTGTAAATTTCTTGTTTCTATGTTGCTTCATTCTCAGATAGAAAAACATGCTGTTCCTTAACTTTTGAAGGGCGGTGTAAATAAATATCATGTCTAGATATAATGGAAATAGCATTAACATGTGCTAGATTATTTTAACTCTTATTATTATGATTCTATATTTTCCGCAAAAATCAGTTAAGAGTTTCAAGTAAACTACCACTTCGGGCTTGTTATTTATTGTAAATCTAATATATTGTTCTCAGTCCTGATTATATATGCGTCCATATGCATATACGAGTTTTAAATACTATTTTGAGAAGTTTTGGATTATATCATAATAGATTTTTTCACAAAATCTATTTAAAGCTTCAAATGAAATACCACTTCTGGTTTACCAATTTTAGTCAAAATCTAATATGTTTCTATTGATATAAAATTTTTAAATACTGAAAAAAAAAAATTGGATTATATTTTATTAGATTTTTTTCATTAAAACCTGCTACGGGCTCGTGTAATGTGTAGTTACAGTCGTAATTTGCGCAAATTACAAAATTTGTACTAATTACAATATATACACTCATGGACAAAAAAATTAGCGCACCAAGAAATAATTGCGGGATCGTAACGAAACTTGCAATGAAGGTACATGTTGGGGAGATATGCAAATGATTAGAAATGCAGCCTGATTGCGCATTACGTATAGCCGGTAGAGGGCGTTGAACTTCGTACTCTGTGGACATAATAAAACAGGTGACCAAAGCTTTGTTTGAGAGTGCTGAATCATTTACAAAGGAAAAGCTGAAGTAGACATGCCATTACGTCGTGTTTGAAGACAATATGAGCAGTTGTCGCAGTTTGAGAGGGGGAGAATCGTCGGGATGATGGAAGCTGGGTGGTCAGCCAGGCGAGTAGCTCGTCAATTAGGCCGCTCTGATTGTGTTGTGAGGAGGTGTTGGGACCAGTGGACCCGAGAGATGTCATGTACACGAAGACCAGGCTCAGGACGCCCTCGACAGACCAGTTGTCGAGAAGACCGCCACATCGTAAGAAATGCACGCGTACAACCAACTGCTTCATCGGCCGCCATCCAGGCACAGGCAGCACCTTCACTAGGGGCCCTTGTGTCTTCTTGAACCATACGAAGGCGCCTGGCGGAAGGACAATTGATATCGCGGCACCCATTACATGTGCTGTTCTTGATGTCCACCCATCGACGCCTTCGTTTGGAGTGGTGTCAAACACGAGGAAACTGGACTGCAGCGGAATGGAACCAGGTCGTCTTTAGCGACGAATCCAGCTTCAGTCTCGGCAGTGATGACAATTGTGTTCGTGTGTAGAGAGCCCGTGGTGAACGTCTCAATCCTGCCTTTGCTGTACAGCGACACATCGCTTCCACAGCTGGTGTGATGGTATGGGGTACCATTGCTTACAATACACGGTCACCCCTAGTATTGTTCCGTGGCACCATGACAGCCCAGCGATATGTTCATTAAATCCTGCAACCGCATGTGTTGCCACTCATGCAACGGCTCCCAGGAGCCATTTTTCAACAAGACAATGCGCGGCCTCATACAGCAAGGGTGTCACAAGACTGTCTCCGCACTGTTACTACCCTTCCTTGGCCTGCCCGATCCCCAGATTTGTTTCCAATCAAGCATATCTGGGATCATTTGGGACGACGAGTTGGGCATCTCACGAGTTTGAACGAACTAGAGGCAACGTTACAGCAACTATGGAACGAAATGTCTCAAGACATCATACAGAACGTGTATGACTCAATGCCCGATCGTATCGCATCGTGCATTCGCGCTAGAGGGGGTTCAACAGAGTATTAACTCCTCCGTTCTTTTGCCTTTTTCTCTGAAATAAATTATCCTTTTTCTTTGATTTTCTTATCATTTACTTATATCAAAGTAGTCATTACGTATGTAAAATTTCGTTTCATTTTGACGACTCTTTCTTGGTGCGCTAATTTTTTTGTCCATGAGTGTATATTATTACTGCCGATTGCTATAAAAATTTGAGGTGCACGACTAGATATTATAGCAGTCTCATTCACAAAATTTCACTCTCTGCTTTTAATTGTTTTCGAGATATGCGGAATACGCACCTACACCCACGTATGTCTGTACGTACGTACGTATAGATGTCACAAAAGATTTGCTTTTGAACCCATTTTACAAACCATTTTTAAAAAAGAGTACTTTATTCTGTCCGTACATACAGACGTTCACGGGCGGAAAAAAGCCCTGAAAATTAGCAGTAAACCACGTAAAAGAATCTGAAAGGTTTCAAATTTTACATTACGCCCAAGAGGGCGTTTTTTCAAAATAATTTTAAATTGAGCATATCTTTAGAATTTCCGATACACAGTCTCGCGTGCTGGAGATAATTTTTTTTTAATTTTTCGATATAGAAGAAGGAGAAATTAAAGTGTAGAGTTATTAGAATGCCAGGAAATTGAAAAAATCCGCAGTGCCCTCTCTAAGATTCTAACTCCAGACTTTCCGATTACGCGTTGAGCGTGCTTACAATTACTTTACAAAGGCATGCGGAAAGGAAGTAGAAAGTACCTTATATATTCTCTCTTTTAACCCTCTCAGCGTTACGGCCGGATTATTCCGTATAGAAGGCTGCTTCCTATATTCATTACACATGAAAATTTCTGCTATTTTTTAATGTATCTGATTTCAGTTTGGATTTATATTGGAAGAAAAGAAATCAAGGTACAAAATTAAAAAGTAATTTTTTAATTAAAATCAAGAAAATAACACTTATTCATAACATTTTGAGGAACTTTGAAATTTCAGGGCTAAACCCGTAACGCTCGGAGGGTTAAAAAGCGACTAAGTATCAGGAACCTAATCGCAAAATTCTGGTAGTGATGAATTATCGTCCACTATCTTTTAGTTTGGGCGCCACTTGTAGAGTCTAGTAGAATTTTTAGAAGTAGGGAAACTGAATAACAATTCGCATTTCCTTTGCCAGAATTCGAACTGGAGACCTCCCAATTATGTGTCAAGTGTAATATCCAGTTACACCTCAAACGCATGCGGAAAGAAGGAAGAAAGTACCTTATAAAAGAATTATTAGAGAATGATAATCATTATAATATAATTACCTATTTCTTCATTCTTCATTACCTAATTCTTAGGTAATTATATTATTTTCATTAATATAATTACCTAATTCTTCATTTGGCATTCCACGATATCAAGAATGCCAAATGAAGAATTAGGTAAATCTTATAAGACCAGTCGATGATGATAGCAGCAATATTGAAGAAGCTAAAAATGTTTTAATGTGAAAGCAGTTAAACAAATTATTAAGATAATCACAGGAAATGTTTGATTTTGTAATTTAGATTGACTTTAATGAAAAAAGAAGAGGACGCTTGATGAGAGGCATTGAAAAACTGTACTCTTTACCGCGAAATGTTTAAAACCTTGCGTCAGACATTTCCCCGGCAAAAATCACTAATTATTTAAAAAAATAACTGTGTTATGTATTTAAGCAGTAACAGAAATCCTTTCAATTAATATTTGTTTCTTTTCTCCTTTTAATTAAAAAAATATTTAGGTATTCATAAATTATACATACTTTATCAATCTGAATTATTACTAATCCGTTTTTTCATAGAAAGTTAACTTTGTGGAACGCGATTTTTCAGTACGCGCAATGTGTTGATGATGTAATTCATGTGTTCGGAGAGATACTTTCTAACGCTAACTGAAACTTTCTAACGCTAGCAACTGATTTCGGCTTCTTAATGTGGACAAAAATTAAAGCTTTAATTCAAATTCATTAAAAGCCGCTGAATACTGCTAGTTTGCTCTGGGGTTCGCGTCCTGGTCAACGGACTGGTTGTATGGACGTTTTCGCGTTTTCCTCCATGTGTAACGTGGATAAGAGCCAGTTTCTCTTAAAATACTCGTACATCCCTCCCTTTTCGTGTAGCGTCTAAGGTAGCAGTACGTAATAAGTAATTAAGCTGATTCAAATTCATGTCACTTAAAACGTTTTCTTTTTAGTCCAAAGGGGCTTTGTCCCTGAAGGACTATTGTTTCATTTTGCGATTTTATGTTGGAAACATTAAAAGTCTGAATCACTTTTCAAACTGTTGCCACCAAATATAGCAGCTGTGTATTATATTTAAAGAAATTAAATAATGAAGAATCGGCATAAATGTATATATGTTTCTCGCATTGTGATAAAACAACGGTACCAGCAGCCGTCCAATTTTGAATAACATACTGTTGCGTTTTTACGGGTTCGTGGATTTGAGAGTAAACCGATGAAAACACGATGCAGAACAATAAAAAGCACAATTTATTTACAATAATCACTATTTACAGCACACCAAAATCACTTTTTTAAGCGTCGAAAATCTACAATAAATACGCTGAAACAATCAGCAACACAGCTTCAGGCTGTAACTGTACAGGTAGCTTCACGGCAACACTAAACTTCTAATAAAACACCGTGGAACAATCACCAATCCACTTTCAAGCTATACTGTAAAGATAGCTTCACGGCAAAGCACTATCTCGATTGCTTTCCGTTCACAGAACTCTCGCGTAGCAGCTATTCTCACAATAATCACAACGTTCACACTACTTCACAATCTCGCCACACTTCGCAACTAACTCGCAACTAACTAACTAACTTTCAGAAACGCAAGGGTTTATATAGCTTTTCTTTGAGTTCGACACGTTTCGAGAAATATCTCGACAGGAAGTTATTCTAGAAGCTTCCCGATTGGACCATGGGATATCGCCGATTTGGTCGCCAAATGGGCGATAAAGTCGCCAATCTGGCAACCCTACCATACACTATTTTATGGCAACCCTAGTGCTATGCCGGAAAGCTTACATACAGG